>JAYKKI010000022.1:26960000-27487500 GCA_039881145.1 Druceiella hillmani | reverse complement strand
CGATACTATTTCAGAACAGATATTATTTCGAGAAAGTTCTGTATTTCATAAAATTATTTTGTATTTATTTAAACTCAATTTAATAATATTTGCGTTGAAACATTGAAAAACGTGTGAAGAAACATTAATTTTCTTAAACAAATTAATTATCAATAACAAATCAAATCACATTGTTTTATAAATCGTTTGACCAACGACCAGTTTTAAATTGTCGTTTATTATACAAATGGCAGTAAAATTATGTTCCAAAATTTTATTAACGTCTCAAATAAATAATTATTCTCATGCAATAAAAAAAAATAAATGTTATAATTTTAAAATATCAAAATTTTTAATCAATTTGTTTGGCGAACAGAGGTAAGATCAATGAAAATTCTTATTTGTCGTATAGCTAAGTAAGGAATATGAAAATTTTGATTTAAATATTTCAAATAATTATTGAGTCAGTATTAAGTAACTCAAACAAACAGTGAGATATAATTTCGTCTCGGGTCTCGGACTTTCGTGTGATATAATTTTCCGGAAAGGCAGCATTAGATAAAGTAGCTAGTAAGTGACGTTCATATATCATTAATTTTTTCGTAATTTATTAAATTTTTTCAACTATAAAAGTGGTTTAATTAGACGGTGAATCATTCTCACTTATGTAATGTATGAGAGTACATACGTCACAGCACAACATTTTTATCAATTTTTCTCCACTTTTAGATTTGTTTTAAAATATTTCTTTCTCTTTACGGCCAATTCAAACTTATACCGCGCACGTCGAAGACAACATTTTTTTCAAAGGTATATGAAAATGATGGCCTATATATGTGTAAAAAATTCCTTGGAGTGGACAATTTGAAAGTGGTCGTAAGTTTTTTTGGAATACCATATAAGAGCACACACCAAGAAAAAATTTAAAAAGGAAATTGCAAGTGTTATAAATATTTAAAAAAACAAAAAAAGCAGCATTAAATAAGTACTTCAAAGTAAAATGATATGTTTCAACAATTACAAATACATGAAACATAGTTGTTCTTATGTCTGGGTAAGGTATTCTAGATATTAATTGAAAAATAAAACAAACATTTATAAAAGCACCATGATAACAATAGGCGCTCTTAAACATTTCAATTTTCTTTTATATATCTAGGTGGATCTGAGAAAATTATAACAGGAATTGTACCCATAATTAACGCTTTTTCCCGATTAATTTGTTTACCATAGTGATTTTCTGCTCTTTCATTTTAAAATTAAATATCTCTTAACTTACCTTACTTGCTGATAAGATATTTTTCCCAGTAATAAAGAAATAAACTTTAGCGTACTCTAAAGAAACATACATTAATTTCAATATATATTTGAATCCATAATTTTTTAACGATTTTCGTGTTACCGATAGCTACAAAGTGCTAATCTTATCAATACATTCAGCATGATGGTCCTTCATCTGTAGATCTTACGATATAATTAATATTCTTTTTACAAAATAATTTCAATAGACGGGAAATTAGTATCAAGAGAACAAGGTTACCTTAAAGAACCTTTCAAATAACGTATTCTCATACCACCACTTCTAAATTGAAAAAAATACTCTTTAAAATAAATAAAGTAATTTTAGTGAACCACAAAATTATTTAACAACGAAACGGTTGATACTCGAACGAATATAGTATATATACAGTTTTTAAATTGATAATGGCAATTTTTGGCTTCGAGTTTGAGTTTCCTCAATTCATTAGAAAAATATATAATATTATTTAAAATACCCTTGCCTAAAAATTGTTGATGTAGATACAGACCGTTTAAGAGTGCTGTTCATAATCCCTGCTTGATCATTGAATTTTCAATTAAAATTTCTTGAAATTACTTTCAGAATTCTCTTCCGAGGAAACGCAAGTGATGTCATTCTAAGGATGATATTTTAATGATGTCGTTTAATATGTAGTCCAAATTCTATAAGCCAATACAACACGCTTTATTCGTACAGTCGTTGTTACTCCGAAAAATTCTTATCTCCGGAATAATCATGAGACTTAACAATAATGAACTAAAAATTACAATAAACGCGACTCTTTTTTAAACTATAGCTGAGCTAACAGCACAAATGAAAATCGTTTGAGAAATAAATAATATCGAAATACTGGGTCCCATACAATAAAATAAAACAGTTAGAAAATGGACAGCTCGCGGTCTAGATTTTCCTTAGTGAGAAACGCCATTAATTTTAACTGACAAATAAAATCATGAATCACGTCATTACCTGAATCACGAAATGAACAACTATACGCTGTTATCCAAAATTACTATATTAAATGACACCAGAACTAAAGCAATCGCCCCAAAAGAATTTCATGAATTTGGGCACTATCAATCCTTTTAAGGGGTGATGGGAAACTTTAGTTAAAATAAATTAAATCCAGTGAATACTATTTTTCACTTCTGCTCAATATTAACGGGTGACAATATATGGAATAAAACATGGCTTTAAATTCGCAGAAGCTACAGCTAGAAACCTTTACTATCTGTCACGTTCATCAACCTCAATTTTTCTTTCACAAAAATTTCACCGAATTTACCTGGCAAAAAATTCAATTCCACGAGAGAGTGGTAATTTTGTTGGGTCATGATAGTATCGTTTTGATAATTATCATTTATCAGACTTTTGTCCAGCGAACAGTTAAATTTTTCGTCGTTCTTCATTTTAATTACTCGGTTTTATTTACCAGCGTATAATACATTTTAATTCATATTGAATTCTGATTGCAATGTAGACATGTAGTTGAATGCAGACCTCAACAAAGTAAAAGGTACTCAAACTCTATAGTTTTAGGATACCCTGATTGCAATATAGACATGTAGTTTAATGCAGACATCAACAAAGTAAAAGTTACTCAAACTCTATAGTTTCAGGATATCAACGTTCAAGAAATCCCTTTCCCATCTCCATAATCAGATCTTCATCCTCATCATGGGTTCTCACTGGAAACGAGTGTGCGTGCCAAGCTTTAAATCTCCATTATTAAGTATTCGGCGAAGTGTCGATTGGACAATTTGTAACTGGCAGGTAGAAAATATATCAGTTTAATTCACAAATATTGGAGAGGATAATAATGACAAGCTGAAAATAATTTTAAAAATTAAAAATAATTTTCTTTACACCCTTACCGAGTAAAAATTCAAGGAATTGTCTATATGTATATTTGCATGTTTTGGCTACTATTTATCCGATGAAACAGATTCATATAACTAGTACAATCAGTTTCTTGTTATTTTCTTTTTAAATATTATCCTCAATGTAAAAAAAAAACATATCGTGAAAATTAAGATCTTGTCTAAAATATATTGTCTTTCTGTTATATAGAAGAAATGATTTTTTTTTCTAATGTGTTAAGGTTGAGTTACTCCTAAATGCCGTAAATGAATCCAATAATAGGCAGCAAGTGATTTAGGGTAAAGTAAAAGCTCTTCCTTTTAGTAAATTTTAATTAAACTTTTTTGTCAATTAAAGTTTATACTGTAAGTAAGTTTTCTTCAAATTTGACATCGTTTATGAGACAATATACACATAGTACATCTGTTTTACTGACTGACTTACTGATTTCATTCATTGTAACAAAACTTTTTATTTCTTAAAAATCAATTTACCTTACTCAGTTTTTATAAATTTTAAAGAATCATTAAAATTGTATTGATACACTAACTGCATACGATGTCATCTTATTATTTATACATTTAATAAAACTTGTTCCATGCGAGTAGAACTAGCTCTTCGAAGTTTGTGTATGTATGAATTTCGTTACATGGTAACAGGTACATTTTATTTAATTATTTAGGAATATAAATATTATTTTCAATATGAAAATATGGTATTGCCCGGTATTGCCCATACCGGGGAGGAAGGAAGTTTCACTTTAGCTAAACCTACTGTAACGCTGTTTTGGTGGAGGATTATGATATATTTTTCTGGACATTTCAAAAATATACTATAATAATAACTGTCAAAAATAAAACACCGGAAAAAACAGTTTTGGAATTTTCACAAATGCCTTTTTCAATTATAGCACCATACGGTATATGGAATAAAAAACCGCAAATATTAATAAAAAAATTATATTCCTGTCAGTACGCTTCATCACTATGCCAAGTTTCTTAATCAAAAAGTTTCTGATAAAAGCATAACTATGACTGATGTAAACTTGAGTGACCTTATTAGAAATCTTTTTTCAACTTCTGAGGAACTCCACAAAAGAGTAAAATTATTTTAGGTAAAGAATTGGTACTTATAACATTTAACGTTTTTCTATAGTTAAAATAAAAATTACAAAATTTATAAGGATAAGAGAAATTTCAGACTATTCCGTTTATAAAAAGTTCCATCACACTCCATAATGATTCTAACAATATTCCCCCATGGTAAAATAAAATAAATGTAGATACAAAAAAATTTCAGCACTTTTACTACACTCGGTCAAGTGCGTGTAGAAAAAGTTACAAAATGTTTTCTTTCAGATTCAGAAAAAATTCCGTGCGTGGTAAAAAGTATATTTAAGATTCATGTAAAGACTTTATATTAGTTCCAAGCTCGGTATTTTGATTCGGGAAAGAAATATGCTATATAACGTTTAATTCTTTAGTTAGATTTTTATATTTATTGTCTTTAATTTCCAGCAAGAATATTTGTATAATAATAACTGGCTCAGTTTGAATGCATAATACATACGGAACGTTTTACAAATGTTACCAAACCAGTATTGCCAAAGCTAATTTATATTTAACCTAAAGTAATCTAAAATAATTTAAAAGAACATAAAGTATATAACTCTTTAAACATTATCTTTACTTAAATAGACCCAAACTGATTAACTGTAGTGCAATGGATCATGTTCTTCAATTATCAGTTGAAACAACCGTATGATTAAAGACTAAACGAGTAGTACTTCCTGGATTATGGAGGGAAACAATTTACATAGTTAAATGTTTGGTGGAAGAATCCACGTGAATTTTTCATCAAAATAGTTTGCGACTTATTTTACTTATGTTTCCAAGGATGATTCCTAACTTAATGAGGAAAGTGAAAAACTACATACAGTACAGAATACGTATTCCTAGCGACAGTTGCTTTGTTTCAAACGGAATCAATGTGCAAATATGGTCATCGTGTCGCGAGCAAACAAATCCAACCGATGATCCGGATTCGCTGACACGAAAAAAACGCTGCACATGGCCGGATATGACTAGTGAGGGATTTATTTTTTTTTATTGCCTTTCACGTTTGCTAGTGCATCAAATAAGACGCATATGGCAACAACAAAAGTTAGTACAGTTACTTTCAAAATAAATTTTTATTTAGAACTTCCATACAAAAACTTGTATTACGTAAATATTATTTTTGAGAATTGTTTCTCTGTATATCGTCTATACGTAAAACTTGCGCACAGTCGGCCGCGGTGCATTGTATTGATGACAAAGCTTGCAACTTTTCGTAACATAGAGCATGATGGGGGTCTCGAATTTAATTCCCGGTCACTCGTTTGAAGATATATCGGGGAAGCCTATGATCGATAGTAGACTGTTAAAAATTACGTTTTTTTAAGTGTACATTAACGTACATTTTTTTTTGAAAAAAAAACTTACTAAACGAGGAGTAGGATATAAGATAAAAAGCAATTTTATTAGAATGCAAGATGCCTAATTATCTTAATTTAAACGAAACAAGGTTTAATAAACAATAAGACATAGATAGATATCAAAGATTAATTGATAGAAACTTGCATAAACCCGAAAGAGTATATAACGGATGCCATAGGTGAAAGAAGAAAGTTTTATTTCAAAAAGTTCTTGTAAAATACGATTAAGAGTAAAATATCACGAATAAAATGATTTACTGATAGATATGGAGTGCTTTGACTTTTTTTTCATATGAAACATCTGTTTATCTCATCGTTTCCTTGTTTCATAATTATTGACACTGTGTAAAAGACGAAACTCAAGTTTTATTTCTGTCACATCAATACAAACATCGAAGTTTTTATCAGTTCATCAAAACACAATAATTTTTATTCCTTGAACTTAACTCTATTAATGGACAATTCCATAGCCATATAGAAATTTCCTAAGTTATTCAACTTGGGAATTTTTTACAGTGAAAAAATACGAGAAAAATGCTCTAAATGAGATACATTATTTAACGTATATCGTCAGCGGCCAGAGTTCTAAAGTAACATGCGGGTATAATGAAACCAAATTAGATAGAAATTAACACGGCATTTTCCACTCTTCAAAGAATTTCTGTGATTTGTTCGAATATTTTGGTATTTTAGATGAATTTCATGTTAAAAGTAATAGTATTAAATTAAAATTATTTAATAACTCACAGGGAACAAAAGTAATATCAGATATGGTCAGCCTAGGTTTTAATTATTTAATGGCATTAGCTTGAACTAAGGAGTAATACAATAGGGTTTTAAATAGGAATACCAGTATATATTCTTAATAAAGTATATGAAAATAATACAGTTAACATAATTAAGTAATATTTAGAACGAATCACAAAAATTTTAAAATGCTTAATAAAACATACGTTTTTTATCCACGTAATTCATCATAAAATGATTTATTTCTTTATTATAATATGGATTGACTTTACACATCCGTTCAAATGATATTACCACCTATGTTTATAATTTCAATGTAATTGGTCGGCCTTGATTATATACGTATATTTCACAAATATATATTTTAATTAGGCACTAACATACGAACTTTAAATATAAATAATTTTTTTGTTTATATTCTTTTAAACTTCGTCTAACCTAATTTACACAACGAACATTACGCCCTAATATTTCTCTTACTAACAATTTAAACACAATAAGATTTTCACTACCTCCTACACATTATCCGCCTACAATGTCCATTGTGTACCTAAAACGATTTAGCTACGGCCGCTGTTTGTTCACGCAACGACTATTATTCACACAATACGCCGAAAATCCTTCATCACCGAGTTTTGGTGAGATTCCGTCGATCCGTCATCTTTGTTCTAATTAAACAATTAAATGGATAGTGATTGTAGTCGATTAATTGTTAAATAAAATGTATTAACATTTGTTGATTTACTTTTGAAGATTTGTCTGAAGACAATGTCAAAAATTCTTGGTGTAATTTTCATTCATATTAAATACGAAGTACCAAAGGAAATTAATTCTTACAATTTAGTTTTCCTATATATAATGGCAGATGAAAAAGAGTATCTTTATACTTTCCTTTGTATTAAATTTTGTTGGTAAGAGATTTTGCTGTTAGTAATAGTTATGTTTAATAGAAATGTTTAAAAAGGGCTGAAAATATTAATTTCTCTTTTGTTTGATATTATTGACGTCATAAAGTTTCTGAAGTCGTTTCCAGGTATGGGGAGGTAAAACTTTTTTATAAAATTTAAATTACGTATTCAAATATTTTGATGTATAAAGTTAATTTTATTTAAACTGAATGCAGGAAATAAGGATGTCCGTAATTTCATCTATCTTCTCTATGCGGCTCTCGTTAGTTGAAGCATTATGACCTATTATTTAGGTCTGTTTCTTGATAGTATGGGCTAACTGAACTGACAATTCTATAGAACTTGTCTTGTCATACATTGTTCCCTCATAACTCTAACGGTTTACGCAACGCAAACCTGAAAACCACCCAGGCTAGTTTTCCATTGAGGCTTTCTTCAACGTCATCGTGATGCTAGCTACATTACACTGAATATATTTGAAATATACAAGAATCTTCCATCATAATAAATGTGTCCATTGGTAAAAACTGGAACCTTTTTAAACGTTACTTTCTTAGCCCGCATAGGTAGAAAGCTGTGCTCGATGGTTGACTTTTTTCTTAATGCATGTGAAAATGATGATTACTTTTTCTGTGCGTATTTAAAGATATTCTCATAACTTGTGGATTATTGTTTCAACTTTGTATTTTGAGCAATACTTATAACATTTAGACATCAAAAGTCGCACAAATATTTAATTAGGTTAAGTTTAATATTCCTCACCGGAAGTACGACCCTAATTTTTAATATTTCACTAGATGTATATATCGTTAATTATGGCTAATTATGGTTAAATATGGTATATATCGTTAATTATGGTATGGTGAACTTACTTTAAACTTTTAGGTAAATTACATTTCATTGTTTTTATTAACTCTGAGGATCTGTCCAGCGTAAGCCAAGAAAACGCCTCTACGCGAGCATTAATGTTTCTGCACCTTCCGTGAGAAAAATCGACGGAGATCGACTAATTTATCCAACACATTCACGAATTATATACCTAAAATTAGCTCGAAAATTGTTCTTTTTAATAGCGAAAACTGAAATGAAACCCGTATCGTAGTTTCTGAGTTTAGTGCTCACAGACATAGGCATGGGGTGGGGAGTTTGTTTTATAAGTATTGTGTATGTTTGTTCAATGTCAAGCGAACCGATGTTTATATCCATTTTAGTCGAATCATGGTATTTATATTTAATTTGTCTTTCTCTCCATCGAACGCTTTTACTAAGCGACTTTTTTTGGCAGCTTTTCAAGTTGGGCATTAATTTTTTTTTAAATATCTGTGGTTTCTTAGAAATCTAAGAAACGGAGAATCTTGGTCAATAAAGACAATACTTCTGAATACAAAAAGAAATTCCGCATTGGTCATCAAATTTTTCTGGCATCATCTGCGGAAATTTGTCATGACAGGAAATTTATAACTAAGATTTATGGCATACGTGCTATGTATTAATGTTATCCTTTGATCTCATGCTATGAAGTCAAGAATAAGTATTGAATTGAAAACTAAATACGGGCCATCATGGTTGTAAATATTTAGATGATGATTTCAAATCAATTTTGGTTTTTTTTTCAGATAAAATGCAGTTGCATAAAAAGGCCCGCTTTTTGCAAAATGGTTGTAAAATCAAGCTGCAAAGTGTTTGTAAAATGGTTTTAAAATTAGAAAAACTACCATATTTTATCGTATTTTTCTAGAAAGGCAACCTTTAAAATCCTCAATTCTGGGCCATGTTTCGAACTTCGTTTCTTAATAAACTCTGTCACACAACTATATGTATTGAGTAAAATAGAATTTATGATTGCTATTTGCTAAACAACAATTTAGAAGCTTCCGTTTAAATTTAACAAAAACATAGAAATCTTGATTGTTTTCTCCAAAATTTTTAAAACAATTTATCGTTAAGATTATTAAGTATGAATCGCATTACTCGGTCATTTAAAAATTGACGATTATTGTAGAAATGGGTGTGATGGGGTGGGAGCGGAGTTGCACTTTTTTAATATTGTTTACACATATGTGCTCAGAATTTAAACTTATTTAGACAATGCCAAGTACGAGTTCTTAAGTTTGGGCCTTCTTAATGTCCGAGCCCTGTTGCACGACATACCTTAGTTATTTCTTATATTACTTGCAGTACACTCTCACTCAGACCTCTCGATGTGTGTCTTGTTAAAATATTTGCAACGCGAAAAGTCATGAGTGGACCTATGCGCACAATCGCCTGCACTCGGCTGGTGTCATTCAGTTATTCTTTTCTCATTGGATGCGATTGTAGTTGTTACTACTGTTATTTCAACTTTTCGTATATATACGTTTCTAAACATATGTGTGTAACCCACAAAATATATATTCAGAAAACTAGGAAGCTCAGAAGATCCCGGATGTAAATTATTTTTCAACAGAACTATTTCCAGCCTACAATATATTTGATGAAGAAATATAAAAGTTTAATTTAAAATACAACTGTATAAATAATTTCGTATAAATTTCATGTTCAATAAACAACAAATTCACGTGGTGATGAAAAGAAACCAACAAAACGTCGAAGTCAAGACGAGGCTTTTCTCGGTTAGCCGCGCTCAACATTCCTTCCATACTGCTGACCGAGGACCTTCTATTGAATTTATTTTATCCAGCTGCGCGTTCATAATGCCTGCATTTTGCTCATTCCGCAGGCAGCTGGAGAGGTCGGTATGAGAAGCGATATGTTGTAGGTATTCATATAATTATTAACGACCACTGATTTTCAGACGGTTGCAGCTTAAATCACACCTTTATAATTTATTACAAAAATATGGTTCGGTATTGTAAACAAAGTATTTTTTGAGTCATCGGAAAGTATTCTTTTTCTTTGCACTTTTTTATAGAATAGTTATACATACCTCTAGGTAACCTAATTATCTGAACTACTACTAAATTTTTATGTTTCTTCTGTTCGTGTTTTTTTAAAATGATAAAAAAAAACAATGAAATCTCTTAGGAATGAGATTTGTCAAAATACTCTTATTCACTGTTCTATGATAACTACGTATTAATCCTTAATTACACCACCACCAATTCTTTATCCGCGTTGAAATTAGACATTTAAGTAAAGAGTTATATTCATTCTATTTTGAAGATATATTTGTCTTATCATAAGCAAAGAAAATATTTTGCTTCATGATATTTAGTTTACACACAAATGTACAGTTGCATTCAGTATCTGTAATAACGATCATTCGCATTTTTTTCTTTTCTTAAAAAACAATTAATGTTGTTATGGTTTTAATTTATGTTTTAGCGATTCTTAAAACAATGTAAGTATTTCCATGAAGATAAGAAAAAAATTATCCTGTTTTCTTGCAAAGTCGTAGCTCATGGTTATGTACACCGCCAGGGTTTTGTACAAATGTGTATTGTTGAAAGTATTCATCCGATAGAATTAGGATATTTAATTCATTTATATCTGTGCCATGAAATTAAATTGTTCTACTCGTTTTTGAACATTAACAAGCATATTGATGAAATTTTAATATACTTCACAAATTGTATGGTACTGACTCATCACAAATTACATTAATTGATTTTGAAGAATTTATTTAAAATATTTAGCTAAAAGGAGTAGTGCTCAGTGACAAAAATTTCAATCAACGTCAAATGTTAAGAAGGCACTGAAACGAAGATTAAAATATTATTCAACTATATTTTTCAAACCATATTAACTGCATATTTTTATTAAAATTTTAAATCATATACACTAAATAGTTTACAAAGTTCTTTTAAAGTCTTAAAGAGACAATATATGTGGTTTAAATAAATATTAAAAGATCAGTCAACGTTTAAACTCATGTTAAAATATCTTTAGTCGAAAATTTGTTTAAACGGGGTAAAATAAACGGAACATTTTATTGTTTAGTTTATCAGGCTGCTTTGAATACTTTCGTAAAGCACGCGTTACACGAAATTTGTTTCACGACCAATACAGCGAAAAATGTGTGACAAGATATTTCTTTTGTTACGAATGCGTGAAAACGTGAGAGACGTAATGAAATCAATACGTATTTGTACCTACGCAGGTTCGTCCATTTGATTTTGAAAGAACAATTAATATGGAAGCTATCTTCTCTAATTCAAATATCGTCTTATTTTATAAACATGTTAATTTCTTCCCTACATGTGCATTTACTTATTTACCTACGGTAGAGCTACCAGAATGCAAAATAAATTCAATATTAACTGTTGAATTATTTGATATTAAATTGTTCAAAAATAAATACCTAGAAGGAAAATGAACCGTGATGAACCGCGATCGTAATTGTGATCGATATAGTATGTGAAACGTGATGGAGAAAAATGGTGATCTTTAATTATCAATGGATTACAAACATATATTCGGTATTATAAGATATTTTTATTTATCTTTTTGGAAGAAAAAAATAATCTAAATTTATTACCATTTTTAATCTGCAAAAATATTTCGGTCCCTTTCTTATATTTGATTGAAATATAAAAAAAAATTAAGAGTTTTAAACAGCTCCTAGACGCAATCCTTAGTTATATGCAGAAGAAGGCCAAAAATATGGCAGACTAAAAGGTGTATATTGTCTTTGAATTTAGTAAAAACACGTTTTTAATAAAAAATGTCATCAAAAAGTAACGATCTTGGAAATTTAAAACTCATCATTTTTAACCTGTTTCATTACCATGGCTATTCTAGTACCCTTCAAAGTGAAGACACCGTGTTGATACTAAAAATATTAATTCACTCTGTAAATTACCATAAGTAATATATCATGTGCCACAATAATTTTCAAGTTTTTGGTTCCTTTGGATTTGATTTTCGAATGGTAGTATATTTCTCTAATATCATCGTTAATTATGTATCAATTTAAATAAAAAACCAAAATATAACGTTTAATGATGAATAGAAAAAGAAATTATTTTTATTATCGATAAAAATAAATAGAACTTTTAATTTTTAAAAATAGTGAAATTTGTTTTCTCTTTATAAATTGAATTAAAAAATAAAAGTGCGTACTCGGATATTCAATCATACAATTTTACAAATTAGAATTTTTACAAGAAAATATATAATAGTCACTTTAATAGAGATCTATTGCAGTAATATTCCTTATTATAACATTATATTTTGAAACAGTCCACAAGTATAAGCAGAGGGAGAAAGTTGTTGGCGATCGATTTGTTTCCCTAGTATTATTAATTTTTCCGTTTTTATTCACTCACATAATGTCTAGAAAATATTATATATGAAAATATTATTATATAGTTTGAAATACATATCATTTATATAGAATCCAATGTATTTTATTTCTATATTTTATTTTCAACATATTATGCGTATAAGAAGATAATTTCTCTGTCCTCACTTCTTTTGCATTTTCTCTCAAAAAGAACCAAACTAAGAATACAAAAAATTTGTGACAAAGGATTTTAACCATATGTCGGCACATATTCTGGTACATTTCTACCATTTACACAATCAAATTTTTCTTAATTTTTCTTTGAGATTTTGATTATTTTCTTAAGTTGTTAATAGTTCTAAACAGATAAAAAGCGACATTATTTGGATGCATCATTCTTGGACTACTGATCTCATCTGTATATATTGTCATCTATTATAATCATAAGAAGCTATAAACACGAAACTTTTTAATTTCAAAATTGTCTTTAAGATTACATGTAAGAATTTCATTATATCAAATTGTATGCTTTTATATTGTCATTTATGAATACATCAAGCCATGAAGAAAAGTAGCTTTGCTCGTGAAATATCCTTTTCCTAATTAAGCAGGTAATAGAATAAAATACTTTTTTTTCACTGAAAAATTAAGAAAAGGTAATAATAGCAATTATATCGGAAGAAAGGCTAAAAACAAAAATATTTTTTCACT
Organism: Druceiella hillmani; assembly: GCA_039881145.1. Classification (NCBI taxonomy): domain Eukaryota; kingdom Metazoa; phylum Arthropoda; class Insecta; order Lepidoptera; family Hepialidae; genus Druceiella; species Druceiella hillmani. The sequence continues at coordinate 27,474,295 of JAYKKI010000022.1, read as the reverse complement.
ACCACAGAAATGAAATACATTACATATTAGACTCTATTAACGCCAAGAATAAAAAGTGACAAGTACGTTCTTTGCATCTATAAGTTTACTTACCCTACCAGATAAAAAATAATAAAGAATGGATACGGGTCAAATGTCATTCTGACCAGTTGATTTCATTTCTTGATCTCGACTCGATTTTAGTACTTTTAAAATTCCTGAAGAACCTCCAATGAAATTATTGATGAAATAACGATTTTCAATTGTTTTCATAATAATATTATAAACCGTGTATTTTTGATGTCAGGTAATGTAATTGAAATGAAAGTGTATGGTTTTATTTCGTTTTTGCTACAGACAAAATGATAGCAAATATTCCATTTTGTTTACGTCTTTTGGGCCTATCGCTAGTTTTGTTAAATTGATAAAAAAAACTAATTGATAATGGTATCGAATGAATAAGTAATCGTAGGAAAAGGGCAACAATCTCCTGGCAGAACAAATTTATTTCTATGCAAAAGCTTCACAAAAGTTTACTTATTTAGACGTTGTACCTGTCCCGACGCTGTCACCTGATGATGAATAATATTATATCGCTACCACAAGGCTTCACTTGCATCAATGTAACTCCTGATGTTTGAAAACAGACAGAAAAATAAAAAAACATTTTAAAAAAAGTCGTTTATTATTAGGTCTCATCGAAATAAATCAATAATAGGTAATTTATTTTTTTCTATTTACATTTTTTTACAATAAGATTTTTGTTAAAATATGTGTATATTTTCTATTCGGGTTTAAAAAGGTTTTGGACACATCTGTGATAAGGTCTACAACATTTTTGAAATTTAAATCAAACTTAATAAAAAAATGTGTAAAAATCCAAATAACTATCTTATTTGAATTTTTACAACCTGCGAAAAAGGTAAGAAAGTATATTCGTAATCATTACTCGAGTTTGAGTTATATTTATCCAATTAGCTTGACGTTTACCCCAATGGCTCATTGTTATCAAAACTGTTTATTACCGTGTTAGAAAATATACTTCCAAACATTAATGGGAAGGGCAAAGGGATAAAAATAAATGGCCACTACCTAAACCATCTTAGATTCGTAAATGAAATTGTGGTACCAGCCCAAACTCCAAAGGAATGTGAAGAAACGATAAACATGTTTAGAGATGAATCTGGTAAAAACTAAATTAATGACTGATACCTATCAATGAAATAAGAAATGAAATTGAATATGAGAATAACTATATATATATATATATATACATATATATATATATATATATATATATATATATATATATATACATATATATATACACACATATATATATATATATATATATATATATATATATATATATTTGGGTGAGAAGATGTCGTTTAGCCAACCGAGCAACGAAGAGGAAATCGAAAAAGAGCAAACTTGATTTGTAAAAACTCTATTCATTCAAAGAAATTTTATGTACATAAAAATAACGTATTCGATACCTGTATGCTGAATTTTTATTATATGGATGCCAAACAAGGGTTTTTACTAGTAAAACAAAACAAAAGATACGAACAACACAAAGAGCTAGAATAAACAAAATTCTGACATCAGACTTTCACCATCACTTTTAGCTTTCAAAAGTCGTCTGAAAAAATTATACCTTCCTTAACTTTAGTTTAAAAGTTCTATTTCCTTCCTTATGTCACTTTCTAATTCTTTTCATTACCCCTCCTCAATCTAGACCTAAAACCCCACCAGACAAATCAATTCAGATTTTTGTTTTGTTTCCTTTGTGCCCATTTTTATCTTTTAAATATTTATGTAATGTTTGGCTTTCTGTGTATCCTTTTCTTGTCTCCTTTTTGGTTTCAATTACTCTGTCTTTCACATATTGTTATAATGTGTATCTGTATGCCTATCCTATTTAGTTTTTATTGGACTGTAACTCTAGTTAGCTGTAAGAGATTGCTCCTGTAGCAATAGGTTCGCCAGGTGAGTCTCTAGATTCAGTTTACTCTGGCTTTAAAGCTGGTCACAGCACCTAAACTTTCCTTGTTAAGTTTGCTGATAATATAGGTTTGAATATTGATAATACAAAAGTCACCGTCCTCGTGCTTTTTGATTTGAGCAGTGTGTTTAACTCTGTTGACACCGATATTTTTCTACCACGCTTAAATATCTTAATATATCTCAAGATTCACATGAGTGATTAAGCTCATATCTTTATGGACACAGACAATATGTTAAGTCGTCAGATATGTATGGTGGGTAAATTTTACAGCTGTTGTGCTTTAAGGAGGAGTTCTATCTCCTCTCCTTTTGTCAATATTTATAGATGATGGTATTACAAATATCTATAGCAATTGTCATCTTTATGCCGATGACCTACAAATCTATCCATATTGGGACTTTCATTCCTTACGAAAAACCATCCATATTCTTAATTGAAATCTGGCCTCAATTGGTCGTGGGCTCATGAAATGGGCCTCTTGGTTAACCTTAGCAAGTTTAAAGCTATCATTATTGGTAATAAAAGACTGATTTCAAAAATAAACCCAACTATTTTACCTAAACTAACACTAAATAGTAAAATATCATCATATGTATCAGCTGTTAAAAACCTCATTCTATTGATCGATCAAAATCTTATTTGGCACCCTCAAGTAAATGATGTTAATTGTCGTTTTTTTTTCGGCAGAATACACTTTTTGGAACGACTTGAAATTGTTTACCGACTAAAATTAAAGTCTACCTTTGTCAAACACTACTACTATCTCTAATTGATTATCGATACGTATGCTATCTTGACCTTAACGAACAATATTTATACAAGTCATAACATCTTCAAAATTTATGCATCCGATATATCTTCCGATCGACACCAACTCCGCGATCGACACCAATTTTACACACTTATTATTATTTTTGACGTATTAAAAGATCCTCCTAGCCCAATTTTCTAACTGGCAAATTTAAAGATTTGTCTGCCCACGGTCTTGGACTACGATCTGAAAGTTTAATAACCCTACTTATTCCCACATATTGCCTCTCACAAAAATCCTTTACTGTCCAAACAGTAAACATTTGAAATCACCTGGACCCTGACATCAGGAAAATCACATCACTAAACGCTTTCAAGGATCGAGTAACGAAGTCCTACCTCTCCTGAACTCCTTTTCTTTGTACCCTCGTCCTTTCCTTTCTTTCTCATCCTAATCCATGTCAACAGTTTGCATCATTAATATTTTTGTCTTTTTTCTTAATATAAGGTCTAAATCTTGTATTGTAAAATCTCTTTCAGTCTGCTAATCAAATATCAATACCAATTGTTACGGTTGGATAGAAGAAATTCCTCATCTAGCAATTTGATCGTCATATATAATACGCATTACAGTTGATAAATAAATAAATAATATACTGATAACTGGTGCACTATTCAAACAACATGATGGAAGTGACCAACAGGAAAAAGGAAGAAAGGCAGGCCAAATAGACGGTATGCTAATGACATAACCGAAAGCAAAGGGAAAGACTAGCTAAACCAGGATAGAGAGAGAATCGTAGAAGAGCGTGGATGAGGCTCTATCTAAGGAGGGGTCCATATCACAGAAAGTAAAGATTAACTATCCTAACAATTAGACAAGAAGAAAATAGCTAATAAATACCAACTAATAAAATAGCAATATAACATTTTGAATAAAGAATAAATAGGCTGTTATTATTATTACCCTATAAGAGTTGTGTATGATAGCACAACACGTAAAAGCATAGAAAATTAGATGACATTAGCACCGAGTGCGTATGAGGCACGCGCATTTTCTGAATGTACAGCTCTAATAAATGTGTTTATGTTAAGATTGTATGCATTTAATAATTATTTAAAACAAAATAAAAAAAATTATTGATTTTTTTATTTATATGAAGACTATATAGATCTTACCACTGATATTGGCCTCATCACTAGTACATACCTCAGCACTAATATAGATTTTATCACTAATATCAACTGATCACTCACTTTGTTTTTAGAATTTTGTATTCGATAGTTTTGAGATCATGCAATAAGTTTAAGGTATTTATACAACGAGTAAGAAAATATAACAAATTTTTTTTTTAAATTTTTTCACTTATATTAAAATAAGTTTTTGTGTGATACCCGAAGATTATTATCTTAAAATTAATTTTTACACTAAATTTCCCTTAAAAAGAATTTAACTTTCTTGTTATATCTGACCTCTAATTTTTCTACTACTTTTTACGATTATACCCAATTGTGATTTTTTGAGAAATATAGACCCGGTTAAAATTTTTCTATTTTTTAACCCTGGCCATTTAATCTTCGAAAGCAAGTTTTTTTTTGAACTATCAACTATTTTATTATTTGTAAATTTAACTTGTCACTAAAGCTTAGCAGAATTTAAGCAAGTTTCTTTTGGTCTGCACTTACCTTTTCCATGTGCGTTTATTTCGCAAAACTGAGTTAAGACTGCTCTTCAAAAATGTGCTTTGCATAGTTAAATAGTGATTTACGTTTTTAGTTTTTTACCAATCCTTATGTAGATTCTAGAAATTGAAAGAAAATTTATTCATTTACTTACTGTTTACATTCACAATGCAAGGAAAAATTAATTTAGAATTCACTGTATAATTCGCTTCTAAATTCAGTTCTGTTCGGAGGAAAGAGAGTCGTGAGTGAAACTAAAACAACCAAAAGTCAATCTCATTGTTAATTAATTTTGCTTGCAGCTACTCTTGCGCATCATCGAACCTGAACCGTTCGTTCGTTAGAATTTTCTTTTCAAGCCCGCATAATACAACGGCTGCATTGATATTTTTATTTTGTGTGAAGTTGAGCGATTGGTGTATAGAAAAAATACGCACGTTGTTCTGGCATCCATGGTTGAAAATTGAATGACAAGCACTTTTAGCGGTAAACAAAAGTTTACCGTGCAGGTTGGTCGCAAGGTATTACAGGTAATATTTTAAAATTATAATTGATTAATTATGAAAGGTTTCCTTATTTATATTAGCAAAATAATAGTCCTTTTTAAATAAAAATTATGAAATTATCGAAAATTTACTGTAATGAATTATTAAAGATATAATTGAATATATTTCGCGTTAATTTTGTAGAAATTAATTATTCACAATTAAATGAAAGCTTGAAAAAACTGGCAAAGATCTTTGCTAATAGCCCACCTGAAAATTTTGTAATACAACGAAACTTAGGTTGTGGTAAAGAACTTAAAGAAAGTAGAAGTAATACTACATCACGTAGTTTCATTTAATTGTGAAAGATATAATTCTAAAATGAATGTCCTTTGTTTTTATTTTTATGTTCTTTTCATTAGAATTTTATATCAATCCCCATAAATTATATGTCACAGATTCCGTATTTACCTGTATTGACTTTAACGAGCTCTCGTTATTATTTTTAGGGTTCCTTATCTTAAAACGAAAAACGAAACCCTTATAAGTTTACGCAAGTATCCACCGGTGATAGCCAATTTTCACAGAAACCATTTGACATTATTTGACAAATGTATATATGAAAATTATTGTGAGTGGGGGAAGGAAGAATGCAATTACTAATTATATTCATTAATAATAGGAAATTGCAAGTACAATTTCCATAATTAATATAATTAATTGATATAATTGCAATTGTGGGACAATTATATATACTCGGAAAAACATTTCCTATGTGATTTGAAATGTATAAGGGTATTAAAAAGTTTTTTTATAATTTTGGGCAGTATATCTTCAAAGATATACTAAAAATAAACAAAATAATTTGTGCGCCGTCTTACTTCTGAAATCAGTCTCAATTAATGATTGAAATTAATAGGTTTTTTGAAGCCTACACAAATATTGTGGAAAATTATTGGATCATTCTCGATATTAGAGCTTTTGATGATAATGTATATGCCATCCCTACTTAATTATATTACGTATGAATGAGTCATTAACCATCTAAAAGATCCACGATTATATCGCGAAAATATTTACGTAGTTAAGAAGAAAATCACATGCTAAGAACTTTAGCTGGTATGGTCTCTTCGGCAAGTGATTTTTATGTAATATTTACAATTGTTGACCCGTATAATTAAAACAAATATTAACCTACGGAAAGCCATTCCACAAGATAAGTTCTTAATGTACAAATTGCATGTTATTACCATTCAACTTTAAAAAAAAACACATGTTAATATAAAACGAAAAATTTATTTTTTTTTAATAGCAATTTTTTGTCTCAACTTCTATGGTATTAACTTAAAAAAATATCAAACATGTCAAGGATAACGAATCATGATATGTGGAATATCCTTTCATCGACAACTTTCAAAAAGTAATGGGGCATGACATAACTTGTTAAGAGATATCGAAAAATACCAAATACAATTCTAAAATCATAATAAAATTTTATAATCCATATTTTATTATTCGACAATCTAGAATTTTGCTTATTTCTTTTTCAACCATAATTTGGTTTTTTTATTCCTTTTTATGTCATCTATCGCCCACAACATCTTTTTAGATACTGCAAAAGGAAACAAGAACCGCTTCTTGTACCGAAAAAGGAATAAAGGACCCCTTCTAGGATCATTTCGTTGTACCTTTGTCGGTCTGTCAAGATCTTTTTTCTCGGGAACGTGTGGAGGTACCAAGTTAAAATGAATTTATAATACTAAACTCTACGGATATTTTGAGGTGTTCAAAAATCAAGCTTCTAAGTCAACGCAATAAAAAACCATTTATGCCTATAAAATACGGCCATTTGTGCTCCATATTTTGACACTTGCAATTAATTAAAAATGTATAGGGCACTTCTAGTTGACCTAGAATCATACAATTTGGCAAAAAGTAAGGTGTCTTAGTATAAGCAAAGGAAATAATCCGAAAATTGTTAATTTCTAGTCATAACACATAAAAATATTTTTTTTAATTTGTGAAAGATATGGTAACATATTTTCAATAATTTGCGTCCAACATATTTTCGTCCTGAATATTATAATTTTGTAAATGGTTTAATACAAATATTGGGTAGCATTAAATGTTTATAAATACCTAAATGTATATAGAACCCTCGTAGTGCGAGTTACTTTCTTACTTCATATGGATTTTTTGTTTATCGCCTTATGTATTTGGAAATAAATGATTATGTACAAATATAATAATACTAAATTCAAAATAAAAATAAAATGAACATATCAAAAAAAATGCAATATATGTTAACTTCGAGAGACACACTTTATTCTAAAATAGGGGATAATATTTCATATAGAATTTAATTCAATATTTAACTTTGACAAAAAGAAACATATTATGATTCCCACGCCATAACAGAGCACGACATAGCTCTGTAATGGCGTGGGAATCAAGACTAGTTGTACCTCAACGAACCTTATTTTATTTTTTGGTATTCCATCAAATTCATATATAAATAAAGAAATATTTCCAGTATAAGTATAGGCAGAACTGAATATTTATCTATGAAATAAATAAAAAATAATTCACATTTTTAAACACGCTGTACTCTACACTAAAGTTTTCTTTTGCTATTTCTATTTTCTATAGTTTTACTAGGTTTACACTTTTAGTAGGTTTTAGCTGATTCATATAATAGAGACTACACTTATTAAAAATGATTTACTAAACAAAGTGAAAACAAATTCTTGTCATCAAACAACTTTAATATGAACATTCGCAACATAGTTTATGTTAAAACGGAAACTCGTATTTCCACAGACTTGACCGATGCGTTGTGCCCTAGAATTTATTATTATTTACGTGGATTTATTTATTAATTGAGCGACTTTCTGTTCTTAAAATTGAAACTAGAGTTTTATATATTGTAGGGAATAAGGGGTAGGTTGTAACAGTTAATGACCTTATTAATGTCAAAGTTTGATTAATGCGCTTTGATTAATGCGATTTCATTAGAAATGAATAATACTCGTGAATATTTCCCGTCATACACCTGTAAATTAATAGACCTTGCACTTTACCATATTTTTCATCGATATTCCAATGTTCATCAGCATCTCACTTTAATTTCCATTTTCAAAGAGAAAATTCTATTCATACCCGATCTGTAAAACTAATTATACGCAGCCAGACTGTAAAATCAACTATGCAAATAAATATACAAATGCGCCTTTAGCCGTTTAATGAATTAAAAAGTTGCATTACTTTTATAACCTGGTGGTCTATACGTTCTTCTAGATAAATTTGACATTGCTTCTGTGCTACTTAAATTTAATACAATTTTCTCCTGTGTTTTTAAATAAAAGTATGTGCTTTTATATTGCTTATGGATTTATTGATTTGTCCAAATAAAATATTTTTCAATCGCAAGGCCCGCACGTTTCGCATAGTTTCCTATTAATAGTTAAGAAACATTCATTATTGATATAATGTCATTAACGACGAGACGTTTCCCAACTTGCTTTTACCGTATATCATATTTTTTTGCCACGAAATTTGCAAACACTTCCTAGATTAAAGCCAATGATTTTGAATGAGCCTGACAAATCCGCGTGAGCTCCGAGATCGATCAATCAAAACCAACGACAGTAATCTTTGGAAGCTTCACGCTCATGAGATGTCAAACGTTCGTACCGCATGAGTCTGCACGATAGGGATAATGGGCATTGTGGCAAGCACTTACCGGAATGCGTTTCCACTTGTGTTGTCCCGTTTCGACTCGAGAGCCTTTGTATAACATTTACGTGATGTTATATTTGGGATCATAATGTCATGCGGCTTTTTGTGTGCGAAGGGATAATGAATAATATATTTCTGTTTAAATGTTGTTATTTAAATGTACCATAAATATTTTTGTAAAAAGTATTTAGAAAGCGCAAATATGCACTATGTATGTACGAATTTGCATATAAACTACGACGTGACTCATGTTTTAACATTTCCTTTGAAAACATCCTTCGTCTTTGATTTCATTAATCCCCTATTGTAGGCTGCCTAGCAAAACATGATTTTGGTAGTTAATTTCCATATTTTTCTATTCTTTCCCAGATATTTTTTTCATATTTCAGCGTTCTTGCTGTGTAATATCCTTCAGAAAAAAATAACTATAAGTCCTATTTACAAAATGACGAAAATATGAAGTGATAATTAAATTTTTCAATAGTTTTTAAATGAGTAAATTACAAACAAATAAACAAACAAACGATACATATCAACTTCTAGAGGTGGGCGCATCTCAGTTTTTCATCAGAGTTCCTTACTCAAACTAGGAAACCTTACAGTTTCGCCATGTACGTTTCTCTGTTTGTTCGCATTGTTACTTGCATAAAGGGAAGATAATTTATTTTGCATACCCATTTAAATACAGTATCGACCAATATGTTTTTCAAAATTATTCAGAGTAATGAAAATTGTTTTGAAACAAGGATCGGTTTACAAAATATTAAGCTTTAACTTTGTGTTTGCTAGACATACTTATCTCCACTTCTACCAAATAGACCGTTAATTTTAAAAATCTGAAAATTATTCACAAAAGTAGTAAATAAAATGAAATTGGAAGGAAAATTATAAAATCTATGCAAACTCTACTGGTTTAAGTTTGATTTATTAATTGCTTTGTTTCCTGCCCATCTGCTACAAAGTGAACTTCTCCATAGGCCAAAGACTTCAGATTCACATATACTTATTTTTCATTAAGATATATGGAACCAGAAATGGATTTAGCGCCAAAAGGTGAGCAAAGACTCTCCTTAACCGCAAATAATAGACCCATTAGATTTAACGATTCCAGTTACACTTTTCTTGATATAATTCCTTTTTTGTGGCCGGTGATCATGTAGTGATGATGGTTCAGGATCTGATGATGGAATGTGGACAAAGGATCTTTTGGACGGTGGACAATAGCCATGCTCTTTTTCCTTATCAAGGTTTTAGTTTATATTTATTACTAAATCATTTTTTTAAAAATAATATTAATATATTTTTATTTAATTACTGTCTGTTACCACCATTTCTTTATGTGGACCTCTAGAAAATAATATTAATTTAGAAAAACTAAGTAAAACAATATATTATAACAATTACGAAAGTAAACTTTTATATGTATTTGCTTATTGTATTGAAATGCCAAATTAACATTTTTCATTTTCAGTTAGGCAAATATTATGAAAAAAGCAGAGTCACACACCCAAGAGAATCCATCAGTGAAAACTTCATTTAAATCTTTTCAGCAATATCTCTGTCTAAATATCACACAATACAATTTATAACTTTTACTTAAAAACTTGAATTATATGTAAAAAAAATATTTCGATCAGACGTAAGAAACAAGTAATCGGAGTTTCCTATTTTATTTTGCTTTCCGGCTATGCTTCCGAGACCTACACTTAGACAGCAGAGGTAAGCTTATGCGACTATACTCGTTCCTTGGAACTTTGTTCATCTCGGTTGAAAGACTCACTTAAACAGCATCTTTTGCATTACTCGTTTATTTTAAACCTAATATATCTTTGAAAATATTTTATTTTTAGAAAAAATTGTTATTTTTGATATTGATTTTATAATATCCAATCAATTTCTTATACTAATAGAATTCTTTAAAATTAAGGAAGAGGAATATACTATTATCCGCACTGTGTTATTATGTTTTTTTATCTGTAGAATTGCTGTTTTGTTCTAAGGAAATAAAATAAATATTTCAACAATACAACATTTTAATCAATTGATAACAATTTAATCAATTATAATATGAAATCTCAAGGAATCAACAATTTTGTCCATTATCATTAGGTAATCGGTTTTTCGGCTATAGTTAATACAATTTTGAAGTAATGTTTTGTACCGTATATGGTTAAGGCTTAATATTTAGGAACTGTAGAGAAGAGCATTCAAACGCTGAGTTTTTTGAACGCAAAATTTTCGTCATTAAGTAAAATGCTTGATAGTACGCATGATCATGAACTGCTTTTAGGAGATTGTTTTGGGTCGTGTTTTAATTTAAACGAATGCCTGCCAGTTCAATTTACTCTTTAGAACATAGTCTGTGCTTCTGACTCAATGATAGTTTAGGAAAGGTCTGCTTTACTACATTTTTATAATTTTTTATTTCATCATTGACGGTCTCACGGAGCTATTCGCTTAGACAAGAATTTTGAAAGTAAAAATGGTCTCTCTATAAAGCGACATGCATTCGTTTAAAGAGACCTTACACCAAACGGCGTCGCGTGTAGCTGGTTTTTTTTCCCTTGCTATAGAATTAGCATAAATAATAACGCGAATTTCCAACTTTTCTATCTAGTAAATATAAAACAATTCGAAAGGACAAAACTCTGGGAGACTAATTGAAAAATAACAATTAATTTTGAAAACGACATTTTACAGCCTGATATAATAATCGAATTAAAAATTTAAGTCAAACGCAATGAAGATGTCTTCTACTATAAAAATTATCCGTATATAAGTCTGATAAAGCAATGAAACTCGAAGTTCGAATTTTTGGAACCATTAGTCAAAGAATACGTAATGTGTAATTAATTATGTTCCTTCAAAATTCTAATGGTTTTGTTTTTCGATACTTTTAAGAATTTCAACGGTATTTTGTTTATCCTTAAGAGTAAATTTTGACATCTATATTTTAGTAACTGTTTACGAAAATTAGATCCCACCAAAAACATTTTAGGAAAAATGTTGCCAAGACTCATTTGCACTTAGACATAAAAAATTATGGAATTACGGCAAATTAGCATAACGTCAAAAGTTCATTTATTCACAGTTCACTATAGATGACAGAAGATTGTTTTGCGTTATAAAATGAATAATTAAACTTATGCAGTATTACTAAAATTATGTACCTTTATGATTTCACTACATTGGCAGTGTCGTGAAATCATGTAACAACCTTTAACCAATATATGGACTTACTGACAGCTTAAGTCTACATGAAATGTTATACATTTTTAAGGCTTAATTGATAGTAAGTGTTTACTATATTTTTAAATGAAATGTTTTTGATGAAATCGCAATGCTATTTGTAGATTTCTCTGGCTTTCCTTATTCTTAGCTTTCAGCGAGACAACTGACAATGACGTCTGCCCATATAGGTTGGCCGGCCGTGGCGTACGTCGCCGCCTTCATGTACATCGTTATATATACAAAAACATTTGCGCGTTTTTTCATTTTTTATGTGCTAATATAAACTTACATGCAAAAATTTAATTTTTATTTTCTAAACCTTCAGGAAGTTATTTTGGGGATGATTCAAATACTTTCACAACGGCAGAATTTCAGTCTCCCTGCTTTCCAATGTGTAGATTTGGAGAGAATTTCAGATTTCTTATACATCAAGAAGTACCTTTGAGATTTTGATGATCATCAGAGAGTGATGAGTGAAGAAATTTTTAAATTTTGCATATAAATAAAAGCTGAAATAGTTGGACAATAAAAATAAAATTTTGTGTATTTATCAAGTTTGATAAATAATACTATTATAAAAGTTTAGGATGGGATCTCAAATGCTATTGAAACTAAAGTTAAGATGGTTCAAATATACGGTGAATCGAGAAAAGGTAGTGCAGTACGCTGCTCGTCTTGCTTCGTTTTGACGGGGGCTATTGCACCCCCAAATATAAATTACATTTAAAAAAAATGCAAGTGGCTCTGTTCTTCTTACGAATATTTCGTTCATGTTCTACAAAGTAATTACAAAGCTGATGTCAATTCTGAGATATTGGCTTTTGATTTTAAAAAATGGTTTCATAAAAAAAAATACTTAACATGAGGTACTTTAATATTACACAGTGAATATCTCGTCTTAAAGCACATGAACTATCTGCAGCTGGCAGAAACATTCTTGAATCTTATTTTTTATTTCTGTTACAATTTTTTTGCAGTGTATTAATATTATTGACTGACTTGTTTTGAATTATATCAAGACTAAAAGGGAACCGGTACTGAATTTGGTCCTGAATCCTAGTGTATTATAAAAGGAAAAGAATGAAACATATATCATTAGAAATGTAAGGCAGGTTAAGGTAGTTAAATATAGTGATCATACATCCATGATATCCCTTATAAAAAAAATTTAAGAAAATTTTAACCATTTAAATGAAAACATTTTGATCACGTTTATAGATGTGAATATTAAAAAAAGTTGTGGAAAAAATACATAGCATTTTCTCCAATTTTTTTTTATCTTAATTTGTTAAACTATTCTACCATTTAATTGGAAGGAATTTCATATGTTGATAAAATTGTGTATTTAATTTCCACATGCTTTACTTTTGCTCTTTTCCATCCTTTTTCCCATAGCGTCAAAGAAAGAATTAAGAATATTCGTACAAATGCCTGATGTTGTTTCTTTCACTCTTTCTTTATTGACATTGTTTGACAGCATAGCAATCTCACATTATTTTTTAACAAAAATTAAATAAGCTTTCAATTATAGTATTTTTATTTCAAATCTTCTGTTCTTTGAAAGTAATATAATTCTTTGAAGTATTAACTTTTTATGCACCAAATACGTTCACTGCGAGGCAGCCAAGAAATGAAATAACTATATTGCACTACGCATACAATAAAGTTGCTATATGTGAATCCGGTGGCATGGCTTTCAGTTAGAGACAAATTTTGCCTTTTACATAATTTACAGGATTTATATTTGCAATGAATAATTAATACATATGTACGTATTGAAGGTACAAGATTTCATTTCACAAGAAAAGATGAGTTTATTCTAAGATCAGGAATGTATAAAAACTCAACTGATCATTTAGACCTGTACTCAAATGATACCGCAAATATTGGAAGAAGACTTATTTTGCCCTCTACATGTAATTTTTCCCCAAGACATTATATAAAACAAAGAACAACATTTCTGGAATTAATATTTACTCTTAGAAATAATTTCAACTTTAATTCGCGGCAATTGTCAACAATGCTGATTGAAATGAATCTACTAATATCTGTCCAGAAATTATTGTGCGTATATTAAAAACTAAATTAAAAGAATTAGTTCATACGATAGTAACAAAATACATTTAGGATTAAATTGAGGCAATCCTTTATACAACAGAATTTCAAATAAAGGGGTTGCCATGTGCTCATATTTCATTCACTTTATGTGAAAAAAATAAAACGAAAATGATGAAATATTTGGAATTTTTTTATATTTATAAAGCCATAATTGTAGAAATTTCAGTTATTTTAACATACCCATATAACACGTGGTGAACTAAATGAAAACTCTTTTTGTATGAGAGATGGTCAAAATGTACAAAAGTTTTTCCGAATGATTTTAACGAATCACACAAAAATTAGTCCATTAAATTATTCATAAGCACCAAAATTGTTTATCATCAATTAAATGTATTGTCTAGTAGATATTTACTGTGCATAAGATAAAATATTGTATCTGAGAATTCTCGAAAACTATATATAGAATAAATAAAGAAAGAATCATTTGTATACTTTTCCGTAAGCTTGTTATTTTTCTTTTTAATTTGACTCTAGATATATATGAGATTAAAAAGTAGAGAGGCCGTACCTAGTGTGTTGACATTTTCTATAAAGTACAAAAAATATTGTTTTTCTATAAATATGTTTTACAAATGTTTTTCAGTATTAACCTCTGGAGCAATCAATTTCAAGTTTCTGCGTCAAAATTTTTTTGAGAAAATTATGTTTGATATACGATTACAGGGATGGATACCTGATAGACGAAGCTCCAAAAATAGGTAATATTTTTTCAGAGAATAAATTAATAAAAACAAAAACAAAGTTAAATGAAAACAAACCCATATCATACGGAATCATTGTATAAAAGTGGCGATCGTATCGTGAGCGGTTAAATGAATAGAAATCCACCTGATGGTCCGGGCTTACTGATGCGAAAAGTTTTTGCACATGGCCGGCCGGAAACTAATAGTACGAGGTTACGATCCTATTTCTGCTTATTATCCTATACATTTGCCCACCCATTAAAAATAAAATATTTAGCCTCCCTAACCAAAGGTAGTACAGATAGGCTAGAAATAAAATTTTATTTAGATCTGTAACTTTATTTTTTTTTGCATTGACATTATCCTTCATAAACATTTTGTACGGGAATTCTATTTCTGTGCAATGCTTACAGATATCAGTGTTTTAATTGTCTTATTTAGAATTGAACATAAATTGTTTGGGATTATATTTATGAAGTGGCCAATGATAGGTTCAACGCCATTATATGTTATATAAATACCTACTAACTAAAATCTGCATAGATGTACTTAAAAATTTTAAAAATCAAAATGTCACTTCAGTTTTTCTAAAAGTGCTAAATATGTCCTTTTCATTCAAAAAAAATTACACATCAAGCGGATGTATCCTTTAATTGTATACATATTAGAACTTTAGAAGTGGTACTGGCAGTTTTATATATTTTAAAACTAGACGGGCGCTATAACAAAATAATAATTTAAAACAGGTTTTTCTTGGTTTTCATGATACTGAAATTGATATATTTTTCACTTATTTAAACTCAAAAAGCATAGAAAGTCATGAATCGAATACAAGGTAGAAAATTTTCCTTGTTTATATACTATATTGTTAAAATTCAATAGTTAATAATTTATAACAATGGCCATACGAATACATAATGAAATGTAGTATAAACTAAACCCCATTATTTAAATAAAACAAAGTCGAATAAGTGGCGAGATACATAGATGAAAGATAAATCGGTAGAAACTTATCTGATCAAACAATATTATAAGAACTTATAAAAAGACATCATAATTGGGAAAAGGCAAGATTTTACTCAAAACATACCATGAAGTATATAACCAATATGCAATATGAAGTTATCAATTTATTTACAGAGAAGTGTAAGAAAGACATGACTTTTCCTTTCCATGTGAAACTTTTGTTTATTTACTTTGAAATTCGATTGAATATCGTAATCATAGTCCTTCGCTTTATGTGTGCTAGATCAAAAAGCGAAGGACTGTGCACAGTATTTCAGCACAGTATAACACAGTCAACTAAATTTTCACTTCATTTCATTCAATATGAACATTGATATTTCGACCATTTTACAATAATACATTAATTATCAATTAAAGATATTGTAAACAAATTGTATTAATTTAAGTTTTATTTACAAGTAATAGTTAAAAATATATTAAAATATATACTTACAATGATATAAATTTACTATTCTTTATGTCAACATTTTCGAGAGTTGGATGAATTTACAAAATGTGAAAAGAAATAAAAGGATTATGATTCAGTTAAAAAAGAAGAGTGA
This sequence comes from Druceiella hillmani, assembly GCA_039881145.1. Lineage (NCBI taxonomy): Eukaryota > Metazoa > Arthropoda > Insecta > Lepidoptera > Hepialidae > Druceiella > Druceiella hillmani. Next base: position 27,458,046 of record JAYKKI010000022.1, on the reverse strand, counting down.
ATATATATCTATCGATGCTCATTATAGCAATTACAGTAATACGGGTGTGAAATGAAATCAAGATTATATAGAAGGAAGAGGCTGACTGATGGTATGAATCAGAAAGTCACTAAAAATGTTGGTTCAACTGGGAGAATTTCTGCAATTTTCTTAAATTTCAATATTATAGACACAGACAGAACGATTTGAGTAATAACGTAATTTAAATTGGCGTAAAATAAAATTTAAAATAGCATATATTTTGATTAATTTTATGACCGAATTATATTAGATTGTACTAAGGTGTAGTATCATAATCGAGTTTTAGGTAATAATATAAGAACACTTTAATATGGAACATAAAAAGTACACTCAATATAAAGAATTTTCATTTAAAAGGTATTATATTTGATAAAACATAAAGAAATATACGTCTTTTCTATCTATGTCATATCAGCTGACAAAATGATTTTTTACTATGCAATGTAATCATTATATAAAACATATCAGTTTATAACAATTAAACATTTGTCTTTAAAATTCCAACAGAATAGACCGATTGAGCTTGTATATATTACAAATAAATATTTCAATTAAATATTCTGACACTTGTAATTTAAACATTAACAATGTCTTCACCTACGCTCTTTTATTTATAATTAAATTAGGCATCACAATGAACATTACGCTTTGCTATTTCTCTTGCTAACTATTTAAACGCATTACAAATTTCACCACATCCTCCACATTATCCGCGTACAATGTCTAATTTGTTCCTAAAACCACTTAGTTATGGTCCGTATTATTCACACAGCGACTATCATTCACAAAAAACTCCGAAAATCCTGCAGCAATGAGTTTCGGCGCCATTCTACCAATCCTTCATCTCTGTTCTAATTAAACATTTGAATGGATAGTGACTGTACTCGAGGAATGCTTGAATAAAATTTATTTACATTTGGTGACTTACTTTTAAAGATTAGTCTAGGTGCAGTCTTTTAGAAGTTGTCGACCGAATTTTGGCTTAATTTTGATATTATTTAGAAAATAAGAGTAATTTAAATAATTTATTTCCAGAAAATAATGACAGGTACACATTATAAATTTCTACTACCTCCTACACATTACCCGCCTACAGTGTCCATTTTGTATTTAGAACCACTTAGCTCTGGTCTCGTTTTATTCACACAGCAACTGTTATACGCCCAATACGTTGGAAATTCTCCAACATTTGGTTTCGGCGCGATTCAACTAATTCCTCATCTTTGTTCTAATTAAAAATTTAATTGGATAGTGATTGTACTTGGGGAATTGTTACATAAAATTTATTTACATTTGGTGATTTATTTTAAAAATTAGCCTCGAAAAAAAAATTAATTTAAACAATTCATTTTCGGAAGATAATGGTAGATGAGAAAAACTATCTTTAAACTTTATTCATTGTGCTCAATTTCAGGATAGCGTGTTTAAAATAGGTGTTTTAAAAAGGTGTTTAAAATCGATACAATGTATAGAAAGCAATCGCCCTCAATTGAGCAACGGTTTCTATCAAAGCGAATTTTAACTTCAACAATTCGGTTAAAAATTTACATTGTGTTGCCGCTATAGCTTCGTTATAAGAGGAATTGCGCAAATTTATTTCGTAACAGTCAAAGTTGCGGAATGCACGTGCACGAATTCGACAAACCAATTTGACATTTGTAAGGTCAAATAAATTTAAAGCCATTTGTTATCATATCACTACCATGTGTTCAATAAACATAAGCAAAGAAACGCAAATAAATTAAACGATTCAAAATAAAGATTTTATCTAATTTCAATATACTTATTATACTCGATTGACATTTTCGCGAAAGTCGCAAAAATAATTTTTCTTACAATTATGTATTTTTTATATTTCTGGAGCCTTAGGTTATTACTTTAACTAGTAATTTTATGTTATTGTTTATTATATTGTCAGCTACCCGGACCGGTTTCTTACTTGTATAGTTTAGTTTGAGCGCAGATAGCGTTGAAAATATTTTTTATACCCTACGTTATGAATCTCTCCCAGGTACCAGAATGAATTGTCTAGGTTTAATGTTACACGTGATAAAACCACATACACTGGTTACTTTTAAAAACTTATTAAAAACAAAAATCTTATCCAAATTATTTTTAACATATTATTACTCAGTTTGTATTTATATGCATTATGCCCACGTAATTTGGGCGATCGCACTAGAAAGCACATTTTATTTGAATATAAATTTATTACTATTTTGTATAGGAAAGCATACAACATCATGGTGGCAAGCACAATTGACAGTGCCGTGTCGATACTCCACACTGGGAGAAGTCGACCTTCGAATGCATTAGGTAGAGACGCTAGTTTGTTACGCTAATTTAAATACTTTTTAAACTCTGAACTCTTCATCCAAACCGTTGTAAATCCCAATTTTCATCGAAATGGAATGAGAAAACAAAGAACGTCCGAAACTTCATTTTCCTACACAGATGAATATGGTTGATTGCAGCATAACGTGAGCCCTTGAATATATAAACATGCCTAAGTGTGCAGATAAAACTTTAGATCAAATCCTGTCAGTACTAAATGGGTTATATTGAATTATAGACATAAATATAGGTCAAAGTATTTTGAAATATTATATTAATGAACAAGAAAAAAAACGAAAAATATTGTATTAAAAATGAATATTTGGCCATTTTTTATAAATAGGGATCAGACTACTATTAAGTGAGAAAATATAAATTTCAATATATTTTTCAAACTGAAACTGCTGGAAAAAGGAAATTATTTTTATATATAGTTTTGGAAGATATATTTTCAACTTTCTGACGATTTTTTAGCGTCTTGAAGTATTTCATGGTCTAAATATTGTAGCCGAAAATGTGAGCAAAAAAGAGCGAAAAAAAAAAAAATGTTTCGAAGGAAAAAGGACAGGTTTACAAATGTTTATTCAGTTCCTTCAAACATTTTTTTCACTTTATGCACACTGTTAAATTTCATAAAAATTAAATGATGATTCTTTCTTAACTTTTTAAAATATCGTACAGAAAAATGAATATATATATATATACTAAAACTAGAAAGCCTAAATGGAGCTTGTGGCTTTAGAATGATTTCTAGTTAATTCGAAATTAATAAGTTCTCTTGAAGATAAAATATTTTTTTTAAATCACTTTTTTTTCATTACTACTTAATTTTTTTGGAGTTGATTTCTTGTAACGAAATATGGATTTATTCCTAATTTATTTCTATTTTATAATAGTGTCATTGTTTGTTTGGTTGTGGTTTGAATACATTGTAGTAAATGTTAAAAAATTCATAACATCCTTTGCTGCTCATATAATTTTGCATATAGTCGTGAAATAATTACTTTTCATAGAGTGCTGTATTTTATTTTCTATTTAAGCATCGACATCTCACATGCCATGGTCTGTGAACTTAAAAGCATAACATAGGCCTATTAGATTATGTGTCACTGCATTACGCTTGATTCTGCGCTTTCCAACGTATGTAGATGTAACATGAAAGATTTTCAATCAAGCAATAACTAATTATTGTAGATATCGACGGTTGGTACTATAAACATAAAAAATAGCAGGTCTTCTTACCACAAAATTGTTCCAGCATAAAGAGTTTCATTTACTTATATCCAATCAATATGTATATATATATATATATATATGATTTTTAAAGGCATATCAAAACATTTTGAAACGAATATTTCCTTAAATGCATTATAATAAACAGATAGTTTTAATTGCTTAGGCTGCGTCCTTCTTTTTTATTTAAAGTTATTTGAAATTTATTACATGCCCGGTACAGCCTAAAAGAGGGAAAATACTTTCATGGTTACGAAAATGTGAATACGAGAGATTATGCGATCGAAACAGTACGAATTTTTATGAAAATGGATACTTTCATATAATTTTAAAGCAGTATTGGCATGAAGTATTATCTCTTTACTTTTTACACGGTTTATTCCTGAAAAAAATTCTTCATTCTTTTTTATATATAAACATGTCATTTCTTTTATTAGGTGCGTGCAAAATTATTTATCTCCAGCATATGTAAATTGTGAAATAAATTTATAGTCCACTTTTGACGAAATAATAAACATGGAATTTATACGTAACTACTATCTAATTAATACTTATTATTACCTAGAATTAAAAGCAGCTGAACAGTAACTATAATCGTAACCGTTACTTAAAATTAAAAATATTTGAACCATGATTGAGAAACAAGGTGGTTCTTTAGTAGAGTGATTAAAATGTATTCTGAACTAAAATGAACAATCTCTTCTAATGTTTGTAGAATGTTACAATAAAAGAAAATAAGTCGAAACTTAGAGTGGTCATTAATTAGCAGAAATAGTTCAATCGCTTTCAAATATTTGTAACCAAATTCTCATTACATCATTTATTATAAGACTATTTTCGTAATCTCAGCCCCGGGAACAGAACACAATATTGAAAAATGTTGTATTTAAACGAAAAAATACAAAAATGTTGTCCCATATTATCTCAACTGCTATATTTTACAAGTTTTCAATTTTGATAATATCGATTTCTTTTCTGGGTTCATCGAATATATTTCTGTAATAATATTGTTAATTAAAAAAATAACTCAAAAAAGATTATTAATATCACCGCAATGATTGTGAAAAAAAAACAAAATCTCAATGGTAAATAAAAGACAATATTATTTCTATAAATGTTGTTAATTTTCACATTGAAAGAGAAAACACAAACAATAATATATTTTAATATATTCGACTATTTTTCTGCCAACTGTTTTGCCTATTATATCTCAAAAGAACTAGCCCAAAAGTAGATTATCGATGACAAATAGATTTCATAGTTATTTTGACGTCGAAGATTTTTTACCTGCACCCTTAAATGTTTCTGTCTTAAGAATTTTGGTTTATTCTGCTAAGTTATTAATGACCCTAAACAGATAGAAAGTGACATCATTTTAATTCATTATTCTGGCCTTATCGACATGATCTGAATGCATTTTCATCCATTACAAATATAATAAGTTACAAATTAAAGAGATAGGTGTATGTTCTGTTTTTATTTTTGAAATTTTCTTTTTACTTGAACGAATTTTATTATATTTTGTTACGTAACTTTACATGGTCTATAACGCATACTATTATGAATAAAACAGCACTACGAATTTAAAACAGCACTACTCGTAGAATATCCTTGTGATGATCCAGCAGAAAAATTGATTTTTTTACATAAAAGTTTACTGCTACAAGTTTAAATATTATTTCAACGGAAAAAAATAAAATTGAAAGGAAATACAACTATTTTTACATACCCAGACTAAAATAATGCGGAACAAGGATCGATTGTTAATTTGAAAATTGCTTCATTAGAAATTTGAATGTAATTGATTTGAATTGATCTGATGGTGGATAATATTTCATCGCTATCAAGCCTCATTCATGCCAACCTATCTCGTAGTGCTAACAAAAAATAATTCAATTACCGAATGTTTCACTTTCCCTTATATTTCGTTGTAATGAGCCGGTCATAGTTTATTTGTAGTTAGACTGCATATTATATTTTAAGAAAATATAAAACTGACAAAATAGTATAGTTATAACCATCAAGACATACCAGCTCATATTTTGTTATTTATTGAAATGGATTATGGTACTTTCATTTATTACGAATAGACTAGAATTTTTCACAGTTGTTCGCTGAAACGGAGACATTTTCATAGATTCAAAGCACTTTAAAATAAAAATGCTAAAAGAACTAATCAGCGTCTGCGAGGAAAGAGAAACGAAGTAGCGCCACTTACCCGTTATTTACAAGTAAGCATATATTTTTTATTCTAGTTCTGAAAGAATGCTGAAAAATCTTCAAAATACACCATTTATTTTGCGGGATTTCTTCAAAGTTAGGTTGGATAAAATTGGCTTAGGATTCCAATCAAATTAATGAGATTACTATAGTTTGAGAATATAATTTTTCGAGGGGCGCAAAGAAATTGCATTATTTTTTTAAAAATATATTTTATTTAAATTGCAAAGATTAAGTTTTTTCAACAATAATTGTTTTTTGAATTTCGGTTTACCACATCTGAAAACGTGTGTAAAAACCCAAATTACAGTAAATCTACGAATGAACTACATATGTAATGAAGTAAAATCAATATAATTTATAGAGTTTTACATTTAGCGTACAAGTTTGATGTCCATATCAATTGAAGTTTTGAAACACATGGCTGAATTTTTTCAATTTTGGTTTTTTAATAGCTCACGAAATAGTGATATACTGACGTGCTTCAATACTTAATATAAAGTATTATATAATAGATATTTTATGCTTTTATATAGTCTATCGATTAGAATTCGTACTATTGTACAATTAGATACAATGATAATAGGATTGTTCATTTGACTTAAAACTTCGAAAATCAATAAATTCACTTGCTTTATAACAACGAGGTATCAAGGCACATAACACTCCAAAAGTAGAAATATGAAAGCCTTCTCCTATTTTAATGAACTAAGTTTAATATTAACAAACTGTGCCCGCGAATTTATACGTGAAATACGGAGATAACAGAAAAACGATATCATACGTGTATTAAAATAGAAAAATAAAATATTAAATACCAGAATACACCTTTTTTATTTCCTCTTTCCCATTTGTATAATTAATATGTTAGGCAGCTAAACACTACTTTGTTATTGAAATTAGACAAAAATTCTAAATGTATTGTATCTGCTATCTTTAATACCTATAATTAGTTTTGCAATTATTTTCAATGTACACAGACAGAGTTTACAGTGTTGTTATTATATTGTGATTGACAATTTGCGTACCTATCAAACTATTTCTTATAATTTATGAAAGGTGAGTATATTTCAATAAATATGTCGATTAGTCCAATTTCTACAAAAATTGAAAACGTCTGGAATGATCTGTAAGTGCAACCTGTGTTATGTGTTTATATAGTTCAAATTATTTTATCTGTTTTTAAGGTGAGTTATTGTGTATCTGTGTCTTAATTTTTCTACTGTGGTAAATTGTCTTCATAAAATATGTCTTAGTAAACCACATACCGGCAAGACGTAACTGTAAAATTTATTACTTTAATTTCTACTCAACTGGTATAAAATGGTTCCTTCTGCTTTTTTAAAATTTTAATATGCCAAAATTTTCTATCTATTTTGTAATTTGTCTTAGTTTCATTTATGTACAAAGTCCAATCCAAATTTTAGAACAGCAAACGCATTTTATCCGTAAATGTAATCGTCGTGTCCACTTTGATATTTTTCCATTTCATATTTCTGCGATAAGATTTATTTACGCTAATTATAACTTAAGTTTTTTTTTATTTACAACTTAAGTTTGTTAAGTTAAAATTAGTTAAGTTATCTTGCTTCAATATTTCGCTTAATCCACGAAGTTAGTAGTGACCCTAAACAGATAGAAAGTGAGATGATTTAAATACATTTTTCTTACACTCTCGACGCAATTTGTATGTATGTTCACCCGTAGTGGGTGAACAATTATAAGCTATAAATTTGAGACATAAATATTCGTTTTCGTTTTAGTTTGGAAATTTCTTTTAAGATTAAATGTACGAATTCTATTATATTATATACTTTATATTATCTACCACTCACATAACAAAGTATGAAGCAAATGGAATGGCCTTCACATGATGATTCGGCAGAAAAATAATTCTTTGGCAGGTAAGTTTACTGTGATGAGTCTAATTATTATAACAGGAGAAAAAATAACAATCAAAGAGGAAAGACAGCAAATAAGTTTCTCTTAAATTTTACTTCAGGTGCTTTTTTAATTTGAAATAGAAAACAGACTGAACGAATTGATCTCGATTCCGCCAAAGAAAATGTTGTAGAGTTGAACTCTTTTCCAATATTTTTTGACAAAAAGTGCTAGAATTTATTGTTATATATGCAAACCAAAACAGTACGTATAAAGTATCGATGGCAAGCCTGAAAATTGTGATATTATATATTGAGACTTGAAAGTTTACTAAATTTTAATTTTGTTATAAATAACATAAAAACATTCGCCTTTCGCAGAATGTTTGCATTCGTTGAACTTATATTTTGAGAAATTGAATGTAGTACCTACCACACCCACCTAAATCCACCTTTTATGGATTCAATATAATAAGCCAGTCATAGTCGTAGTCGTTTTTCGATTGTATATTGTGTTTAAAGTAAGTATGAGACTAAGAGAAGTAAAATATTTAATAATCATCAATATGTACCTGCTTTTATATCACAATACAATATTTAAGACTGGAATTCTTTAAAATATTCAACAAAGCAATATGAAATAAGAATGCTAAAAGAATTAATGGACTCTCGGTGTCGGCGGGAAAACGAGAAACTTACTAACGCTTCTTAGGTGTTGTTTTGCAGGTCTATCAGTACTATACAATATATTTTATTTGGATTGTAGACATTTATGTTTCTGATGATAACTGTTTTTTGGAAAGTCGGTATTTAGTATAAGAAAAAGAATTTAAAAACTCAAATTATACACAAATTATAGGCAAGTTACATAGGTGCCGAAGTACAATCTTAATGATTCAGAAGTCATGTATTTAGGGCAAAAGTATGATGGGAATATCAGTTGAAGTTTTTAATTCCTTGTATGATATTATCTTATAGGATTTGGTTTTTACTAATAACGGCTCCTGAAATAATAATAGAATATTAACGTGAAACTCACCATTTTTGATGAACCATCATCTCAAAAATAATTTACATTATTATGTAATCTATCAATTATTACCGAATTCGAGATTGACAATTTGGTTTAAAACTTTGAAAATCAAATAAATTTACTTGGTAGGAAACATGGAGATATCAAGGCACATTCATTCCATGTAACATTCCAAAAGTCAAAATATGAAAGTGTTCTCCCATTGGAATAAAGTAACTTCATAATTAAAAACTGTACAAGCGACTTCGTAGGCGAAATATAGCGCGTGAAATATTCAAATATAAGTAGTAAAACATAAACAAAACACTATATATAGTCATCATCTATTCGTAGTCATCTATTAGTAGTATTCAGTATATTTCATCATCTATTCGTGTATATAGTTGCGCTACACATTCGTGTAGTTATTACAAGTTGTATCTTCCAACCCCCTATTTTTTTTTTGCTAATATTTTGAATACACAGACAGACGAAGTTTACTGTTTTATTATATTGCGATTAATAAATTGCATATCTGCCAAACTGTTTTTATCGATTTTTTAATATGCCAGTTGTGAGTATATTTCAATAAATAAATTGATCGGGGCCATTTCTAAGCGAAATTAAAACATGCAGACCGGTTTGTAAGTACAACGCGTATTATATGTTCTTATTATTCAAATATACATATTACTTTGCAAACTAAGTTATCGTGTATTATTATTTCCTACTACGGCAAATTATCCACATAAAGTATACTTTAGTGCAAGACATAACTGCAAGAAATATCTTTCGAATTTATTTACTTAATTTCTATTTATTTGGAGAGATTTCCTTTATATTATATAAGTAATATTAAATTTTGTTTTTTATTAAAAGTAAAATCTAAAGTTTAGAACAACTAATGCATTCTATCATTAAATATAATCCTTGTTACCAACTGTGATATTTTTCGTATTTCATATTTTTTTCTTATTTACAGCGATAAAGTGATATTACGCTTGAACTTGAGTTAAGTAAATTAAAATTATGCGAAATTCATAATTTAGAAATTTTCTAAATAAATTTTATTAGTAAGAATGTTTTCTTAATTTTACTGAAAAAAACCTTTCTTTGTATGAAATGGACCAACTCAATCAATGAAGAATTAATCATTTCTTACAATGAGCTAAAGAAATGTTTGATGTAGTCACCACGGATGAAATAAAATATTATAAATATGAATGAACAATATATAACTGTAAACATTTTAAAACAAAATTACAATTTACGAAAGAAATTTACAAGAAAAATAAATTTATAGTTTAATTGCATAACTTTTTTCTAAATGTAGCTTTCGTTCGAAGATAAGAGTCTTAAGTGAAATATGAAACAAGTAAAATTCGAACTGACGGTTAATACATTTCGCTTCCAGCTACTCATCCACATTATCCAACCTAAACTGTTCATTCGTTATTTTTTTATTCAGTCATGCGTAACATAATACCTGCACTGACACATTAATTTTACGTGGAGCAGAGCGGTCGATGTAGAAAGGAATACGCGCGACGATCTATCACGCAACAATCAACAATTTAATTACAGTTGCCTGCAACGTTAATCACAAGTTTATTACGCACTTTGGTAGCAAGGTGTTACTATAAATTAAGCAAGGTGTTAGTATAAATTACAAATTTACAACCTAATATTTTATAAACGAATGCAAATACCGAAAAAGTTTTTAACTATACCCTACACTATGGAGGATGCAAATATTTTATTTCATAACTTTGTAGTTGTTTTAGATATGTATAATCATGCCCCATTTTAACTTTATAGCACTAACAATCTACAGATGAAAGAGCGGTGGCATGCAGACGTGCCGACAGGAATGATCAAATTATAAGTGTTTCCTAATTTGATTAAAAAATCCTAAAAATAACTTAAAACAATGTTGAAGGAAGTATTGAGTAATTTGTTCAATAATAATTACTTACCAAAATTTCCACGTTTTCCTATTTGCCTTTGACATGTATTTATTAAACTGGATTTTTGATTTAATTTCTTATAATTCATCAGAAAAAAAAGTTTGTGTTAAAGTTATATAACTTTATGTAGGCCTTTTGGCAATTGTGTAATCAATTTATTTGGGCATTATTGACAGTAAAACGACAGATAAATCAGGTAGTCAGACCAGCAGGCCCGCTCTATTTTTTTACTACTAACAATAATTACAATAATAACAGTTGATATGAAGTTGTGCAGTAAGACCAATGAGGCCATATTAGATAAAGATGGCATTATCTATAGTAAATGTTCCCAGCGAAATCATTTCTATTGCGGCGGTTTTAGTAAAGCGACCTACTCTAAATTGCTTCCCATGCATCGTGCAAAGTAGAGGTGTATTTCTTGTAAGGCGCAACAATCAAAGCCCGCTATTAGCCAGCCAGAAGAACAGACTGGAGATGCACCATTCCTCGCGTCGACTGCCGCTACGCCCACGGTATCTACAGGACGCGCTCCATCAATTTCTACGGATTCTAACGTGAAACATTCGCCACCGGTTGTAAGCAATAAAAATTATATTGCGAACGAGAATAATACCAGCCACTCGGATATTGACGCGACTGTTAGGAAACCCCCTTCAACAGCAATTATTGACACTGCTACTTTGATCGCGTACATAGATTCAAAATTTTATACATTAAAAAACGACTGGTAGTTTAATTTAAATCAGGCCATGAAAAGTATTGATACTAAGCTACAGTCTTCCTAGACTGATGATAAACAGATTCATCGAAAATGTTGAAAACATGCCTACTAGTAATTTAAATAACGTCAGCTTATCTTCCATATCATTTGGGGTTGCAGATGTTTTAAAAATGCTTACGTCATTAAACTTGAACAAAGGCCCAGGACCAAATAGAATTGAACCAGCCTTCCTCAAATATACCGCAGATACCATATGCATTCATTTAACTCTCTTGTTTAATAAATGTATAAAACATGGGACTTTTCTTATATGTTGGAAAAAGGCGCACATAACACCTGTGCATAAAAATGGATCTAAACAAAACATAGTTAATTATAGACTCATATCAATCTTATCAGTACTTCCAAAAGTTTTAGAGAGATTAGTACATGGACGAGTATATTCAATACTCCATAAATGTGTTATGCCCGAACAACACGGCTTTGTTCGTGGTAGATCTACCACCACTAACCTACTACTTCACTCTCAGCACTTGTTCGAGTCATTGGATTCCGGACAGCAAGTTGACGTGATATATACAGATTTCAAGAAAGCATTTGACAAAGTTTATCATTTAATATTGATGGGAAAACTAGCATTTAACGGTATCAGGGGCAACTAGCTTAGATCGTTTATTTCGTATTTAACTAATAGGCAGCAAGCAATTAAAGTAAATGGGTTCTTATCACCATATACCCAAGTAACTTCTGGTGTACCACAGGGATCTATATTAGGCCCTTTCTTATTTATTATATTTATTAACGGTATAAGTACCTGTTTTAGAAATAATAATTTCCTAATGTATGCAGACGATCTAAATCTATTTACTCATGTAAAAGACATATACGACTGTTCGAATATGCGAGCTGATCTCGATAGACTTAATGTTTACTGTGAAGAGAACAAACTGCATTTAAGTTACTCGAAGTGCAAAAAAATCTCTTTCATAAAGAAAAAACAAATAAACTTCAAATACGCGATAGGAGGAAAATTACTCGAAAAAGTTAACAGCATGCGTGACTTTGGTGTCATTTTCGATAGTAAACTGTATTTTGGTTTGCATATTGTGCACATTGTATCTAAGGCCTATGAAATGCTTGGCTTCGTACTAAGAACAGCCAAAGTATTTAAAAATGCTGAAATATACTTAACCTTATACAATGCCCTTGTAAGATCACAACTCGAATACGCTGTTGTTGTCTGGAATCCACTATATGCCACTTATTCTGATAGTATCGAGAACACACAAAAACAATTTTTGGAAGCTCTTCAGCATCGTATAGGTGGCAGTAAACTATCGTAAAAAATATTACTTAATAATTATAAATGTGATGCCCTCTATCACAGACGTTCATTATTAGAGTTGATGATTATGTTCAACATCTGTCAAAGTAATTATGACTGCCCATCTCTACTGAGTCGGATAAAGATTCGAATAACTCGTAGCCATATCTTATTTCATGTCGATAATGCACGAACAAACGCCGGTGTTAGAGCACCACTACGGCGGCTCTTTGACTTATACAATAAAGACATGTTGACAATTGACATCCTTGCAAGTCCATGCCCTCAGTTTAGATCAGATATAAAGAACGGGCTCCGTGATATTTATGTACAGCAGACGGATCAGTAATGCTATTATCATTTTAATTTATTCATTGTTTGTCCAACTTAGTTAAATAGAGTGCCTCACATAAATAACTTGTAATCCATAATTGTAGCTTTCTTTAATTGATAAGTTAATATCAAGTGTTTTCCATATTAATTTTATGTCTTAATTCTAAAAAAAAATATTGTTTCACTTACTTCAATTAACATTGTCACATTTATGTATTGTTGTATTTAATTGGCTATATTATAAATGTATTTATTTTTGTTTGTTCTTTGTGGAAATGTTAGAACACAAACTTATTTCGTATTTAGTGTTCATAGAATATTTCAAATAGTCTGTGTTTGTTTTTTTGCCTTTACAAAAAATAAAAAAATAAAATAAAATAAAAAATTAGTTGAGCTAAGAACTTGACACTTATCATTTGAAATATGCACGAAAAAATACGTAATAAGTATATTCTTTTTCCGTCGCCTTTCGAAATTCGCGATTGGATCAGCTGTATAGTGCTAAATTCTTTACACAGAAGAACTGGATTTGAATTTCGAAATGATATTTTGGGATAAAATAAAATATAATTAACTCTAAATTCTAATTTTAAATATAGCTAAAACCAATAACCAGCAAAAGCAAAATTAATAACATATTGGCTATATAACAGTCGGTACTTCGGACTAATTATAATTTGTAACCATTGAAAATCTAAACACGTAAATTGAAATCATCAATAAAGAAAACTGCATCTACACACAGTTTATTCTCGATATATAAATATAAAAATATATTTTAACCTTCGATTCGTTTATGCAGTTCATTTCAAAAACTATTGAAATATTCACTTAATTGAAATTTGATAACTTCTTTTTTAAAAATGTTAAATTGAACCTTAAAATATAGGCAAACATTTTATATTATTATACGATTAAATATAATTATATTAAATATAATTATATCATAAATTGGGTAAATAAATGTTAGTCCTGATGTAAAATATAGATACCTAATTAAGTATTTCTTTCATTAAACCATATTACTAATTTAAAACATGAAATTGTTAATTTTTTTTATACTTTATATATATATTGTAAAAAAAAAATTTTGTCATTTTGTTTTATCAAGAATTATTACGTTATGCCATCCATTTAAAATATTTCTCTCTTTTCTACCAACGTATTTCTAAGGAAGATTCAATGAAATCAAGCCAAATTATGTAATAGACATTGTTTTGTAGCATTTTTTTCTAGTAAATGATTATTTTAATGTGTAAGTAATTTACTTTAATAAATTTCACCCGGTAATCATCCACAATATCATTGTATATTCCAATCTATTAGTTGACTCTGCTTCTATTTTGACGTAATATCTTCAAAACCCAATATTCCTCAAAAACTGCTTCTATTTTGACGTCATATCCTCAAAAATCAATTGTTACAATTTTTTCGAAGAGTTAAAAATAAAACCCAGAATATGTATTAAAGAAATAATGTGACGGAATATAATCCAATACGACCGCTTTTTAATGTTGCAGAAAGTATTAATATTCAGAAAAATATTCATAATTTAATTGAGAGCCGTACGTAAGTTTATATTTCGCAAACTTAAAACGACAGATGCATGCCCGCTTAAAATCTTTGAAAGAACAAAACGAATGTCTATACTTCATACAGCCATAATATCATAGCCATAAAGTGACAGATAGATAGTTACGGGAAGTTAAATAAAAAGTTTAAAAAAACGTCAGTTGGAAAAATTAACTTTGTATAGTTTTTGATTACCTTTATATTTAATGCCGTAACGGAAATAGAATAAGGAGAAATAGTATAGAAGGTAAAAAATATGTTATAAATAGTCGATAAATGCACTCTGTATCAGAAATATCTGATTTGCAAAAACCATTTCTTGAAAGAAAATTCAGTATCGATTATAATGCAAAGCAAAGACTTGATTCGCAGTTAAATTTTTTGGTCGACCTCATCTCCGTATTTAATAGGTACAGACAATATATCCGTCCATCTAAACGAGATAAAATAAGTATTCATCGACATTTTTTGATTTATGAACTTAAAGATTAAAATTAAAAATATATGCATAAACATATATATGTATTATATGAATCATAGGCAGTAGTGAGCGCTCCTTTTTTCGCGTTTTCTAGGTTCTACATTGATAACTCTGTTTAAAAGTTATCGACTCTTTTTGTAACAGTGTGGTCCACTCTTTTCGTCATTGCAGTATTATCTAAGCTATTGAAGTGATCTATAGGTGCATCGATATTTTAGGACCACGTATTATATTTTCGGTAAGGAAGCTATAATTTGTTTTACAACCATGAATTTTTAACGATGGAAATGCAATTTTTGCCTTTGATTAAAATGGTAAATATAAATATTTTAGTTATTTTCTAAAACAAAAGTGATACCTTCTCATAATTTGTGGTTATGCAAAAAATGATGGTTTAATATATCATAATTAAATATTCATTATGCATCATATTATTTTAATGAGTAATAATGACGACCTTTTAAACAGACAATTTTGCCTAAAATTCAGTATATTGTACATTTAGGACCCAAAAATCATCTCTACCGCATTTTAATAAAAAGCACCCCTTCAAACCAATAACTAAATATGTAATACTACAAAAACATGTACATACTTTATAATATAAAAGCTCAAATAAACATGTTAAATGGCATGAAGGTAAATCTTATTTATTTTCACACCAACAACAATACACTTTTACTACATTGCAGTAATGATACACATAAATACATTATTTTTCACTCTAAAGAGTAAAATTCTGCTTATACTTGAAAAATGAACTTGATTATAATGGACGAGGCTGCAAAATTAACTTCGTTTAAATATATATATTATACCGTTAGCGTTTTCATTGAAGCGTTTCTTAGAAATAACACCGCCATTGCGTATTCAGTATTTAAATTACATTTTGTGAAAAATGTGAAATTGTTTTAAATGTGACAATTGAAGTTCATAGCAACGTAAAATTAGATCTATTTCGACACTGATTACGGGTTGATCGGTATATAAAAGTGAAACTTTTTCAGTGGCAAGTTCTTTCGTTTTCCGTCGCTGATTATTAATAAACAAAAATCGTCCATTAAAGACCAAACGTTATTAATTAACACACATTTCGCAACTCACTTTGTTCCGCGTCGCATTATTTTTTGGCACGAAATTTACGAGCGCTCAATAGTACCAATGAGTTTTAGGGATCCCAGCGCATCCGCGTGAGCTCCGAGACCGATCAATCAAAACTGGTAACAATAATCCTTGGAAGCTTCTAAGGTCATGAGATGTCAAACGCCCGCACCGCGTGAGTCTGTGCGATGGAGATAATGGGTGTTGTGGCGAGCACTTACCGTACCCAATGAATGCGTTTCAACTTGCTATGTTCCGTTTTGACTCAAGTTCGTTTGTATACCACTTATATGGTGTTGGATTTTTGAAGTTGTAATGTCATGGGACTTTATATATGCAGGGGCCATTAAATCATCTATTTCCATTTAAAACAATGTTCGACTTGCCAAAAAATTAATTATATTTTGTAGGTATGTTGCAAAAATTTGTCAATCAAATTTAATATTCTTATTGTTGCTTGCGTTATTAGAAATAAAACTAAATGTAAATAGTGTATTTGTCGAGTTTGGGGGTTGTTCCACTTGTTTTGATAAGTTTTTTATTAATGTTTGTCTCTATTTATGCATTTTAATTAAACGATTTAAAGAAGTTTCCTACTTTTTTATTTTTTCCAGGTGTGTCCAATTCCATTATTTTACTAGACGCTTTTGGAGAACGTATTATAACAGTTTTTTGTACGAGGATAATTGATATATTGCCATAAAATACAACAATAAAATACCATTTCTTGTACCAATACTTCCTGAACATATTTAATATAAATTATAATAAACAGGCATGCAACCTAGTGAGTAGTCTAATTAAGTACGAAGACGTTACATTTGATAATAGTACTCCGAATTATCCACGTTACTTATAAATTTCACTACTATACCCATTAGCGCTTGTCTAAATCTCGCAAGATAATTATAGAGCACCTACGTAGAAACCTAAGTCGTGTAAATGTAATACATTTCCAAACGATATAAGAGAGCAAAGGCTCTGAGTTACTCTCTTTTATTTTGCTTTCCGTCTACGCTTCGAAGATCTTCATGATTAAAGTATTGCTCGGGTTATCCATCTAAATGTTTAAACTGATTTCAAAAAACTAGCTCAACGTGTCATTATGAACTATTAGTAATTAACTTTTTCGGCTAGAGGTTTGGCCGAAAATAATAATTGATTAATTTTGTCTTAGGACATGGGTATTAGACGATAGAAATAGTTGTTATATACCCATATACTCGTAAAATGACAGCTTTAAATGTGAAGAAAAAGAATATAAAATTTTCAACAGTTTGAAAATGGATCTTTGGACAATTAATAAATATGTACACGAAATTTTTGAATTTTTTAAATGCAGGGAAAACACAACAATGACGAAATTGAAAAATATTGAATATGCCTTAAAAAAACATTACTACACGTATTTTAAAATAGCAACTGAAACATATCATTTGACCTAAAGATTTAGTTCGGATACATTAAGGAAATGAAAAAAATTTTGAAAATGAATTCATGTAATGTACACATACAAAATAGTTTGATTCCATGAAGAAAATTTTACAGCCATATCTGAAAAATAGCCTAAAACTAATCAACGAAATAATGACAGTTTTCATACTAATGAAGGAAAAGCGATTCTTGTTAAGGTATATACAAATATACATATGTACAAAGTACTTGGTTTTGATTACATTCTGTTTTATCTGCCCAATATTTTATGTTCAAGCACGAATGTGAAGATGACTTGAATGCATAGTAATGTTTTATGTTGTATTTTATTTTTGTAGTACTACGTTATATAACTGACATTTTTTTTATTTAATTAAACTTAAGCTCACTCAAATGTTTCACAAAGCTAATAATAATTCAACTAATATAAAACATGTTAATTAATAAGCTCGTATTAATTTAACATATGTTTATGAAAAGTCATATTTTTTTTATAAAATTGTTTCTTTCTCGTGAACCTCATATTATGAAGATTCGATAAGTTACGTACGTATACAGATGGAATGTTAGAAAAAACACTTTATATTTTTGGTATAAAGTAATATATTTCACTATAGATTTGTAGTATTAGTTAAATTTTGAATATACCCTAACATATTTCTTTTTGAAAATGAATACATTCATAAATAACACTATGCAATCACACAATGTAGTGATTTATTACAAAATTTTTGTTAATTAAAATAATGCGAATGAAAACGAAATACATACCGGAAAATCCTAATTGAATAACTTAATTTTAGTGTAAGAAAGCGGAACCCATTGCTAGTAATTTATACGTTTATAATTTCATTATCGAGATTTATTTTACTTATTCAAATTTTTGACGTAATTTGTATATTCAAAATGTATTAGTATGATGAAACGTGACCAAATTTAGTTAACTTTGGTATTTTTTTTCAATTCAAAAGTTAAACCTTTGTTAAATATAAAATAAGTATTATTTGGAAATTATATTTGATAAGTAGTCTATATTAATTTATGCTTTAATCACCTGGAAGTCATTTCTGTTGAAGTAATTAAATTTTAATAATCATTCAGTTACAATTATAGAACTCGGTGTTATATTCGTATACATATACTCGTATATATATTTATGGATAAAATAAATCCAATAAAATATCATTTTTCGGAGAGATGACATCCTGGGACAAGTATCCAGGAAACTTAGTTTTTTAGTAGCTTAGTTGTTGATTTTACACCGTAAGAAAACCAAACTTATTGATATTACGAGGAATTCAAAATATGTTTATAAATCTTTTGCTTCATTATTGCAAAAAAATTATTATTTATAGTTTTTATGAACTTATACATTTGAATAATTTACTATAAATATAATTACAAAATTTCCTTCATTTTCTTTCATTTCTACAAAAGCTATTGAAAAATTAGTACACTCAATAAATCATAAATTCTATTTTAATTTCTCCCATTGTTTAAAATTTAATATATTGTTAATACTTTAATCTTCTTCTTAAATATGAAAATATTCGGAATTCCCCTATATTTGAAAAACAAAAATATGATCATATTATTCTTAACCCATAAAAGATAATAAAGAATTTTATATAACGTACGCCATTAATAATATAAAAAAGACTGCTTTCTTAGGCATTTTCTTTTTATGCTTTATTTCATATATTATTTTCCCTTAATGAAGGCATATAAATTACGTCAATACGTTTAAGGGAATTCATAAGTAAAAGTAGCGGTAATAAGTTTATTCTCGATGCGAGCGCATTAATCGGAAAACCCCGGAACTGCTAATAGACAGCGCAAGAAAATATTAATTCCCTTGCGTGATCATTTAACTTGAAGATTTCAGGATATATTTTTGCTTGAGTGCGAACCGTTATTAAATACCCAAAATTTAAGTGATACTAAATCATTCGAAAGAACCCATACTTGACAAGACCTTCTATTACTGAGCGCAAGTTATGATCAAGGCGACGGTGCGAAAAGCGTCTATTACGACCCCGTCACCCGCAGGTGACTAAACAAACACTGACCGATCGGCACACCAATGTTAGGCCTTAATCGCCTCTAATCACGCATCACAGCACAAATGATAACTTTCGAAGAGGTATTGTATCTTACTTTGTTTAGTTGACTTATTAAGGTGGAGTAACTCACAGTGTATTAATTAAAAGTTTTGTATTGTTTGCGTATATCAAGGGTATTTATTTCGGGGTGTAAATAATGGAGTAGAATTTAGTTCGCTTGCGAGTATTTACGTAGTGTTTTTGCTTCGTAACGGATTATAATGAATCTGGGTAATGTATAAAAAATTAATTTTAAAGAATAATACGTTATGTTAGTTATGGCAATGTGCGAGCGAAATATTTATTTTTATTTTCAAGTGAATTGTAATGGCCAGAAATTGAATTATAGCAGTATTAATATTCATGACAATTGTGTGATCAAAGTTTGTTCATAAAGTTATCCGATGCATTGTGTAAATACAATAAAAACATTTTTGAAAATTTAAACACTGTATGAGTTTAACTGAAACAAATATGTACTTTCATTACTTGTTAATCTGTAAACAAAATTAATACTATTGCAAAGCTGAATAGAATTGAAATATATTCTTTCCTATTCGACACTTACATTCGTGAAACACAAATTTTCATATTTGAAAACACGATACACTCGAGCAATATGATTAGAGTTTATTTATTAAAAGCGTATTTCAACAGACGCAATATATGTCCATGTGAACAAGTTACTTTATAATATGACTCAGTTCGCGGTTAAAACTATGCCGTAGGAAAAATCAAATAATATCTTCTGTCATACAAAGCTAGACGCTCTAACAAAAAAAGTCTTCAACAGATAGCGAATATAACTAAAATCTGAGCTTCGGCGCCCAACCTCGCCTACGTTGTTTATGTGCTTTGCGCATGCAAACATGGCGCCGAGTTCCATGTAGGTGCTACCTTGTATTGTAATAAAAAACACAACGCCACTAAGTTTTGCGGGAGGGTAAATGGAGTGGGAGTTAAAATTATTTTCGTCTGCTATCATCTATCTACAGGTGCCCTCATATAATTGCGGCGAAGAAATATTGAGATTACGTTGCTAAGAAACGATCGAGGAACGTAATCTGTATATATGCTCTTCATTAACTTATTGTTGAACGGAGTTTATTACTTTGTTTATAAATAAAGTGTTTGTATATTTTTTTTCACGTGCAAATTATAATTAATAACAAAAATTGAGAAATCGTCAAACTAATTGAAAATAAAGTTAATTGATTTGATGTGAACGTTATTGGTATGATGGTTATAACATTTTATAAACTCTGGTGCCGACACTATTTGAGCTGAAATTGGCTATATAATATTATCATCCCTTTGATAATCAAAACGCCCAAAAATTAATGCATTAATTAAACTTATCAGACTCCAAGTCTTCATAATTTATAACTAAAAGCTCACATCCTGCAGATCATGCTTGTCCATTTTTCAAATAAATTATTTACTGTTTTCTAATTAAACTCGGTAGCTCTTTTCACATATTTGGCTCTTGGTTATCCTAAACTCAATTGTGGATTACGCTTCATCAAAGCATATTACCATTTATTTCCTGCACATTTTGTTTGTACTAAAACAATGTTTTAATTTGTTTTTCCGGCGAATTCAAACGCAAGCTCCCTGACACCTTTAGGAGTCATACCAATAAAGAATTCTTCATTTCAATGACGCGGTCCCTAAGTTCAATTTATAATACTTCAGGGAGATCGCCTTTTAATCCTACTATTTGAAATTCTTGCACAACTTTTTGATTTTTTCCATCCAATCTGCGTTTTTAAATTACTTTTGTAACGCCATAAATTCGATTTGCTTTATTTAATCCGGCTCTTTTTTTTTCTTGAAGGTTCTATGGGAAGTTTCTTCTTTTTCTCTGTCGGCATTCTGAAAAATTTAAAAATGAAAAATGTAATTGTTGAAGTAGATAACCTGTTAAAAATATTTAAGTATTTAAGTACAAGTACATAACAATCTAATACGAAAAGGCGTGGCGTAAAACTACAAAAATGAGTATAGATTTTCTTATTCTTCGAAAAATTGGTTTCAAATTGATAAACACAGAGGAAAAAACATCATCATAATGAAATCCTATCTAAAAAAGTTCTAGTTAACAAATGCATTGTATTAAACAATTTCTTTGATTGCACGGGTTCATTAATAGCGTCACCGTTGAGGTCCATTGGTAGCAATTAGGTAAGCAAAATAGAAGGGGTATTTTTCTAAAGATGAGGAATTAGGAACATATCATAATAACTTACACGATCTGCTAATATATTCTAACAAAATCATTAAACACACAAAAGTATAACAAGCAATATTGGAAACTTTCCCTTTGTACAATTTGAAACAATGACTTGGCTCGAAAATTGTATTAGTCGCTTATAGGTTTGCTTCCGGCTTTTGTCCCGTGTTCATAGCTAGATGTATTTATTTCGTGTACTTATTGCCCATAACTGCAATTCCCTCTCTGTTTTAAAATGAAGATTCGCCATGATTAGTGCCAAACCCCTTTGCGTTGAATTAAGCGCTGTTTCGAATTATTTAGTTAACAGATAGTTCTCCATCATCTGTCATAGCTAGATTTTCACACCATCACTAAGCGAAATTAATTTCTAACTATACACTCGCTGAAATAAAAACAATTATATCAGGAGGGTAGTAACAGTAGAGCTTTCTAACTCTAGAAGACCTAAAAATAAAATGTTTTTTAATTAATGTTGTATGCAGTGACTTTCTTTTTAGAATTTTTTCATTTATTAATAGATTAAATTTGTCACATCCTCCTGATTTTGATTTGAATTCTATTTTACATGGTTATTATATATGAATTGTGCAAACATTTTAACTGTTGAAATACTTTCAACTTTAAACATACAAATTCATTAAGCACACAAAGATTTCACAGCCCTAGGAATATTTGGAAAGAGAAAATTATAGCTTAAGAACATGGTATTCTTCACCCTTTATAGAACTAAAGTATATCGCTTTTATAAAATAAGTCCATAAAAGTGGAAAAATATTTTCGCAATGTACAATTAATGTCATTAATATCCCTGGTTGACCTACTATGCCCGTTTAGAGCAGACTGTTAAGGGAATTCCCATATACTTTTGCATATACACATAGGAGGCTAACTACAGTTTGGATCCCCCTTCCAAGCCTAATGTATACAATAAACTTTGACTGGGAAGATTAGTGGCAGAAAGCTGATTATTTACAGTTTGAATGGTTTAAATTTTAACCCTTGCTAGTGTAGGAGAGTGGTATAATATATTCATGAAGCATTTGAACCAAATTCAAAACCAAAATCCATTACAACTCTTGCCTTATGCTTATACGTTGACATGAGATTCCTTTTTTAGATTATTTCTTTAGTACGTGGTATATTTTTTCGTTATATATAGAAAATAAACGAATGTCAATTCCCAATAATACTAACAGCGGTTGTAACTAATTTAATAAACTTGCACTTTTTCTGAACACGTGAAGAGGTAGGTTTCTTTACAAACTTGACGAACGAAGTCACGAATTTCATAGTTACTACACAGAAATCGTATTTTTATTAAGAGGTTAAACAAAATATTTAGTGTTGCAAAATACCTTCCGATTTGAATGCGATCTTTCTATAAATACATAAATAAATAACATTCATTTCACATTCCTATTATCCTAATGGCATAGAAAATTTTTCTAAATTTACACTGACAAATAAACTTGAAAAAGTTTCTACTAAAATTAAAACCAGTCTTGCATTTACCGACATGTTTGAAATAGAAAAATACAATGGAGCGTATGAAATAAAAACCTAACTTGTTATAAATATTTATTTGTAGAATTATGTAACTCATGAATTGTACTCATGCTTCAGAATTGTTTGTCATTAATCCAAAAAATCCTAGAAACCCTTTAGAAAATGAATTTACACGCGTAAGAAACTGGCTTTTAAAAGGATTTTGTTAAACAGTTTCTTGTTAAGCATGGAAATTGTGACAGAAAAACTAGTTTCAGGATAATAAGGGATTAGAGTATTTGAAGAATATAATTAAACCTTTGATATTTTAGAAAACCTCACCGATTTTTGGAAAGAAAGTATTTTACGCGATTTACTTTCAATAATTATTTCATTTATTTTCAATAATTAATTAAACTTTACTTAGAATGTTTCAGTAAATTTAAAATAGACTTTTTGAAAATTTGATTAATTTATTTAAAAAAATAAAATAACTAACCTTAAAAACCTTAAAATTTGATTGATTTAATAAATAAACTTTAACGTAGTAAAATGAGAAAAAAGTTCAATTTATTTTTGAAATAATTAAAATAAGAATAATTAGGTATATACTTAAAATTACCGTTCAATTGACAGATTTAATAAAATAACCAACCCGCCGTTTCGCTGGTCTTGACAAAATTTTACTTAACTCCAAATTTGGTATACAATTGAAATAAGTTGAAGCATTTATGGCATGCATATGTAGTGCATATGCAGAGCAGAGCAGAGCATATGGCAATAATTTTTTTATTGACATAACAAAATTTTCTTAATAAATGAGGGTAAAAATAATATTTATAATTGTATCTTAATAAACAATTTATCCTTCCGCAAAATATACCATTTGAAAACAAGAAACGGAAGAAGTCACTGTAATCTGATTGAACTCTTAAAAGTAATGGAATTTCTTTATTTTCAATCAAGAGTCCTTCATGCAATTCGGGTCAAAAAAATGTAATTTCCTAGAAAAAGTCTAAAAAAATTAACAGCGAAAGCTTCGAAAAAGTGGAAAAGGAGAAGGTTCTATACTTACACAATTTGTCCATATACGAATGAAATATGTCAAAAAATACTTCATGACACTGTCAACTAGGTAAATGGTGCTTACGGCGATATATGCTGAACAAATACTATGTAACATAATATGTAACTATATATGTAACTTCGTTTTTTACACTTTCTATTTTTCACAATTTTGTTTAGTGTAAAGTCATTAGGTACACATAGTTTTTATTATGTAATATGATAATTCTAATATTTTTATTATTTCATTACACGAGCGAGTTACAATAAAATTTATTCATTTACAAGCTGTAGTACCAAAATTGTGGGTTCTTTACTATTTTATATTATCTTTTCTTTTATATTTATTTTTTTTTACTTTTTACATAAAATTAATGTAGAAAATACATAACGTTACATGAAACGGATATATTTTAGAGTAATATGCCATATTGTGACGTTATATAATGAAATATTCTAAAAGAGTAAATAGAGAAAGAAACTTGTAAACAAGCATTTTATTTCCCAAGAATGATTTATTGTTCTGTGTTTTACTCATTTTCATAACGTCTCGTGTATCTTATTAAATCTCTTAATTGAAGTTAAGTGACGTTTAAGAAACCTTGAGTATATTTTGTTTCTTTAAGGGTCATTTAAATATATTTGGGATATAATCAGGTCATTTTTCGGGTTCCAATTCTTTTGCATCTTATGTCTAACAAAAACTAACCAAAAATTGTAAAGAATATGTAACAAAATGACTTCAATTTTATTTTTACATCCAAGACTAATGTCGCTCACAATTTTTATATCTTTTTATTTTAGGATTTAATTTGTTCTCCTACTTATTATTGGCCCAAAATATGTCGAAGGTGAGAACATATGAACTCATAAGTTATGCAATTTTGACGTACGGTGCTTAACAGTGCGCATAAAAATTAACTTATTTTGGCTTATTTTTTCGATTTTAGTTTTATATTATTTGGATGCTTGTATTAACCCTTGTAGTTAATAATGCACATGTAATTAATTTACATTCCCTCTTACAAATTACTACCTATTTTCCTCAGTCATGTTTCGATTATACGATTTTTTGTTAACTACCTTCTAAAAGAAACATTTTCCATATGGTAAATTTCCTAAACTAATAAGTTGATTTATTATGTTTAAGGAAAATGTATAATGCCACCAAAAATGTAATAAAAGAGGCCAAATTCGGCAGAAAAAGTGGGTTTTTGGCATTTCGATAAAAGAATTTAGATTTAAATAGGGAAATAATTCTATTACAATTCCTTTAAATTAACCTTAAGCAATATATAATATCATTTAGGCCGTGGACGAGGCAATAACAATATCTGCATCTGCACAACACCTTTCACGATCTTGATTCTTTGAACTTTGCATTTATGCAATATTTTATACATTACATTTCAAATTATACTTTACATTGACTTTCTTTATGTTCACATATACCCCTATTTGGCGCAAACATAAGTAGCGACGGTGAACACGAACCCGTAGTTCCGGATTAGGAAGGCCGATTTCTTGAACTGAACAGAGCCTATCAAAAGAGAAGCACCTTTTCCTTCATTTCCTTTTATTATTCCTTATATCCATTATTATGGAGTACTGTCAAAATTTATTATATATTCGAAAGAAATAATTAATTTTTTTTAAAAATTAATATTTCTTTTTTTTTATAAATTTGAAAAAAATTTCTATCTCTAATTTATCGTTGTACCTACCTTTGATTAATATTCATTTATTTCATTAATTTAATACGCATTAAAGTAACTATCTAAGCAATGCAGCGATTACTTTGTAAAATATTCGATAAAATTATATCTCTAAATTTACTTTTCATTCAATTGATACTAATTATTATTTACAGCTTGGAACATAAGAATATTACTTTCAATCTTTGCTGATTTATACCGCCAAATTATTTCAAATAAGTGAACTCGATCTCCCGTCTGCACGTGAGTTAATTTAAGTTGCTATTCCGACTTCGAGCGGCCTAGTGGATTACTCACCGAGGACTTGGGTTAGAATAAATTTGACGATGTATCATTAAACGAAGAAGATAAAATATTATTAGGAGATTTAATTAGAAAACGCGGTATTATGAAGGGCCGATTAACTAAATTTAAGGAACTACATTTCTACACTCATCACGTCAAGCATTATCGGATTCGCAATTAAGTGAAATTATGAGGAAAATGACTAACATTCAAACAGTGTACGGAGAATTTAATTCAGTTCAGTTTCAGATTGACACATTGGATTCTGATATCGAGAAACAAAATTCGCAACGAGATTTCATTAAAACGCTTTTCTATAATTTATTATCCATTGTTCAAAAAAATTATAAAACCTGTCCTTATAATATTTCTAGTTATGATGACGTATCTTTTGAAATATAATATTCCAAAAATTTGGAAAATTGACGTAGCTTTCTTTTACCTGGAATTAAATTATCTAGATTTGATTGTAATTATCTTACTTGGTAGGAATTCAGAGACACATTTGATTCTTTAATTAAGTTAAACGCGTCATTGCCGACAATAAATAAATTTCATTATAAAGATCTTCATTGGAAGGTGGAGCGCGAGAAGTAATATCATCCATTTAATTTACTGCGATAAATTATAAAATTGCTTGGGATCTCATTTGCGAATGATATAATAATGTTAATGTACTCATAAATAATCATTTGAAATCATTATTTAGCATTGAAACTTTGAAACATGAATCTCACATAAACTATCGTTTTATTGTAAATCATATTACAAAAAAATACGCTCTTTAAATCCATTGGGACAACGTACTGACAAATGGGATAAATAAATAATATACATGGTTTCAGTTAAATTAGATACTGCTACCCTTTCCAAGTGGGAAGAAGTGAAATGTAACATGAAGGAATATCCTTCCTTAAACGATTCTATAATGTTTTTACGTAATCGCGCAGATATGCTTGGAACGTTGTACTTTAGTAAAAATAATAGCGCAAACAATACGTACCAGAATAATTTTAAAATTATTAAAATTTATATTGAAACAAAACAATTATAAAAATATTTTGCAATATCATCAAGTGATGATAAACTCCACAAACCTAGTTGTGGTTATTGTAAGGGAGGTCTTAAAATTTTCGATTATCCTAAATTTAAAGTTTTGAGCCCTGATATAAAATAAATAGTGAAGTATCTAATTTAAATTAATGTTTGAAATGTCCTAGAAGAGGATATAACTCGTCACAATGTCGTCTCTTCGGATCTTGTCGAATATGTAAACATAGATATAACAAATTATTACATTTAAAAAATACTAATCATGAAACGTCAGACAATACAAATAACATAACTGTACAGTGTTTATCTGTTACATCTTCAGCATAGCATAGCATTAGTTAAATTAAATAATATCACGTCAATATAATCACGACAAATTAAATAATAAACCTTACATTGCTTGGGCATTACTTGATGCAGTCAGTCAGCCATCCTTTATAATTGAAAATTTTTAAAACAAACTGGGCTTCATTCGACATGATATAAAGTCAGTTTTTTTTTCAAGCATAATGAATTTAAACTTATTATTTCTGAATTCATTGACATCGATGTACGTTCTTTCAATAATATATAGAATTTAACGTTAAATGTTTGGTATTCCCTAAAATAACAGGTCACTTGCAAATTTCTTGAATTGAACCTTCATCACTGAATTCCTTAAGCCATCTGATATTAACATTATGTTATGTTCACGAGCTTATTAGTACTGAATACAAACTATTAGGACCAAATTCACCAACTGTACAAAATTCGAAACTTGGTTGGTTGGTTGGTAGTTGGACCAGTAGGCGGTGGTGATAATAATTCAAAAATATTAAGAGTAATTTTTGGGAAGATAAACGTAAAATTATATCTAAAATTCCTGCGACACCTAAACATGAAGTGCGTGAAAAATATTTCATTTCAAATACGTGAAAAACATATCAATTTCAGTAAAAACATGAATAGGAAACATGAGTTTGAACATTAAAATATTTAAGAAAAATTACAATTCAATAATCTCATTAATCGTGATAACAATCTAATCTTTAATATAGAAAATTATTCAACTTCATTTACATTCATTAAATTCAATTCTTAATACTCATTAATTAACAATTATAAATAGAAATAATATCAAACAAAATAGATCGTTACCCTGAAATTCACCATGCGTGTAGAGATATTAAAATAGTGCAACGAGATTTATTTCCAAGTAAATTAAGGTTAGTCTATCAACAATATAGTGAATACAATAAAGGGAATCCAGTCCTTGATCATGACCATAATTTCACGAGGCTCTTACTAAAACATGAACTTACACGACTGAAGCATGCCGATCCACAATTGTTTTTCATTTCTATGCTTCTCATGCATATTAGCCTTTGAAGTGTAAAATTCTAGCGCGAAGAGTAATAAAACATTGCATACATTGTACGCGTTTACGTTGTAAGATTATGGAGCAACTTAATTATTTTAATTAAATTATGGAAATTTTAACTTAGTATATTTATATGTTTTTAACGAAAGTAATACATTTAGAGTTGGGCAGTGATATCAGTGATATTTTATTGTGTTTGCTTAGTTTTATATCACGTCGAGGTAAACCTCACACTATTCATTGTGATAATGGACGTGATTTTGTGGAAACAAATAATTAACTGGGTAGAATCCTTAAGTCTTCTCAATCAACGAAAAACACTTTCGCGTATTACCCTACGATGGTTGGTTTATGGGAAGCGGGCATAAAGTCAACAAAATATCATTGAAAAAGTATTATGGGCAATGCTAATTTGACCTATGAAGAATTAGAAATCTTTTTCGTGCAGATAGAGGCTCTTCTTAATTCCCGTCCACTTAAACCCTTATCGACCGATCTTAACGACCTGTCTCCCTTAACTCCAGGGCACTTCTTAATAAGTCGACCTCTCACTTAACTCCCGTTGGCACCAATCATCCAAGCAGGTACGAGCGTATTGACCACATTTCTGGGTCAGACGGATTAGTCGTCAGCAGCCTTTGCTATGGGTCGGCGACATAGTAGTCCTAAAGGAGGATAACGTGTCTCCACTTAAATGGGGAACGGGACGGGTCGTCAAGCTATTTCCCGGTCAGGGTGGTCTTTGCAGAGTGACTGATTTCAGAACTAGCAGCGGCATCGACCGAAGGGCACTCAATTAGATCTGCCTTCTTCTTACTACCTTGCTAGGGGTGGAGGTTGTTCACGCCGCCGTGCAAAAGGATCTTTCAATGTCTTGATACTTTGGACTTTAAATTTATACAATTTTTATACTTTAAATTTCACATTATATAATTTACATTCAACAATCAACATTAAGTTTTCTTATGTTCGCGTGTACCCCTATTTGGCGCGAGCACACTATGATGAAAGCTCAAGAGCTGTGGTCAAAGAAGATGTTCGCAATTATTAACACATTGTCGGTTATAAAAGGAGTGTTCTTTCGATGTTCAGTTTTTTTAAGTCGTTGTTACCGTAGAAATGAAAATGGATATTTAAATCATTGACATATTTGGGAATCTGATATTTTTTTATGTCATTAATTTCCACATAATGACTTTATCGCTACATAATATTATTATGATTGCAAACCTTGAATTTATATGTAAATAAGCGTACTGAATAATTGATATTAATGGTTTTAATTGGATTACTGAAAACCATTTTAGTTCAATGACTAAAAATATATTGTCAAGAATTATAATTAATGTAAAAAGGGAAGAACATTTTCAATAAATTGCATATCTCAGGGACGATGTATCATATTTAATAGCATAATTAATGACAACAAAATATGGTTGAAAATATATCCCGTATAGCATAGTATATGCTGTAAATGCTGTTATTTTACAATAATTATGTCCTTTCATTCCCTTTTTTCCATACATAACGATATATCCAAATTTTATAAGTTATATTTGAGCGTGATATTTCCTTAAACTTTCACTTTTATGATTTTTATACTTATTACCATTTGTGCGACATTATTTTTTACATAAAAGTTCCCAAGACACGTAGTATTTAGATGAACGTGAATAATTATTTTGAGACAAAATATTAATAACAAGTGGATACGAATGCCATACAATATCCTTTGCTAGCAATATTTGATAACTTGCTACTTTATGATAGCTAAATATATATATATATATATATATATATATATATATATATATATATATACAATTATATATACACGTATGTACATAAAGAATGTTATTTATGAATTTTAAAATTGTTTTGTCCGTTAGATTTCTTTGCCATTTCGTATAAATATTTTGTCTGTATTAAATAAGTAAACAACATTTAAAATCCTCAAATATCTTTCAAAATGATATGTACTTTATTTAAAATTATTTCCCTATATATGAACCTTGGTTCATTCAATGTAAAATTTTAAAATTCTATGTACTATCTTTCATAGCTTCCAAAAATTGTGTTTCTCATAAGAAAATTTGCTTTGAAATTAAACTTCTGAATCAACGGAGAAAAGTTGATTATTTTTATAGACCTTTAATTTGGCGGTCTAAAGATGGGTTGAAAAATTTTGTAAGACATCGTTATTCATAGTCATAATATTAAAGATCAAGTCAGAAAAATCATTTTTTTGGAAATAAATTGCTTTCTATATCGAATATGATTTAAGATTTTTTATTGTTTTACATGGAAAATTGAAAATGAAAACAAGCACAGGTTACGCACATTTTCTTTGTAAGATTTATCGTCTTTTGAAATATTTTATGGATCACACATACACATATATATATAGTCCGGTATATGTATATGTGTATATATATATATATATATATATACATATATACATATATATATGTATATATATATATATTATATATATATATATATATTATGTGGATTTAAATAACCAAAATTCCTATACGTAAATATGTACTGAAGACTCATAGGGACCCTACTCCTATTTAACAGGTTTATTTGATCTGTTTCTACTAACAATCGTTGAAACTCGAACCATCATTAAAACAGTGGACATGGAAAATGTAAAGTAACCCTGAAGAAATATTTATATTTGAGCACGAAGAATGTCGTTGATAATTAAATTTTATTACAGTTATAAATCTTTTGTTTTAAAAATATTTGATCAGTCCTGTGTTGATCCTATTTAAGTGAAAGTTAGTTTTCACTTTTTATAGAAGAAAATGGTATATTTCAAAAATATCTTAATGATTAACCTCTAGTAAACCACAACTACTAAAACGGTAAAAATAAAACTGATAAATCAAGAAAAATATCTGTGAAATTATTTAAAACAATGTTAGCCAAACATAAAGATTAATGTTATTGAATATTAAGTTTTTAGACCGATCTTACAACAAAATAACTAGCTGCCTGTCTAGGCTCTACACGATAAAAAAAGGCGATGATCGATATAGTTTTTAATCGCTTTTTACACTATAATAATTTGAATTGCTATTTTTTTCGATATCCTCAATATAATAAGACTTTAATTGATCATAGAATCCTACGACCTAATCTGTCGATGTAAAATCATTTGTATTAGTCGATGATGATATGTTTAATTATATATTTTTTTTTATTTTTATGCTATCAACGATATTTTTTTACTAATTTCAAAATAGCTGGAATGGCTCAAAAGTTTAACTAACAATACACATTCGACTCTCTTCACTTGAATCGTCATTTTTCATTATAAAAATGTTCTAAATAAGAATGTAACATACAGTATTAATTGATATGCTATAAATTAAATTACAATAAAAACGTCATATTAATGGAATAGTTTTTCTTGTGTGTTCTAAAAAAAACCATACTTTTTCAAGTACTCAACTGCACTTTTTTGTAATTTATACCATAACAAAGAAAATACTTTATTCGATTAGAATATGGATACAAAAATTTTTTATTCTTAAATTAAAAAAATTCTCGTATGTACTTCTTTGCTCCGTGCAATTACTTTAAACTACGATAAGAATTCTATTTCTCTTTATCATGCCTTTTAAAAATGCAGTCTTTTTAAATGTTTTAAGGAAAAATCATAAAATCATCTGTTTATCATTAATTTTTATCGTTCTAATTTTTCACCCTTCTATATATTTCAAATTAGCGCACTAGCACATGTTGAATAATAAGATATTCAGCTAACGAGCGTGTCATTAACAATTATAAAGTAGCAAGCAACACCATATAGCAGTAATTTTTTTTTAAATAAGTCAATGTTACTTCCAACTAGATGGAATTATTTTCGTTTAATAAAAAAGGGATCGCTGTATTAATTCTTTTTAAATTCTGCACATTATTCAGTTCAACTTAAAAGAATCTTTAAAGAAAATTTTGATACCGATTCACAAATAACATTTTGGCAGCCCATATCATGATCTTCTATCGTTTATGAAATTGAATGGCGGTTCCGCCAGCTCTAATAATCTTAGCTCGTCACAGTGAATCTCTCGCTAGCAACAGGATTAATCAATGAAGACCTGCAAAAAAATCCAATTAAATCTCAACTGCTGCGTCATGTAGATTACGTGATCTATTTTCTAGACCGCTGCAAGGATATTTCGGTTAATAAAAAAGAATCCTAAAACATGACCATATCATTCGACCTAATTCTATGTACATATACAACAATTTAGGTCTTTTTCTTTCATCGTCTCTAATGTATTCTTCTGTAAGTTTAAACAAGTATGTTGGCAAATAGTTTCAACATTTGTAGAGAAATAAGTTTTCTTGCTTTAGTAATATGAAGGTATTTACGGCACGGTATTATTCGTTTTTAAAAACAGAAGATTTTAAATGGCCATAGGAAACAAAGGAATAAGAAATGACTCATTTTTCTGTACATAAATAAAGTATCTATGTATTACCGGATTTTCAGTTTAAAACATTTATACATTGTTTGATATATAAATAGCTCTTGTAGGCACAAGAACTTGTTTTGAGTGAATTTATTTACTAAAAATACTGCTTATCCAGTAAATTATTCTAAACGTTTCATTAATTCAAATAACTATTTTAAATTTAAAAAATAAACAGCAGGCTATTCTAAACCTTAAAACGGAATATATACATATATATTTATATGTATATATATATATATATACATATATATATATATATATATATATATATATACATATAAATATATATGTATATATAATATATATGTACATTTTTTTTTAAACAAATCTACAATATCATCATAACGCTGACATCGTTCTCCTAAAGTAACCAACAACATGATCCTAGTATTAAAATGATACGCCAAACGCCAAGATCTGAATCTTTGCTAATATCCTACCTGAAGATGTTGTAATACAACGATACCTAGGTCGTGGTAAAGAAATTACAGAAAGTAGAAATAATACTACATCACGTAGTTTCATTTAATTGTGAATTTTTATGCTTGAAGATAAAAGTATTTCCATTAATGCAAATTTCCCTATTTCAATATAAAATAATAATTTTAATGTCCATATGTCTATGATATAAAATAATTATTTTAATGTCCATATGTATTTAATAATCCATATGTCTCTCTCCATGTAAAATAAAATTCACCGAATCGACATAAAGGCGACGTGCTTAATTGAATCTAATTATAGCACGAAAAAATGTAAATGTGTTTTTTGCATATAATATTAATTGAAATAAATTGTCAGGAAAGCGTTACCGTTACAATTCTCGTGATATAGCTGAGTTAATTTCAGCGAATCTGTACATAAAAATAATGTCAGCGTAGTCACAGTGTGAGAACATAGTAATATCAGATTGCCGAACACTATCTCATAACTAAGCAGTTCAAACATCGTTCAATTCGACGCGAAGAGGTTTGTCATTAATTATTATGGAACTTGTTTTAGTTACCAATTATGAGGCCGTGGGTTTTAATGAGTTTTATTAATGGAATAATTTTTAGAACCTTTTGGTTATCAAAGGAAATACAACATTATGTCTTCAATGGCAGTTCGAATATTATCGGTTTCAGAGAGTATATATAAATGTTTTATAGCCGTCGCATAAGTGACATTCATTTAAGCAATTATTGGCAGAGTTTTAATTTTGTTCCATGATTTCAAAATTGTTTTGCTTGTAATACATTTATAAAGAATTCTACAAACTCTGTTCCACAATTATTTAATAAATCTGTTCACCAATTATTTCATGGCTGAAAATTATGCGGTTTTGTCGTGACGTTTCTCAACAAAATAACCTCAACATTATTTCACAGCAATGACATTATGAAACCTGCAAGTTATGGTAGACAAAAGAGATTTTAAATCCAACTCTATTTATCCTCCCTCTAGGCTTAGTGGCGTTGTGTTTTTCATTATTATACAAAGTAGCACGTACATAGAAACCGGTACGCTGTTTGCGTGCGCAAAGCACATAAACAACGTAGTGAAGGTTAGCCGCCGAAGCTCAGGTTTTATTTACATTCACTATCTGTTGAAGGCTTTTCTTGTTAGCGCGCCTAGCTTAGTATGACAGAATATATTATTTGAATGGTAAGAGAATATCTTATTTTCGTTTTGACTGCAGCAAAGGTTGAGACGCAAACTGGGTCACATTGTAAAATACATTTTTCAAATAACGTGTAATGCGCCTGATGAAGTGCATTTTTGATAAATAAGCCCTCATCACTTTGGTCGAGTGGGTCATATTTTCAAATATGTAAATTTGCGTTTGACAAATGTGTTGGCCGAATATAAAAGAATACGTCTCAATTCTAAATAGCTTTGCATCGGAATTATTTTTTTACATTCGAAAAAGTAATGAATATACATACGTATTTTAGTCTTGAATGTAATGTAAATAGGAAATTTTAAGAAAGCCGCGTTGTAAATCGGAAATAATTCAAACAATTTTCTTCCGTTTACAGTAAAAAATATAATTAAATTCTGCAGTGTGTATTAACTTTAATCTGTGGTTTTGTATGCATTTTATTTTTAATTTCTATTCAAATGCAATTTAAAAAAAGTAAAAAAGCGCCCGAAATAATTTTTCCGTGTTCCGTTTCGCCTTTAGCGAGTATTTTATGTACTGGTATTGGCCAGTGTATTTGAAGTTACAATTCATTAAGCCGCGGCGGAACAAGATATTTCATTTCTAACAATTTAAGAAAAATTAGGAATGACTTAATCCCAACAAGATTGAAAGAAATTGTGAAGCGTACTTCAATAGTTTTCATATTTTTACATTGTTTAATTTCTGTCTAACTAAACTAAAGCCAAACTTTGTAAGAGATAATCATCGATATGTAACAGCACTCTCCGTTACATATTTGGTCGACATGTTTTTCTTAAACTGAAAATCATACCTGCAGTTGCAATCTAGTATAGTCGAGTGAAAGAGCAATTCGGTATGTAAAAACCACTGCATTCAGCTCAAAATTATCAAGTACAAAAGGCAGCACTACAAAAGGTGTACTTTTTATTGTGATGTATTCCTATGTTAAATTACGGTTTTAAATACACTCTGAAACCGATAATATTCGAACTGCCATTGAAGACATAATGTTGTATTTCCTTTGATAACCAAAAGGTTCTAAAAATTAATCCATTGATAAAACTTATTAAACCCCACATAATTTGTAACTAAAACAAGTTCCATTATAATTAATGCGGATTGAACGATCTTTGAACTGCTTAGTTATGAGATAGTGTGAGTACGCTGACATTATTTTTATGTACAGATTCGCTGAAATTAACTCAGCTATATCACGAGAATTGTAAAGGTAACGCTTTCCTGACAATTTATTTCAATTAATATTATATGCATTTAAATTTTTTCGTGCTATAATTAGATTAAATTAGGCACGTCCCCCTTATTTCAGTTCGGTAAATTTGATTTTATATGAAGAGAGACATATGGATTCTACACATTAAAATAATTTTATATTGAAATAGGGAAATTTGCATTAATGGAAATACTTTTATCTTCAAGCACACAAATTCATTAAACTCTTAAAATTTGCTCAGCCCCATAAATGTAATAGAAGCAAAAATTATAGTTTAAAAGCACGGTACTCGTATAGAAGTTTTCACCCTTTAGAATACTTACGATCTTCGCTTATATGAACTTAGTCCATAAAATAGAAGAAATATTTTCACAATATATAATGGATGTCATTAATATTCCTCGTTGACTTTATGTGCGCGTTTAGAGTGCACTGTAAAGGACATTACCATATATTTTCGAATGTCGTTCATATACTAACGCGTGTAATATATATATATATATATGTGTGTGTGTATATGTATTTATACATATATATATATATATATATATATATATATATATATATATATATATGTGTATATATATATATATATATATATATATATATATATATATATATATATAATATATATATATACAACAAATATACAAAACACGCTCCAATAACCAATTTTTCTAAAAATCTGAAAAATATTCACTTGGTATCAAATATTTCCATCATATGGAAGTATAATAAGATAATGATAAATTAGAAGACCATTTTGAGATTTCTGACTGGAATTATGGTCATCTCATTATTTCAAGAAAACTTAATAAACATTTAGGTAGAGGACTTTATCACAATCATATAAACCAATTATGTCCTATGTATAAATTGAGTTAATTTATCAAACCATATATACCTTACTACTATATATAATTAGGTCAACATTAGTAGTAAGTAAAATATGACTAAAAATTTACGAAGAATTCCAATTAATTTTAAAAATGCATGACGTAACATAATTTGTGTAACATGTCTGATAGTTACTGGTAAGTAAAAAATTGCCATTAAACGCTTTAAAAGGAATCCAACAACAGGAGTACTAGTTTATGCTACGACGAAAAAATTATTAAGTAACATAATCTCTATCAGAAATTACAATAAATCTGAATTATCGCGAAAGCAGGTTAATTATAAGCATGAACAAATTTCATGAACAAATTTTATTCACATACAAGTTACGAAAAATAATCACTACACGGGAAATGAAACCAATAGTTGGTTCACATAATACCATAACTATCATCATCATTATCATTATTAAAATAATACCGAGGTCCATCATGATCCGTTAGGAAACAAAAGCACGACTAAATACTCAGAAGCGAACTAATTTCCACCCCCATTATTTGCACCTCGAAATAAATACCTTTCACATAAAACAATACGAAACTTTTAACTAATATACTTCGAGTTACTCCACGTAATTAAGTCCACTAAACAAAGTAACACTCACAAACGACAACACCTCTTCAAAAGTTATCATTAGGGCAGTGATGCGTGATCGGAGGAGATTAAGGCTTAACCTTGGCGTGCCGCTCGGTCGGTGTGTGTTCAGTCACTAGTGGGCGACGAGGTCGTAATAGACGCTTTTCTTGCCCTAGCCCTGATCATAACTCATGCCCAGTAATAGAAGACCTACTCGGGCGGGGTTTCTCTCTATTGATTCAGTTTCACTTAAATTTTGGGTATTTAACTATGGTTCGCAATTAAACGGAATAGATATCCCGAGCACTTCATGTTAAATTAT
This sequence comes from Druceiella hillmani, assembly GCA_039881145.1. Classification (NCBI taxonomy): domain Eukaryota; kingdom Metazoa; phylum Arthropoda; class Insecta; order Lepidoptera; family Hepialidae; genus Druceiella; species Druceiella hillmani. The sequence continues at coordinate 27,419,942 of JAYKKI010000022.1, read as the reverse complement.
CAGAGAGGGGAATTAATATTGATTAATTAAGCTTGCGGTCTCTGTCAGATGTTATGGGGTTTTCCGATTATTGCGCTAAGATAGAGAATATATTTTAATATTCGTCGTTATTTGCCAGTGAATTGCCTTAAAACAATGGACGTAATTTTTGTGTCTTCATTGAGAATTGAAGACATGTTGTATGAATTAAAGCACAAGAAGAAGATGCTCGTGAAAGCAATCTGCGGCATATTATTAATGGCATACATTAATCTATGTGCAATTGCTTTTTGTTTAAAACATAAATAAATTGATTTGCACGAATATCCACATTCTACATTTTTTGGTTCACAAGAAGAAGATTAAAATATTAACGATATATTAAATTTTAAACCATAGTGACAAATTAAAGATGAATTTACGATATATTGAGTGCTTAGGCAATTTTGTTATTTGATCTAGTAGAATTGAAAGAAAGTTAAAGGAAATTGTGCACCTACTTTTTTGATGAATTAATTTAATAGATGAATTTTTAAAAATAATTATTAATTACTTACAAAATTCGAGCAAAACATTTACATACATATTTTGATTTTCTCGTAATATCATAACTTTGTTTTCCTCATTATTGATTTTTCCTAAATTTGTCTTTCCATTTAATAAAATACCATAATTAGTAAAATTTCATCACGTCTCTATATTAATAAATTTTTAAATTACTAATTACGTGAAAAAGCGAAATGAGCAAAATAAATCTCAATAATGAAAGGACAAATATAAAAATAACTAGTAAATACATATAGTATAAAACATTACTATAGAATCGAATCGTCTTCACACACGTACTTGAATATAACATGTTGGGCGAATAAATCAGAATACAAACAAACTAGGTAATTGGTACAAATATATTTACAATCACCTTAACGAGAATCGTTTTTTCCTTAATGTGTATGAAAACAATCATTATTTCACCGACTTGTTTTGAGCACTTAGTGAGAGCACATACACGGCTATCCGATATGGTTATAAAAATTTGTACGTGTAATCAAACAAGTCTGTATATATACATTTCTATTCACCTTGACGAGAATTGTTCGTTTTTTTAATTCTCTTAATGTGCCCGAAGTAAATCATTAAGCCAAATGATTTATTTCTACTTGCTATTTTATGAATAGTGTATTAATTTTGTTTCGTTAGGGCCATCAGGTATGCAAAACATATGCAATATTTTTCGATATTTTGGTTCTTTCCCCTATATTCATTAAATATGTAAATTTTGTAAACATTTTTTCTTGTTGTCCAAGTTTGATCTCTAAACTTTCTAATATATTTAAATGAAAAATCTAAATTATTTTCGAAGAGCTAACATTATATTTAAAGCCGTCATATCATATAACTACTGTAATTCCTTAAACACATTTATGCTGATTTTAATGCATTGTAAATAACTATTTCCATTCAAACATTCAGCCTGGTTTAATTAATTAATTATTAATAGTCCATTGCAACATATCGAACAAGTGTTTAGAGTCCAGTTTAAACATTAAGACGGATACCCAGAGCAATACTTCAATCATGAATATATAATGAAGCAATATATAATGAAACAAGGAAAAGATATCGATTGCAGCCTTTAAGGATAGAGTAACTGTTGAATTAACAATGTCCTAAAGAGACCCGATCGCGTTCGTCCTACCGGCCTGAAGATTGTAATACGATGTACTTACCCTTTATTCGAGTCCTTCTAATTGAATTACAATGTTAGTTCGAAGGTATTGTGGGTTAGAAATTTAAAAATCCTTTTGAAACTCCAAATTTGCAGTAGAAAACTACGGTTTAACCACCGGGATTAAGGTCACGGCGGTGTGAGGCTCCTTCAATGTTTTTCGTCGCTGTTTAAATTATCTTACGTTTTAGTTAAACTTCATTAATGTACCTTTTTTAATGGGGTAAAGAGGCTGATAATGGTCTAAGGTATTCGTTTCATTATGACTATAAAATAGTATTTTAGCAAATTTAGTTGTAGTGTAATAGATTAATTTTAATGTTATCAAAATGAGACGTGTGGTATTTTGTTGTAAATTTTCTTAGTCATCTTAATTTTACGACTAGCGTCCGAATAATTTTATTTAAAATTTCTTTCTTTGTTGTTTTTTTTTTCTAAAATAATATCTCTTATAATTATATTCAATCACACAGATAGTCATTCACATATTTTATCCTTGCTGCTTTCACTGACAAAAAGTCGGTAACACGTGTAAGAAAACATTTTAAGCTATGCTCCTTTTATATTTAACTTTCCTTTTAATTTGCATTAAGATTCTTTAATGAAACAAAGAATCCACATAATTTCGTCATGTCTATAAGTCACAGTTCCAATTTATGTATTTTTAAAAGAGACGGGCGAAAATAGGCCTGACGTTACCGAAAAAGAATACATTTTACGAATTTTTTTTTTATGTCAGTCCCCAAACAATTCAGCGATTAACCATCAAATAAGAATTAAATTATGAAGAATCACAATGAGGAAAAAAATATAATAAAATATGTAACAATTTTTTTAGAGACGATTACAGCAGTGATTGATACTGTTTACTTTTTCTAATGTGCAACCATTGCATAAATAACAAAACTCGAAAAGAGCAAAAAGGTCGTCAAATCATCGATAACTAGAATTTAAATAAGGTCATTAAATATTTTCATTTGGATTGCCTAAGTTTTCAGAAAAGTTCAATACACGAAGAATAATATATCCCTTCAAAAAATTAATTCATAATATCCATATCCCCTTCCGTTTAATAAGAACTTAGTATTGTACCACATATGCTATTATCTGTTTAATAATTATTTTTTAAATATACAATTATCAGTGAAATAGTCATAGATAAACAACAATTGGTCATAATTATTCGTATTTGGAAACCTTCTTATGTCATTTTTTAAGTGTATTCCAAATTTAATTTCATCTCTTCAACTTTCATATTTTCTATGAAAAACAATCGAGCGTGTACATTAATAAATATAAAGTTGAAATTTAAACCAGACAGACATTTCATCAAAATGATATATAGTGTCGTTATAAACCACAAATGTAAATAATATTGGTCTTCGAAAAAAAAATTAAGATAACTAATTTTTTTGACAATTTTAACAAGAGCTAATTCAAACTCTTATAAAATAATAAAGATTTAGCAATAGCTGGAAAACAAAAAACAAATTTTACCATTCCGTCTCTAAATACAGTTTCGATTATCATAACAAAAACAACGTGTTCTTTTTATAACGCAGTGGAACATTTTTTTGGTAAACCGGAAGTTTTAATTTTTTCTTTTTAAGACGTGGGTTCAAATTTTGTGATGATAGAACACAAGACCAAAATGGATTTGATGAAAACAGGGCTCAAAGGAATAGCAAAGGAAAAAGTTGGACAGTCACATGATCCCATCAAAATTGATAAGCCTTTGATAGGGCACATATACATATATATATATATATATATATATATATATATATATATATATATACATACACACACACACACACACACACATTCTGATGTTACTCGTACTCATACATTAACGTTTCTTTTGAAGAAAGTCGCCTCGATTTATTTAAATTTACGCTTTCCGAATGTTAACGCAATGTTTTCACCATTTCAATCTAAATATAAATATCTTAAAGAAAATGTATTTCAAATATACTGTACAAAAGAATGGAGTATTTCATCAAATACAACTATCTATAAAAATATATAATAAGAATAAGACCAAGGAAAGTGCACATTATTGGAAATAGAGCAATGAAGTGTAAAGGAAAAGGCAAGATCCTTGGATGATATAAAGCGACCATGCCAGAAAATATTAGTTTTATTACCAACTAAAACAACTCTGATAATTTACCATCCATTTATAAGGATGGGCGGCAAATTTTTGGCGCAAAATTTGATTGTTTCAAGAAATTATACAACTATTCTACAATATCAAAAACATGTTTCGATAATGAGCACCTTAGTCTCTGTTATAGGTTAGGTACCAAATATGTTTTTGTGAAACCGACGAAGATGACACTAATGAAGAGAGTGCAGAATAGTAAATAGTTACCTACTTATATTATGGAGTTTCTTTATTTGTTACTTTTAAGATGCAAACTAATCGTGTCTATTGATTAGATAATTATTTGATGTAAAACTACATCAAATAATTAACTACATAATTTAGTTTCAGTATTGTCCACAACTGTAGATATAATATTTAATATTAATTATTATAACCTATAGTTTAATTTTTTTTAAATTTGTTTAAAAAGTTAATCGAAAGAGGAAGTCATAAGGATTTAAAAATATTTATAGTCAGAATTTTCCTAATATAATTCTAAAAATATAGATAAAACTGTTCACACTTTTATTTTTAGAAAGTATTATTTTTAAATTTTGCAGAGACACAGCATTGAATTTTATACAAATTTAAGCTAAGACATAAAAACATTTATGTGCAAATTGAAAGAGGCAAACGAAGTAAAGGACATTTTTTTTATTTCATAGGTATGTCGTGTATCACATAAATTGAAAGAGAAAATTTTAAAGATACTAAAACTATTTATTGAGGATTTTATATAAGACAATTCTGAAGATATTTCCGAATACGTTCACAAATAAAATTCCCTGTCTACCAACTTCCAAAATTACTAGAACTGTAATTAGGAAAAAAACTGGGAGTAACAGAAATGTATTTTAGATTTACCAAAGAAATTTATTATAAATCTCATAATTTTAGAGAACTCTGTTATACATAAAGTTATGAACGCAACGTTATTATATCAGTCGCCATTCAATAAAAATAAGAAAGGTATAATTTTATCTTTAAGTGAATTAAGCTATTAATACAACGTCTCGAAGTTAGTATTCATAAACAAATTTTAGTGAATTCCCAGACAAAAATGGTAAAACTTTCATTACGAAGTAAATTATTCGGATTTTCTTGTTCAAAACTATTACAAATAAATACTTATCCGTAATTTTGATAGCTCCCAAGCAATGAGAGTATAATGTAGAATTTATAAATAACGTAGGCCCCCTGATAAAAATCCTGTGGTGTAGCAGAGTACTCCATAATTACACCTGCTGATATTAACCCCGTGGGTGAACTAGTGCCAAATGTGACTGATAACCCCCAGAAAACCAGTCGATCAGGAAAGTTAGACTGCCTATTAGATTTAGATTATGAATGAAAATGTTTGCATTAGAATATTATATTTATCTTTAAAGTTACTTTTACATTACAAGTATATTCCCGTTATGAATAACTTTATTGAATAATTAAGGTTTAAAAATATATTGGTGCTGTTCCTATTTGTTTAAGTACCATAAAATGTTTGTATGTCTATTATGAAAACATAGAAGTTGTACCACGTAATATGCAATTAAGAGTAAATAGACATTGATATATAAGTGTTTATTAATTGAACACTAGCTGAAAAATATGTATGTACCGTAACTTTGTTACTGTTGATGGAGTAATGTAGAAACGAAATTGAACAATTTCAATTTTTGTAAAATACTCAACTAACTGGCAACTAAAAGTTAATTGTCGGGTAAAAAAGTAGTCTGACGTTTCGATATAAATGAGATTAAGAGAAAAATAATTACTATACAAACAAAAAATAATAAACCTCGCAATCCACGTGAAAAGGAAGAACTTTGAACTACAACAAAGTAACACTACAACTTTGAACAGCAACAAAGTCTTAAAATTCATTAAAGTGCAATTAAGAAATTTTTATTTTATCTTTTGATACGGCGTCATTTTTGCACAGACGGATCTTTGATATATATATATATATATATATATATATATATAACGGTATTTATTACATAGTTCGATTATTTTGGATAATTTGATTTAATAAGTTGAGGAAACGCGAAACAAACTTAATTGACCTACACTTCGGATTTATATACTAATTAATATATTTATGAAATAAGGAATTATATGCATTTTTATATATAATAGTTCAATTTGGATATTAAGTACATTTATTGAAAATAAACTTTGCACGTACCTAAGTATGTACTTTTATCTAATTCTACTAACAGTCGTAGAAACTTGAACAATCATAACGAGAATTAACATGCAAAATATAAAGCAACTATGAAGTAATATTAAAATTAGGGAATGAAAAATACCGCGAGTAATTAAATTTTAATACGTTGACCGATCAATATTTTGCAATTAAGAAAGAAAATGGTATATTTTAAATATATCTTAAATATTCACTTTTAATAAAAACAAAATTATCCTCATGAGTTAAGCGGCGAAAAAAATTTAATGTGACAAATCCAAAAAATTGCCATTGTAGAATATTTATGATAACCTTGGTGAGAATAAATAATATATAATAAATCAATAATATAAATAATAATGATAACAAATATTAAATTCGTAGATCTATCTTAGTATAAATTAACTAGCTACGTGTCTACACTAGACTAGACTACATGACTAGACTTCATGAAAAAAGGCTTTATTCGCTTTTTCAAAAGTATTGATTTACGATTTTACGTAAAATAATTCATAATAAACTGTGAAAATAATTCTAATTATATTTCAATTTAAATATGGATGCTGTATACGATATCTTCTTACACCATTTCAATGAAGTTGCGACCGTGTAAAGGTTTAAATGACAAATGCACATTGGGCTATATCCACTTTAATCGTTATTCCATGTTACTCACATGTTCTAATTGGAAACTCTATAAACTACATTAACCGATGATTTTTTTCCAAAGAGACTCTTTGTAACCAAGCAAAATGACAGTCAAGATATTGTAAACATTTTTCTTGTGTACACATTAGTAATGTGAAATGGATTTATTTAATCTGCTTTATTGCATAAAATTTAAATTAATTTTTTTTTCTTTTGTCATTGATAAGGAAAAAAGATATATCTTACATTGAAAAAAAGAACATTAAAAATACACAGTCAAATAATGACAAAGCTTAATAATTATACAAAAACACTATGGTGCGCTATATAAAATATACCTATTCTATATTGCGACATAACACTACAATTTATGTGTTTTTGCTAGATCCAAACACAATGAGGAATCCTTTTTATAATATCTTCAGAGTTCGGTATTTGTCATTCGTATTCTTTGTAAATGTTCTAAATAAAATCATGTGTTTCAAATTAATATTTACGGTTATAATTTGAAAACCCACGTATAATTTTAAATTACCTCTATTCCATGTGCACTAGCACATGGAATAGTAAGATATGTAACTGTTTAGCGTGCCGTCTGCCCTGATAAACTAGCGCGAAACACCTACAGTAATAATTTGTTTAAATGATTGGCGGTTATATCAAACTTCAAACAGTATTATTATTTTAACATCATATTAAAATAAAAGACACTATCGTCCTAATTCCATTGCCAATTGAAAATCTTGAACTTAGTTACATATCTTGCAATATGCTAATTGCTTCAATTTACTAAGTACCCGAATTGTTAAACAAATTGATGATATGGGTTCACTTATGAATTTCTGCCGCGTATATCGTATACTTCATTTTATTTTTGTCATAATATTATGATATGAAAAAGACATCATATTCCTTAATACCATAGCAAACTGAATAATTCGGGTACGAAACCAATCTCGTAGAGCCTCTCCTGCTGCGTGTTGTCAAAGGCGAATTTGTGATTTTTCGTTACGAAAAGAAGTGATGTTGGTCAATGGTGTATATTTTAGATGTCAATAGTGTTATATTCATATGTGGTAATATTTAATCTTTTAGGGATTTTCGGTTTTTAACTAGAATAGATGATAAACGGCAGTCTAGGGAAAAGCCAGACAGGACGTTCTTCATAACAGCAATTAAAAATATAAATCCAGTTTTAAGGTAAATTCTTTAAACAAACTATTTTTTTGTTTTGTTTCAGAGTCCTAATAAATATAGAAATAAAATATTATTTAGCAAGCAATTCGTTTTATTTTTTGCTTTACTTCCATAAATCATTTTCCAATTATAACTAACAATGGTTTTAGGTAGGTAAGAGTCAAAATTCCGATTTGTTCGGTTGCTGTTTAATAAAATTTACTTAAAATTTATTTTTTTGTTTGTAGGAAGTAAGTTTTTGATAGCTTAATTAAAGTGTGAAATAGAAATAAAGAATTTGAGTTCGAAAACTTTCCATTCAGATCAATCCAATGAGTAGTAAAAAATAAAAATGGCCGTATTCAATCGAAAGATCCTTTCACATAATTTAAACCATTGCATAAGCGTACATATATGCACTTTGTATATATGTACGTACGAACATATACACAGACTTCAATACGATAGATGCTTACCCACCAAAATTTTCTTCTAAGCAACTTTCATCCCTTATTTTAATAGGCTCTATCTTAACTACCATCGCAATACTGTCGTCATTTTAATAATATGGAAAGAAAATTATTTTCATTCATTAACAATTTTAAATAGTTGTTCGTTACGCCACAAGGTTGAACCTTCTTCAAACAAAAATTTTGTTACATATTTTTTGGATTTACATCATTGAAAACTTCTCGTGTACAATGTACATTAACGCCGTAAGTTCTGAAGTTGTAAGGTTGATTATATCTAGAAAGATTTGTTGCTCTCAGTAAAATGTCAGTATAAAAATACTAAAATCAAATAAACGCAACAGGTGAAAAACGGAACGTCCCCATATTCGTCACCAAATGTAAGTTAATTGTTATAAACAGTTATTGACAATTTTGATTCTTATTACTTTTAATGTATTTTGAATGTCCTTAAAACTTTCTTCAATACTTAAAAAATATGTTTTCATTGAACGTGAACTTTCATTGGATAGTCCACGTTAAATGAAAAATCCGTAGAGGCGTTCTAACATGTCAAAGGTATACTTAAATCTTTCACATAGACTAATTCTTTATCATTATTATAACTATTGCTTTGAAATTCGCTTTCCTTTAGCAATTTCCTTGCTAAAAAACTGTAAACCAATGACCAAAACTGTTTACCAATATCCAGTTAAACATGAATTAACAGTTGCTAGAATTTGTCGGATTAATTGCAAAAAACTTTGAAATGTAATGTACTCAACATTGTATGAGTTACATAATTATACAAATTAATATTTAAAACAATTTAGCTTCTTATTTCATCGCCTTCAATGTATTTTTCTCATAGCTCAAGATGATTGATAATTGCAAAACTGGTTTTAAATTTAATAAAGAGACGACTTTCTCAAACTATAGTTAATATCAATGTACATTTATAAAAGATAACTAAGCCAACAGAAAAATTAGAAATGTAGAATGATCACGTTTTCAGCATTAATAAGAAAAAACGAAATATGAAATAGTTTATTTTCTATTTTTGAATATCACATCCATAAATATTCAGACAAAAATATTCTTGTACGCAGCAATAATAGGACAATGAAACACATCCCAAGAGTTTAATTTGACTCCATTTTCTCAGCAAAATATGCAGTTTATCAAATTAATAGTTGCATAAATGTTTCATTCATTTAAATAATTGTTTTTAAATTTTATATGTAGCTAAAATTATTCCCTCTTTCTTTGGTACAAATTAAAAAATGGAAATAAATCTTCTTAGATACATGCTTCCCATTTATACAAAAAACTACGAAGTTATTAGTTATAATGCTGGTATCAAAATGATACGCTGAACATTACTAATATCTCACCGACGAGATGTAAAGGGCACTGTTTTAATAACCGTTGGCAAAGATAATATGACTTACATAACTTACTGAAATAGTGAATTAGTTAATGAACTTAGTCTAGATTAACATTAGGCTTCGATAGTTATTCATGTCTTTATAAAAAGATGGCATTCAAATCTAAAGACATTTTGCACGACTAAATATTTTATTAAATGTCCGTTTATGAAATACGATTTCTTGTTATTAACTATGAAATTTGTGGTTATTTATCATTAAGAGATCAATCTCTACATCTAATGTGAAAAACTATAAGTTTATTATATTAAATACAATCAGTGTTAGCATATATATAAAGCAAACTGATATTCGTTTTTTTTTCATATATAACGCAAAAATACACACACGAAAGCAACAATATAAAAAGAGAATCCGATGTCAAAATGTACGTACACAGCGAAAGTTGTAATGAGTTTCGGTTGAAAAAACTTCATGAATACGTTATACCATTCTCGTACATTAGCAAAGGTTAAAATTTAAACGATTTAAACTTTAAATAATCAGAATTCACCCACTAAATTACTCAGTCTGATTTTATTGTAACCGTGATGCTCGGCGGAGGGACCTAAACTTTAGTTAGTCTCCTACGTGTTTATTAGTTTTACACGCCTTAGTATATGAATGACATGCGAAATTACAAGGGAATGCCCTTTACATTCTAGCCTAAACGGGCATAGTAAGCCAACGAGGGACATTAATGATATTCATTGTATATTGCGTAAATATTTCTCCTATTTTATGGACTGAGTTAACATAAGTGTTATTTGTAAGTAGTCTAAGTCGTGAAAACTTATATACGGATACCGTGCTATAAATAAATTCTAGCTATAATTTTTTGTTCCCTCGTATTTGTAGGACTGTGAAAATTTTAATTGCTTAATTAGTTTGTTTTAAGTTAAAAGTATCTCGATTTTTGAAAATTTTACAGTCAATATAAAATAACTATTTTTATGTGTAGAATCCATATGCTTCTCTCTATGTAAAATAGGATTCAAATCAAAATCAGGAGAACATAACTAATTCAATATAATTATAATATGAAAATAATTCTTCATAGGTCCTTTTATATAACCTTAATTAAAATACATTGTATTGTTAGGAGTTCTTCCTTGGTTACCAAACGTTACTGTTACAACTCTCGTAATATAATTATTTTTATTTCAGCCAATACATACATAAAAATTATTTCCGCGTAGTGACGGTAACGTAGCAATGACAGATATTCAAACACTATATGGTAACTAAATAGTTCAAAAAGCATTCAATTCAACGCGATGGTGTTTAACACTAATAGTAGCGAAACATCAGTTTAACATAGTGGAGAAATTGCCACTTATCATACGGCTATAGGCAATAAGTACACGAAATAAATCAACACAGGATGAAAATAGAAAATAGACTTATAAACAACCTTTAGAACTTCAAAGTCAAATCATTGTTTCAAAATATACAAAGAAAAACTTTCCGAGATTGCATGAATTTCAGTAACTCTTTTTATCTTTTTTGGAACCAGCATACAAAGTTGTTTGGTTTCTGACCCAATTTTTAAATATTTTCTCTTTTCCTTATTGACAACCTTATATGATGAGTTTACAAAATATACTAAGTAAAACACATTATAACTACTTGGGTTTTTTAATTTACATTAATTTTTGTATGTTCGGAAATTGAGCAAAAAATATGAACATTTATATATATATATATATATATATATATATGCATATGTATATGTGTGTGTGTTTTTATAGAGGTAACAAAACGTATCATCGGGCCTTGATTTTCTGCCTGGAATGTCGGACTCGAGTATTCCTAAATCTACTAAAAACCTCCTCTGTTTCCTCCGCGCAACTGCTGTTATTCACTAGTTTACGGGGAGAGGATCTAGCTACTGCTCTTTCTTCATATAACAGTGACTTCCTCAGTCACTGTTTTTTTCCTTCTAATCGTTGTTATTTTTTGCTCGCTTCATTTCTAACGACGGAGATCCTGGAGGACCTCTGTCACGAAAAAGTTGGTTGCTTCCCATGCTAGCTTTGTTAAAAGCACCGCTGCGATTAAGGACTCTGGCCGAATTTCCTCTTCGAGAACAGTTTTTGAGTTGAGATGAAATGGAGTACGCAAAGAACACGAGCTCCGCGACTTCACTGACTTCGAGGCAGAAAACTTCATATTTAAACCGATGAAGATATAGTCGAAAAAACAGTTGTCCTGAAAACATATGCGTCAAGTAATAGTTGACCTCGCCATGATTACAGTTTAGCCAACTATTTACTCGTAGTACAAGGTGGTACGTCTACCTACCCTTTGTTGTGGTATCCCACAGCACTTGCGCTGTTTTGCCATTCATCCATTCTGAGCTCCTCACAGCTTAAAGTGGCTGCAAGCACAAATGTAACTACTGACGTCAGTAATCATTTCCTCTTTTGTTTTGGGACTCGCATGTTGGGTATCAGTCGTGATAAGGATGCTCTGACTACTAACGCTTTGGTACCCACATGGTCTACCTGCTGATTGAAATTGATTTTGGCATCGATCATCACTCCCGAATATCGAAGAGTTGGTTGTGATGTGATTGCATACTCTCTGACTGTCCCCCTGCTTTCTACTGGTTATCAGCACCGCAAAGTTCTTGTACTCTGCCAATTCTAGATTGCCCGTTTCATCCACTGGCTTATCCTCTCGTAGGTAATGAAGGCGAAGTTTACCTCTTCGAGGTGATTCATAATGATCACTATGGCTACGTCGTCTGTATATGACACGAGCTTGGCCTCTCTTGGTAACGTCACTTTCAGCAGCGCATCGTACATGCTATTTCACAAACATACCCCTGGGATAAATCTCTAGTGGTATTATGTACCATCAAACCAGTCTTCGTGTCGTATTTCAGGAGATTATCCGTAAAGTAGCTTACTACCATCTTGCGAAGCTACAATTGTAGGAAAACTTGAAAGGAAGTAAAGTGTCTCATTTAAGAAATCGAATCAAAAAGGTATCACGATAGTCAAGAAAAGTATCACGGAAACCAATACTTGTATATTGGAAAAATGGGAAACCAAAGGAAAAATATGAGGTGCATGAAAGTTTGCATTTACAGTAAGAATATTTATTGCAATTTTACACTGTTATGAGTTTATTAAATTTTTCAGCTTTTTAACTGAGTTTTCTGTTCGATTTTATCGACTATTGTCACTTAAAGGCATTTATTTATAAAAGCTAGAAATCGAGACCTCAGTTTCAAATTTGTAGTAAAATAATGCCATTCTGGTAGCATAGAAATCAATTTAAAGTTTATTTATTGAGAACATGTTCACATTTTGTGAAAGTAGACATTTTAGATATAACAATTTGGAAACAATTTAAAATATATAGAAACAAAGCTGGCTAGAAGCGAATAATTCAACAGAAACGGCGCACTCCATTAGTGATAAAAGACGTATTAGTGTCAAGAGATGTAAAGCAATTTCAAAGCAACTTTTAGAGAAGTATAAGTTTAATGACGAATTCGAGGAACTGTTTTATGGACCCAGAATCACACAATAATCGGTAAATAATCAAAATCATGAATTTTTACTTATCAACATTTAAGCGAATTTCTCTCAAAATTTAATTTTTGGAATTGACATATTCGATTAGTAAATATTTTTTTCCCTCTTTTTTATTCATGCATAATACACAAATGGTAAGAATATTTAATTAATTTTCTGTAATTTTTCAGATCACTATTGTAGATTCTAGAACTTAGACCATTTTTGCAACTCCCGCCATAATCTTGGCGGAAGACAATGATGTAGCTAAAAGAATATTATGTTAGGTTATTCGATTATCTATTCAAAACATCACAAAATGTTAAAGATGAATGTCAGTACTTTTCTCAAGAAATCTAAAAAGTTAACCGTTTTTTTTTCTATCCGTGGACATTTTCTCCCGTATTAATTTCATATTTTTAAATACTTGAAATAAATTTGATAATGTTGGTACATACATTTAAATCAGTGCCCGTAAATAAATTTGATTAAGTTTAATATGTCCATATTTGAAATTACTTTAGAGTAACTTTAGTAACAAGTACAAACATTTAATAGCCAACATGCTTAATAATTATCCGATAAGTATTAATATTTTAAATTTAGATTCTTAATGAAACATTTCATTATAATATGACAAATTTTATATTTTAATCAGAAGATAGGAAAAAAAATAATAAAATCCCTTTATTATTTTTTTTGCGATACGCGAAGGAAAAAGGCGAACTGCCCGATAAAAATTATTTAAGAAATATTTATTTGATACACAAGGTAGTCGATTTTCTCATCTGAACCCCACGCTTTATTCCAATAATAGTGAAACTTATATTAACCTAGTATTTAAAGCACATTAAGCCTTACTTACAGAAGCAGTGATTTAAAAAAAAGTTGTTCTGACTTTTAAATATAATACATATCTAACTTGGTTCCAGGCTCGTATCGAATACGATCCTCGAACCATGTTTACTGGAAATTCTTACTTTGTACCATATGGTGCTCTCATATGAAAGAATAATCAGATAATGAAGAATCGGAAAACAACTTTCAAATGTCTAACTGGCATTATAGTCATCTTATTACTTCGAGAAAATTTAAAAACATTCAGGTACACAATTTTACCAAATCATATAAACAAAATAGGTTATGTGTATCAATAAGCTTAATTTATCAAATTATATATACTAATTAGGACAATATTGCAAGTATAATATGAGTGATGAATTACGCAATTAATTGTCAATTAGTTTCTAAAATGCATGACGTAATACACTTAGTGTAACATGAATGGTAGTTACTGGTAAGTAAACATATTTGGCACAAAAACATTGAGAATAATAAAACAATTGATTCTACACGAAGAAATATTAATAAAATTATAATCTCTGTAAGTAATTACAATGAAAAATCAACAAAGTGGGACAAACAGATGAAACATGAACAAGTCGTTTGTCTTTATATTTTTTAATATTACTGACTTACTCTTATTCTGGGATAGATGACATAATAAAAGGTTAATTTGGAGAAAATTTCAATAGTATTGTGTGCAAATAAATCTACACCTAAAAATTCAAAAGATAGATTAAAATATGACCGCGTATATTGAATGAGAGCAGAGCCAGTACTTTCAGATTTTTTTTTTGAAACGTTACAATTTAGAAAATAATTCAACTTAAGCAAAAACCTATGAGAAGCGTCACTATGTTACGATATTATATTATACGAATATAATTATATTTAAAAAAAATTATGATATTTGGTTTTTATGATATAAGGAAAATTGGGTTTATGTGGAAAGAAATTAGTTTTTTGTGTATAGAAATAAAACGATGATTTATGTTTTATTAAGTTTATTTATTGCATAAATTTAATAGTTTCCTTAACCATTACCCTGTATCAAATGTCCTATTCAATTAAATGATTTAGCATGGTACGTATTCTAACACATTAAACACATACGTGATGATTTCAGTGTCGTACGAGTGAATTTAAAATAACTTAATGCCAAATATGTGGTAAATAAGCCTTGCTGTAAATTTTCTGTAATACATGTGTTTAAACACTTGAAATCAAATAAGCATGGAATCTTTGGAATTCCATACTTATAGAGACATAGACATAGATGGCAACAAAGGTACAAATTGAAAAATTCTGAATACCTATATTAAGTGAATCCCAACCAACCGAGTTCAGGTATTCTGTACAAATAATCAATGCAACTTGAGCGCATCTAGTTTAATTACCGACTGACGATACAAAATTACCTGTTCATGGTTCTACGCTCCGAGCACTCAGGTAATTGCTAAGAGTTTTCAAATCTCCTGCACCGTTTATTTTAATTTCAGCCTCTACTAATGTTTCTTAATATCCCCACAAGTAGCAAGATATAATACTTCGTTTGGTTAATTCGTTTGATCGCCGTAACCAACACAATTAGTTAGCAGTTAACCTAATATTATATAAATTTTGTACTTGCCTTGAATTTTTTAAAAACTTAATATAACTTAATTTTAAATGAAACGAAACTGATTAAAAGACAGCTTGCGGAGTATCTACGTGACAGATCGATACATATTACATTTTTTCCGAAGTAATATGTAAATAAAATGGAAATATGAACCAATGTTGTTAGAAGAATTAGAGTAAAGATTATCATAAAAATAAATTCTTTAACGTAGAATGATGAATGTTGCATGCATTCAAAAAAAATGTTGCATCCTGTGGCCATTTATCATTAGAATACAAATATAAATTTAAGAAATGCAATAAAAGAGTAAACGAATACAAATAGGACAGATAAGTTTAAAACTGGATTCAAATGTCCATGAGTGTATTTTATTTACACAATGCGCGCAGATAATTTTATGAAAAAATTTATTCTAATATTGTGTTAATACAATAATTTTTTTTATGACTCGTCTCTGGCTATTATAATTCGTGTGGAAACAAAAAATAGTTGGTTCACAAAATACCAAAACTACACCACCAGCACCTAAGAAGAAATACCTTCCACATAAATAAACAATAGAACACT
This sequence comes from Druceiella hillmani, assembly GCA_039881145.1. Lineage (NCBI taxonomy): Eukaryota > Metazoa > Arthropoda > Insecta > Lepidoptera > Hepialidae > Druceiella > Druceiella hillmani. The sequence goes on along the minus strand of JAYKKI010000022.1, from coordinate 27,403,645 downwards.
TTTAACTAATACACTGCAAATTACTCCACCCAATTAAGGCCACTAAACAAAATAAGATTCGCAAACGACAATAGCTGTTCGAAGCTATCATTTGGGCAGTGATGCGTGATTAGAGGTGATTAGGTCCTAACATTGACGTGTCGCTCGGTAAGTGTTTGTTCAGTCACCTGCGGGCGAGGGGGTCGTAATAAATGCTTCTCTTGCCCTCGTCTTGATTATAACTCACGCCCAGCAATAAAGGATCTAGTCAAGCGCGGGTCTTCAGTAACACTTAAGTTTTGGGTATTTAATTATGATTCATACTTAAGCAGAAATGATAACCCGAACTCTTTATGTCAAATAATCATGGAACGGAATTAATATTTACTTGCAGTGTCTATTAGCAGTTCGGAGGTTTTCGATTATTACGGGGAGATCGATAATAAATTTATTTATCTCTATTATTTACCAGTCAATTGTCTTAAAACCGTCGACGTATTTTTATGTCTACATTAAGAGCAAATAATGTACGAGAGCACAAGAGGAAAATGCTTTTAAAAGCAATATGTTTTACATTATTGATGGCACAAATTAAGCTTTGTATACTCAGTTTTTTCTTTTGATTCATATAAGTACATGTATAATAATTATTTCTAAAATGTCCAGTATTCTCAATATTTCCATATTTAAGAAGAATATTTAAGTATTAACGATAAATTTAATTCCAAACAATGGTGGAAAATGAAAGTCGAATTCACGATTTATTGAGAGTTCGCAAATTTTTCAATTGCTCTAGTCGAAACCAAAGAAAAGGAAAGAAAATGTGCAATCATATTTGCAGTTAATTATTTGGGTTAATCAAAAAACATAATTAGATGAATTCATACAAATTATAATTAATCAATAAATTGCAAAAATTAAACAAAAAAGTTAGAAACGTATATTGAGTCTCTCATAAAATTACTGAGTTCAGTTTTCTCATGGTGTAAAACCAACAATTAAACTCCTGAAAAGAGAAGTAAATTAAGTTTTCCGGATACGTGTTCCAGGACATCATCTCTTCGGAAAACGCTATCCCGATACAAATCTTAGGCAGTACGTAAATAAAATTTCCATCAAATTTATTTTACGTTTGTGTGTATATATATATATATATATATATTATGAGCTTTGTGAGACATTTGAGATAACTTAAGTTGAATTTAAATAAAAAATAACAGATATGTAACTTATATTTCGGAAATAAAATATAGCATAAAGAATTACTATGCGATCAAGGCGTCGTCAGATACGTGTTTGAATATGAAATGTATAAAAGGGTATATTATGAAACTAGGTACTTTTTATGTATGTCTTATTCTTATGTAATCACCTTAACGCGAATCGCTTTTCCTTAAGGTGTATTAAAACAGTCATTATTTCACTGATTTGTTTTAGACTATTATTGTTTCATACACGGTCATCAGATATTACTATAAAAATATTTATATGTAATCAAATTAATTAATATATTTACGCCTTTATTCACTTTGACATAAATTGTTTTTTTTATAATTCCCTTAATATGTCTGAACTAAATCATTAAGTCAAATGAATTGTTTGCAATTGCTATTTTAGGATAAGTATATTAAACTTAATTTATTCATATATCCAATATTTTTTGTTATTGTTGTGTTTTTCTTACGTTTACAAAATACTTAATTTCTTCAACACGTTTTATAGTTGGCCTAAGTTCGATGTCTAATTATTTAAGTTTTACAACGAAAAAATATAAAATTTTCGAATAGCTGACGTCACAATTAAAGTTGTTATATCATATGGTTTACGTAATTACTTAATCTCATTTATGCTGAATTGAAAGCATTTTGAATAACTATTTCTCATAGTAGATTAATCTGTAATTATTTCGGATCAAATCTCTAGGCTGGATTAATTATTTAATTACTAATAGTCCATTAGCACCCGTCCAGTAAATCGTTACAATTCAGGTTAAACATTTAGACGGGTTTCCGGAGTAATACTTTAATCATGAATACATAATAAGGCAAGTAAAAGATGTCGATTGCGGTCTCTGAGGATAAGAGTATCCGTTGAATAAACAATGTCTTTTTGAGATCCGCTTGCATTTATCCTACCGGCCGGAAAAGGGTTGTACGAAATACTTACCTTTTATTCGAGAACTTCTAATTAAATTACAATGTTGGTTCGCAGGTATTGTGGGTTAGGAATTTAAAAATCCTTTTTAAATTCTAAATTTACACTAAAAGCGACGATTTAACCACCAGGGTTAAGGTCACTGCGGTGTGAAATTATTTCATTGTTTCAGTAATGTTCCTTCATTAATGTACCTTTTGTAATAGGATAATGAAGATGGTAATGGCCTAAAGTACCCATTTCATTATGGCCATAAAATATTACTTTCGTTCTTTGGTAAATACAGTGCAATTAATTCAGGTCTACTGTTATCCAAATAAGAAATGTGGTTTTCACCTAATACTTCTAAAAGAGTTAGGTAATTGGTTATAATTCTTTTTATATTTCTTAATCACTGGCTCCTGAAACTTTTCATTTAAAAAAATTGTTTTTCTAAAATAATATATCTTATAACTATATTCAAACACCATATATATGGCAATTCACATGTATCGTTCCTGTTTTCAATTACAAAAGGTTTGTATCGCGTAAAAGAGAAGAAATATAGGCTATCTTCCTATTAAAAATAGCATTTTTTCAAATAATGGTTTTATATGAATATTTTTAAAGTTCGATAATGAGATGAAGACCGCTCATAATTTCACAATATCTGCTTATCTGTCATATTATCCCTTATTTTAAAGAGACCAGGAAAAATTAACCTAACCTTAGATAAATTTATAATTTATTAAAAATTACATTTAAAACCTATTATGAAAAATAACCTACTTTTTCCTTTAAAATAAGATATTGCTCAATTGTATGATTGACGATTTCAATAAAACTTTTAAAGAGTTTTTCTTTGTTTGGTTCTCTATAAAATTGCCATTTTTATCCTTGTAATACTCAACATTGCATCGAATTCTGCCAGTCTCCTTTGTGTCCATACAATTTTGTATGTTGATACTTCATATCATATCGATAAAAATTAATATGTAGCAATTTTAACCCCATCTCATACGTAAAGTGGCCACTTTTACTTTCATTTTGGCATCTTGTCGACGAGAATGCAACGAGTTTTTACGCCCTGTTTATTAAATATTTAATTTAATATGTACGTACATTATTTCACCCCTGCATTTTTGTAAAGATAGTTTCGAAGAATTCTATGTAACAGGCATTGGAGTAGAATTTTAAAATAATTATTTCATGTAATTTATATTAAAGATTCAGACAGCAACATATCCTTACTGTGATTTTTATTATATATTTGCTTAACAAGTTTAGAAATTTACTATGTAAATATAAGAAGTATATTATATACGTGGTGATAAATTTCTGATTAAAAGCAACACAGCTTTTTAATTGTATGCAATAATTGTGAATAGGAATCGGAACGTGTGTAAGTAAAAACGTAATCGTATTTATCTTCAAAAGAATATTGTGCAAAGCCAAATTATTTATTTAAAACAAATAATTAAACCCATAATAATAAAAATATCCGGGATTAAATAATTCCAAATTCAATTAAAGGAAAAGAGTTTATCATAAAAGTACTTTGATGTTGTTTTATGTAGCAAGTAATTATATTATAATATTTTTCTACTTTGTTTGAAATATTAATTTTAAAAACCAAATAACCCCATCTGCACGGATTGGTTAAAGGGTAATTAAAAACAGCGTCTAAAATATTTTTTACATATTAACTTAAGTTTCTTACGCCCAGGTGTTAAAAGGACTGGTACTAAAAATTCATGCTGGTATAATTCGATAATCTTTTGTTTTCTCATAAAACATTAACTCATATTTTATGAGACAAGAATCAATTTCTGTTTGAAAAATGCTTAAAGTTATCATTGTTCTTAGTTAAGTGAGGATTAATAAATTGACTTATATATCCCTACTCTTATCCCACGTAGTTTTTTATTTTATACCGTGGTCTATTTAAAAAAAATAAGTGCTATACTTTTTTAAAATCTACAATTATCCCACATTTATTATTAGCTTAACACATTTAAAACGTCCAGATTAGCGACTTTTTTCCGACTAGGTTGATGTTATTAACACAACCAAGGCAAAAAACGTCCAGATTAATGAATTTTTCTCCGACTAGGCTGATGTTATTAACATTATCTCAAAAATTATAAAACACATATACAGACTATGTAGCTTATAGCGACATGAAAATCATAACAGCGAAAATCGGATTTAAATGAAATGAGCAGTTTGTGCTGAATCTCTAAAAAAATAAACAAAAAAAACTTTTCTCGCCATTATATTAGTCGGATATATTTTAAAAAAGGGGCCATAACGGAATTAAATTTTTTGATCTCTTATATTATAATGGTTGTAAAACATTAACCGTAATATTTGAAATATCTAATCAGTTCTCTTCTTAATGATAACGTTTATAGTTTTTAAATTCTAAACAAGAAATCTTGAAAACTTCCCATATTCAAATAGTCAATCAGGTTTATTATTTTATTGCTTTCACCAGGTTAGGAATCAAAAGAAATGCTTAATTTTTCACATTTTTTTCACATGACGATTTTGGTCCCAGTAAATATTGCAATAAGGAATGCATTAATACGCCTAGACTATTTAAAGGCTACACGTTATCTGGGCAAATCATAACGTAATAAACGGATATATAAATTTGTATTACGTAAAAAGAAGTTCACACATTTCATTAGGAAGAAATTGTTCACCATTATTTTGCCCCTAATTTCGATGCTAACAAATTCAACTTTCTGCTAAGATTATTATGATATCTGAAATACTATCTGGTATATATTTTTTATCATTTATTTCCTTAAACATTTTTCACAATCTTTCACGTATTAATGTGAAAATTTGTGAAATCTGTGCCAATTATACGCGTCACTTATTGTAAGGTGAATGCGAGTTTGTGCGCTAGGATTTCATTATAATGTTGTAAAAATATATTTTAACTGGATATATAGAAATTGTAAAACATTCTAAATTTAGATATACATAAGTAATGCCTTCGTATTTAATAATGTGAATTAAAAGAGTCTGTTTAGAAAAAAAAAATTAAGTACACATTTCGTTCAAAAGCATATTCGTAACGATAATTTAAAATTCGCCCTTATTAAAATAATATCAAAGTAAAAAAGTAAAGGTAGATATTTATTCGACATGTGGTACATCAATTAGCGAGACGAGATCATTCCCAGACGTTGCATATTGAGTCAATAAATAATTGTCTGCCTTCGACGCACAAAACTCGACTCGCACGCTGTCTCGTTACTTGTTGCGGCGACCAAATTTCGTGAGAATATTAACAATTAATATTTTTTCCAAATTCAATTATAATAGCGCCACTTTAACTCAAAAAATTTTCTTCACATCAAGAATTTTAAAACTTATTATGTAATTTTATACATTTCATATATACTATTTAAAATTCAAAATAAATGTTGCGTGGTCGTACTACGTATCTAAGCACTGTAAGTGTAACAAATTTAGGGTTTACTGTTGAGTATATACTTGTGGTCATATGTTAGTTGCTCCAAAAGATGGCACTTCTATATATTTTGCTCTTGTGTGTATGCATGCGAATTGTTTATAAGTGGGATCAAAAAATGGAATACCGTCACCTTAATAAGAAAATAGTACTGGGTGTCACACGGTCATTTTAGCCTTATCTTTCTAGTCCATTTTGCCCACAAAATGAACTTTTATAATTCGAAAAAAAGAAGGAAAGAAAAAATATTCCGATTCGCCATATTTGGGAAGAAAAAATAATACTTTTATAAGTTATACAATTTTTCTCCGCATCTACATAAAATATTGTGACCTGGGAAAAGTTTGATCTAAATAGTTAAAAAAATAAAAACAACTAACGAGAGCTATTTAAATTATAACTTAAATTTTTAGAAGAATTTCGACTAATAACACTGCCAAAATGAAGAAAGGGTGTGACAGTTATAAGTTTTTTTCCAATGAAGTAACTTTGTATTTACTTCAATTAATACTTTATTAATAACATTTAATTGCCTAATGAGGAAAATATATTATCTAGTATGTCTTTAAACTACTTTAAGAATATCACGAATTTCTTAAAAATACTTTGGATTTATTACTTACATTTTTTTTAACAAAATGTAAAAAAAAATTTAAGTTTTGTTAACAAAATGTTTTGTTAACAAATGTAATTTTTGTTAAAAAAATGGACACAAAAATGATCAATTTTTCTGGTGCAATAAAAATTATTCTTCAGAGAAAAAAACAAATCACAAACCAGATTTTTATTCTACTTAAGAATATTCAAAGTATAGCATGTTACGCTTATGAAGACTTCGTTTTTTTAAGTCAACCTCTACATAATTGGGAGTCCCATAGAAATATATGTTATTTAAATATTAATCGTACTCTTGGCATAAGGAAGTAAAGAATATAAAGATGGGTTAGAAATAAAGAATGTATGACAAAGAAAACATCATTTGAATTTACCAATATCTTGATTTTCAACAAAGAATTGTTTAAATGTGCCGCAACGTGGTAAAATATCTTTCATTTGTTTTATATTCCTCTACCCATTCACGGCGGATTCATTTGTATTCAAAATATATCTCTAAAGTGTGGTATTCGATAGTCTACTGGTGTTAAAATGTTTGATTGTCGTCAGACTATTTATATTTATAATTTAAACAGGAAACCAAATTTTCCCACACAGATTGCTTTGATTTTGAAATAAAATGGAAAGTCCTGTAATTGATGAAATAAATTATTGATATATATATTATACCGTCATAATATATCATGTTTCTATTCCAATATTTTAAGTTGATAATAAACGGATTATGAGGAAAATTTAAATATTTTACCTAATTCATATATATTAAATATTAAAAGAATAATATGTCATTTCAAGAATTAGATTCATGTATAAAATATATGTTTAAATATTTCGCAAGTATTGTTTCCTTCCGAAGTATTAGCTTCCGATTAAATAGTCATAAATATATACAAATCTATTACGATTATTGGTACATACAAATTTTCTTGCCTACTTTTTTTTCAAATTTATGGCCATTTCAATTTTATCTTCTCAACTTACTCTTTTTAGACTTAGTTTAAAGGGAAAGCTGAAAAATTGTTGTTTAATTTTCCATAAGCTTTCCTTTGTCATGAAAATGAAAATTAATTTACGAAATTATATAAAAACCTAAGTGAAATAATATGAGCTAGCTACTAAGAATTCATTAGTTAGACTAATTTCAGTTCCATGGATTTTATTCGATTTCTCATCAGGCACTTCTAAAAAAAAATATTTTGCTATTGGAATTAAATTCTAAGATGAAAGGAATTTATGAAAAATATATTAATAAATACTTCCTATTCTAGGGCAATAAGTGACCTTTTATACAAAACACACTGATCTTACAAAATAATTGAGGTAACAAATGAAATTTAGTTATTTATGGTTTGGCTTTACCATACGAATGACTTTCTAGAGTTCTTAATGTCTTTTTTGCGTCGAATCGTATTTTAAAATGGTACATTCTACTGTTCTACCAAAACTGCCCACTGTATCAATTGGATGGAATTAACTAGATATAGCCATATTTTGATCAAACCATGACACATATTTCAATTCTGTGTAAAAGATATTTGTATTTGATTTGAAGCCAAATTAAAAAAATATGTATTGGAACAAATTACTAAATAAAATCGTGGTTTTCCTAGTTGTGGATTGCCGTATAACGAATAAAATAGAATTAATAATATCTTTGAAATATTAGTAAAACCCACACAACGTGGGCTCCATTCACATTTAGACAATTATACAATTTTAGGCGTACGTAGTATTTCCAAAAATATTATTTTTTACAATGTAAACATATCGCCTACTACACGTTTCAGAGGAGTGAAATAATGCTGCATATTTACAAAATAGGCTGTGGTTTTTTCTGTAATCTTTTAGATAAATTTTACCAACGCTGTCTTATTCGTTATCTTTAGTACACTAATTTCGCAAAGAATATTCTATTTTACGTATATTTTTTGGAACATATTTTTGATGTTTACTATCTAGTACTATAATTTTAATCCTTGTACTATGTAATAAATGATACAAAAGATAATATTACATAAAATAAATTATTATATCTTTTGGGTAAGAAAAAAGGTTATACAATATTCATAAACAATTGATTTTTATTAATAACGCGATTTTTTTTAAAAGAACCATTTTGGTTGTATAACGTTTAATTGACATATCTGCATTTTGTTTACATTATTTACATATAAATTGCATATTCTGTATAAATAATAATATAAATGGTACGAATGGTACTGTCCTTATAGGAGCGAGACTTTATAAAGTGGAATAAAAACCTCGAGTGTATTTACAAATATTAAGCTTGACTATTATATCAAGTAAGTTTAATAGAGTTTTAGCGTGTTAAAATAATTTTTTCTATATTAACTACGGAATTTAAATTAATTATGTATAAGTTAATAATACATGTATAATACTAGAAAGATGAAATAAATTAGATGACTTGAAAAATGGAATAATTTTGATATGAAATTAAACAAATTAACAGGGATATTTAGTAACTATGTAAATTAGCCAGATTAATTTGGTGGAAAATAGGTGGTAATAAGGTTTATCGAGTAAGTGGCATTGATTTAAAGTTTTTTTTCTTATTAATATACACAACAATAACCAAAAGGTCACTTTGGTATTCACAAATGGTTTACATCTAGTGTGTTGCGAAGATACTAACGACTACAGAAGCCGAAACAAAAAATTAAAAAGTTTACAATATTGTAAAATTTTGCATGGTTGTTATTGCGGTAGATTGCATGTGTGTCAAGATATTAATAATCTTTGTATTTAATATAGGAAAAAACAACGCAATAAAAATTATAGCATAACGGCTGTTATTTCAAATCTTAATTATTTGAGGCTTTAACAATAATTTTATTTTGAAACTATTTATGATTAATTGTGAAACAATATTTCTACGATAAAAATAGTCAGCCAAAAGAAATATTCCTCTGCAAAATAAAGAAATTTCCATTAGTTTCTGTGGCAACGTTATTTAATTCAAAATATAAATGTGTGTCTGTGTGTGTATATACATATATGTGTGTATATATATAATATATATATATATATATATATATATATATATATATATATATATATATATACATATATACATATATATATATATATATATATATATATATATATATATATATATTATATATATATATGTATATATATTTGTACATATCACCCTTTATGAAACCTGTTAAAAGGCGTTAATTTTAATGTTGCCGAAAAAGTTCTTACTCAAACGACGACAGTATTGCGATAGGGGGGGGGGGGTCAGTGAAAGTAGAAGGAGAAAGGTTGGTGGCGGGTTTCAAAAGAAAATATTAATGGGTAAGCATGTATAATTTTGCAGTCTATGTGTACATACGTACGTACATATATGCACTTTCAAAATTTAACAAATCTGAAAGAAAATTTCGATTGACTACGGACGTTTTAATTTATTAGTATTATTAGTTTCCTGTGAGTACTGGACCTAAGAGAATAATAAGTTTTGAACTCGAATTCTCAACTTCCGTTTCACTTCTTAGTTAAGCCATTGAAAAATTATATTCTACAAACACTAGGGTAAACATTTTTGAATAGAAACTCAACACATCGGAGGCTTTTTGCTCATAGGTGTCCATTTGTTTTTAGTTACATAAAACTGAAAAATTATATACATAAAGGTAAAAATAAATGGGTTGCGAATAATGTTATTCAGCATAACATTATTTTCTAATATTTGTGATAACTTTGAATAAGATGTTTTCAAAAGAACATAAACTGCTTAAAGTTTTTTTAAAATGAAGACTGAATTTATTCTTAAACATGATTTACGTTTTACGTATATGCCATTATGAAGAAATTCCTTTCCAGCTTTCCTCCAAACCGCTGGTTTGTCGTATAGTATAATACGTAATTGAATACCCAAAGATTAAATATTACCACATAAAATACAATGATGAAACGGAAATCTGAATTATACAACATTGATCAATATTACTTCTTTTCCGAACGAAAACTCACTAATTCGCGTTTGATATCACACGGCAGGAGAGGTTCTACGGGATTGTTTTTATAAGTCTTGATTGATTGATACTGTTGCTAGCAAAATATTCACTGTGTTAGCCTAGAATTATAAGAGCTGGTGGAAAACGCCATTTTAATGCCCAGAAGTAGTAACAATCGAGGATTAGACTAAGTTATAATGTACTAGAATATTAGGATATCGGCAGCCAAAATGTATTTTCGAACCTGTGTCATCTATTTCTTCGATAATTTACGGACGTATTCAAATAGAATATTAAAAGTATTTGAATTTTTGAATATTTGAATTTTTCAATTTGAAACGGAATTGGGACCAGGAATTAGGATCACGTTGTAACACTATAACAAAGGTCAAGTATCTGGAGGGTAAAAATTTGTTTATGAATCTTGTCATAATTTACTTTGAAAATTTGGGTACGTAGAAAATTGATTTTTAGGATATTGAAAGGGATTAAACGAAATCCAGAGTTTTTCCATTCGCAGTGAAGTTAGGATGACGATGCCTTTCATATTATTATATTAAAATAATAATACTGCAGCAACTTACTTAAACAAATTGTTACCAAATGGTAATTCCAACACCTATGCGGTATGCAATTTATCACACATCATTTACTTTAGAATGTGTTGAAATAAAATATGTGCAATAAGTAAATTTTCATTTGTCGTAGATCATACTGCACTGTATTTATAGAATGACGCTTAAGCAAAGTGGAGGTAAACGAGACAAAACATAGCGCAATTTAAAAAATTTAACACTTTTTCAACTAAATATTAGTATTTTTTCGCAATTTAGACATACATGTTTTGTAAATGATACACGGCAGTGTTTTTGTATAAAAGTTAAAACGAAAAAACGTTTTAAGGGTTCTATAGTCAAATGGTAAAGAAAGGATGTTCACATTTAAACTAAACTGTGTCCGTCAATTCATATCCGTCTTTTATTGAGATATGGAAAAGCTTATTATGCGACTATGTTAGTGACATATAAAGGGTAATGACACTGAATATTAAATGCGTAGTCCCACCATACTATAAATTAACTACCTACCTGTCTAGACTTTTTTTCAATAAGGAATTTAAATTAATTTGGTTTTAATCGCTGTATGTATTATAATTATTTACTGCTAATTTATTGTAATTTTTCTCAACATTATGGGCATGTATTCGAATTTAGCCAAACATAGAACTCTATGGCCTAATCTTACAATATGAAACCATTTATAATAAACCTATAATAATAAGTTCAATTATATTCCCATATACGATTCAAAAGAGACTTTGCAAGGAAAGCAAAATGATAGTTGAGGTTTTGAAACTTTTTTCTTGCGTTCGCATTTGCAATGTAATTTGGATTTATTTGCTATTTGTGATTGAATTATATAATCGTTTTTTGGTAGATATATTTACTTTGTATAATATTCTGCCAAAATTTGTATAAGTAATACGGAATGTTGACATTAACGTCTTTTTTATATTTTTATTAATATTGAAATCATACATATTTAGCCTTAGAAATGAACATCGAAAATGTACAATGAAATACGAGCAAAAACATAATTATTGTATAAAAACACTATCTAATATTAATTGAAAATGTGTTAAATTTTTTATATGGCACCTGTGTTGTATCTCATTTATTTCTCCATTTTTCTTTTCTAAATTTAACGAATATGTTTTTATTTTACAAACATTTATATAATATTTACATTTATAATATTATTTGGCATGACGATTTATTAATTTATTATAATGATTATAATAAATAATTTAATAATACCACTGGTTAATTAAGCATTTGTTTAAGTCATTTGTTTAAAAAAGTTTCGGTTACTTCAAACTTGATTGCAATATTATTATTTATATCATAAAAAAACAAATCGTCGTCTTAATTCTATTGAAAATTGAAAAACTCTAAGTTTTATAAAATATATTTCAAATTTGCTATATAGGTCAATTCACTAAGTATTCGAATTTTGAAAAAAAATATTACACAAATTCACCAATAAATTTGGACCACGCAAATCGCTTCTTGTAATACAAATTTCTTATTTTATACGTTCAAAAGTAAATTTTTACCGCCAATATCGTAATCTTTAATTTTCCATAACTCATCATAATCTTCGTACTATTTCTCTACATTGAAATAATAATCCTAGACCAACACAATGGATCTCTCGCTGGCAACAGGCTGAATCAATCGAGACGTATGAAAATAATCTCGTAGAGCCTCTCCTGCCGCGTGCGGTCAAACGCGAATTAGTGAATTTTCGTTCGGAAAAGAAATAATATTGATCAATATTTTATACTTCAGATATCCGTTTCATCACAGTATTTTCTTTGGAAATATTTAATCTTTGAGAGATATTCAGTTTTTTACTATAGTAGATGATATACCGGCGATCTGGAATAAAACCAAACAGGACTTTCTTCATGACAGCATTTAAAAACTTAAATCCAGTTATAAATAAATTTGGTCTTTGATTAAAAAATTTTAAGCACACTGTTTTTTGTTTTGTTTCCAAGTCCTAGTAAATATAAAAAAATATTATTATTTAGCAAACGACTCGTTTTATTTTTAATTTACCTACATAAATAATTTTCAAATTATATGTAACTTAAAACAATAGTTTTTAATCACACGAGCAAAAAGTGCAATTTTTCGGTAAAACTTATTATATTGTTTGAAGAAGTTAAAGTTTAAATGGAAATGAAGAATTGAAATTCAAGAACTTATCACTTTGTTCGATTTGGTGAGTACTAATAAATAAAAAGTTTCGAAGTCAATTAAAAGATCACGTCAGATTTTTTAAGACTTTGAAAGTTCATGCATATATGTACATATACGGACATTCATGATACATGCTTACCCACCAACATTTCCTTTTAAGACGCCTTTTTTGTCCTACTTTCATTGACCCCTTTTTAAATGACTGTTTGTACTGTCATCATATTGAACTGTCATCATATTGAATTAAGTAGAATATCACCAAAACATTTTTTCTTCAAATAGACGTTGTAAGGTTGTTATTTATCCGATAATTTTGTAAGCCACTTGAAAATTTTGTATTTTAAACAAGAATAAATTTGATAACAGACACTTGTTGCTCTCGCTTATCGAATATTTTTTGCGGCACTTACGGTTATTGACTCAATCACCAAGTAAGTTAGTATGGATTTTACTTTACATTTATTAACAAAACTCCGTTCCATTTAACTTTTAAAAAAAAATCATATATATTTAAATGTACATAAGAGAGATAGAAGAGAAGAACTTCTTGTAAAGGTTGAAAAAATAAAAGCAATAATATGTAGCTAATGTTAGAAACAAATAGAAGAACTGAGTTATTTCAAATACTAAAATAAACAAAATTAAAAATTTATAAAAATATATTTACGGCAAAGCATAATTATGTAATAATGGATATAAAATGGATAAGTTGCGAGGAATTTTTGGATTGATAGCAAAATTCTGGAGCACGAGTACAGTATATGCGTTACATAATACTACAAACAGATGTTTTAAACAATTTATGTTTTTATTTCATCGCTTCCAATATATTTTTCTGTCAGTTCAATTGTGTTGGAAAATGCAGAGCCGGTGTTAACTTTGGCAGGGAGACAACTTTTTCAAATTTTAGTAATGTCGGTGTATTTGCAACTTGGAAGTCGTTTTCCTTTTAAAAAATAGCAAATGTAAAGTAGTTACGTTTTCAGATATCTAAGGAACAAAAAAATATGAAATAATTAAGTTTTAAAAAAAAAATTTTATCCTCAGCATTACTAGAAAAGAGAAATACTATGTATGAGCCTAGTCTGTTTCCATTTTCAAAGTAAATAATACCGTTTATCTCCACAATTAGACAAGATATTTGCTGCTAAGATCTTCGCTAATATCCCACCTGAAGATGTTGTAATACAACGAAACCTAGGTCGTGGTAAAGAAATTAAAGAAAGTAGAAATAATACTACATCACGTAGTTTCATTTAATTGTGAATAATGAATTTCTACAAAATTAACGCCAAATATATTCAATACTGTTTATCTTGTTAATATTCACTTATAATAATATATACATGTATATAATTATACATGAAATATAATTATTTGCTCTTTCATTGATATAGAAGCAAAATTATTAGCGTAAGACAGAAATAAATTTCCCTATGTATATATGCTTCTAATATATATATATATATATAAACTACTCAATTGTTTGTAATGAATATTAGGATGATATATAGAATGATGAGATGAATACCAGGATGATATTGAAAATGACACCCTGAATATCACTAATACTTCACCGACGATATGTAAATGGCACAATTTTACTACCCGTTCGTACAGATAAAGTAATATAATTAATGTACTGAAATAATGATTAAGTTAAACTTTCTTTAGATTAACATGAGGCTTCGTTAGTTATTTGTGTCTTCATAAAAAGATCGCATACAAATCTGAAGACATTTTGAATGACCAAATATTTTGTTAAACCTCTGTTTAACAAAATACGATTGCTTTGCATTAACTATTAAATTTGTGACTGTATATCATAGAGAGAACCATCTCTCAATGTAACGCGAAAAGTATAAGTTTATTAAATTAAATTCTATCACTGTTAAGATATGTATAATAGCGAACTGATATTCGTTTCTTTTCTCTACATTACGCAAAAGTACACAAACTTAGCAAAAAACGTACAAAAGGAATCTCCCGTGAAAGTATTTATATACAGCAAAAGTTCAAATGTATTTCAGTTTTCTTAATGAATATATTATATAATTCCCGTACACTAGCGAGAGTTACAATTTAAATGATTCAAACTTTAAACAATCACCATACCGCCACTAAACCTCCCAATCAGAATTTATTTTAACCGTGAGGGTTGGTGGAATGACATAAATAATAGTTAACCTCCTATGTGTTAGTTAATTTTACATGCCTCAGTATATGAAGGACATGCGAAATTACAAGGGAATGCCCTTTATAGTCTATCCTCAACGTGCATAGTAGGTTAACAAAGTATATTAATGGCATTCATAGTATATTCGTAAATATTTCTGCGATTTTATGGACTGATTTCATTTAAGCGATATTCGTAAGTGGTCTAAAGAGTAAAAACTTATGAACTAATATCATGCTTTTAAGCTACAATTTTCTTTTCCCTCATATTCATAGAACTGTGACTAATTCAATCTAATTATAATATGAAAAAAAATCCTTTCTAGCCAACTATGAACACAGAACAAATGCTGAAAGCAGACTTATAAACATTATTAAAGTTTGCAAGCTAAATCATTGTTTCAAAATATGCAAAGGAACATTTCCTGGGTTACCTGAATATCAGTAACTCTTTTGTCTTTTTGTATCAAGCACAAAGTATTTATGTTTTTATTTAATTTATTGTTTTTTTTATTTTTTGGTGTTGATAACGTGATATGACGACTAGATGAAATATACAAAATGAAATGTATTGCAATTATGGTTTCATTTTATGTATTTGAAAATCGAGCAAACCAATATGAAAATAATGTTTATGTAGGTGTAAAAATATGTATGTGTATACATATATACATATATATATATATATATATACATATATAAGATAACTGTAACAAACGGTCAACTGTAATAAGTTGAGTATGTAAATTTTAGATGCGAGTTTTTAGTTATGAAGGCTTGAGGTTTTGATGAGTTTAATTAATGGATTAATTTTTTTAATCTCTCGGTTATTAAAGGTCGAAAAACATTCCTTCCTCTATGGCAGTTCAAATATTATGTGCACCAGAGTTTACTGAATTTTTTAACTGTCGTTCAAACGGCGTTCACATCAGAA
This sequence comes from Druceiella hillmani, assembly GCA_039881145.1. Taxonomy (NCBI): domain Eukaryota; kingdom Metazoa; phylum Arthropoda; class Insecta; order Lepidoptera; family Hepialidae; genus Druceiella; species Druceiella hillmani. Next base: position 27,387,568 of record JAYKKI010000022.1, on the reverse strand, counting down.
ATTATTGATTTTAATTAATTCGAAATTTTAATTATTTCAAAAGTTCCTGTTAATAAGATTGACATATCAAATATAAAATATAAACTCCATTTATGTAAAAACAAAACTACAAAGTCTTGCAAACAAATATTTATTAAAGAGCATGCCTACAAACTATATAATTTCCCCGTGACGTTTCTCAGTAAAGTAACTACCAACATTTATTCACTGCAATGACATGACGACACCTGCAGATAGATGACGGTAAACAAAAGTCATTTTAACTCCCACTTCAGTTACCTGCTCGCAAGGCTCAGTGTGTTTTTCATTACAATACAAAATAGCCTGTAATAGACACCAGCGCCCTTTTTGCGTGCGTAAAGCACTTAAACAACGTAGGTAAGGTTGAGGGCCGAAATTCAGATTTTAGTTACATTTGTTACCTGTTGACGGCATTTTTGACTGCATTATTTTAACTTCGCATAACAGAATATATTATTTGATTCTAATGACATTTTTGCTACGGTATTGGTTGGGACGCGCACTGGGTCACATTGAGAAGTAAATTGTTTAAATGGACATGTAATGCTTCTTAGAAAATGTGGTTTTGGTATATAAGCCCTAATCAATTTGATCGAGTGTGTCGTAATTTCAAGTGTTCGAATTTGTGTTTAAAAACATGAATGACGAATATAAAAAAATATGATTCCATTTTATAAAACTAAGCACCGGAATTTGTATCACCAGCGAGATAATTAATTTTTCGTTTCATGTAAAAATCCAGTTTGTCTCTTAGAGCATTTTAACTAAGACCGGCAACGCCATCTGTGTATAAAACTTGGAAGAATCAAAACTTAGATTGAAACACTTTGCTATGACAACGATGTCTTTCATATATCTAAAAAAAATAAAAACATGCAGGATTAATTAAAACAGATATCAAAATAAGAGAAAAAACTGAAGCCGGACAATAAAAAAATAACTTAATAAATTACTGACTTAATAAATTTATATTGCCTGTGAATTTCATACAGGGTTCCACGCTCCGAGCACTCAAGTAGTTGCTGAAGCGCTCCAAGATCGAGTGCCGTATATTTTAATTTCACCTTATGCAATTTTTTCTCGGTCTTCCCATAAGTAGCAATATGTAGTAAGTATTTTTTTAAATTCACTTGTTTGACAAAATCAATAGAATTAATTGATAGTTAAACTAATTTAAAATAAATTGTTTCACTTTCCATGAGTACAGCAAGTGATTGAAGTAAATAAAATGAAAATGTGAAACAATTTTTACATTAGAAGAATTCGGATAAAAACGTGTGCGACAAACAATTGCCTTAACATACAATGATGAATATAAGACTTAATCATCTTTTGGCAGTTATTCATAAGGACGGGAAATGAAATTAAGTGATGGTGAAAACGTAGAATTAAATGCAGGAAGGAAATACAATATTCACGTCGAATTTAATCGTACACAAGTGTCTTCCGTTTACACAATGCACACAGATAATTCCATGAACAAGTTTCATTCACAAAAGAGTCATATCGTTTCAATTCGTGTGGAAACATAACTAAATATTTGGTTCACAAAATACCAAATATATCATCATCTTTACCATTATTAAACCTTTGCCGAGATCCGTTACGAAACAAAAACACGACTAAATGTTCTCAAGCGAACTATCTTATACCCCCATTATTCGCATTTCGAAATAAATAACTTTCACATACAATGCAACAATGCAAAGTTTTTAATTAACACACTGCAATTTACTCCGCTTAATTAGTACCGTCAATCTTTGCTAATACCGTTAATCTTTGCTAATATCCCACCTGAAGATGTTGTAATACAACGAAACCTAGGTCGTGGTAAAGAAATTAAAGATAGTAGAAATAATACTACATCACATAGTCTCATTTAATTGTGAATAATGAATTTCTACAAAATTAACGCCAAGTATATTCAATAGTACCGTTAACAAAATAAGATTCACAAACGGCAATACCTCTTCGAAAGTTATCATTTGGGCAGTGATGCGTGATTAGAGTTGATTAAGGCCTAACATTAGCGTGCCGCTCGGTCAGTGTTTGTTCAGTTACCTACGGGCGATGGGATTCTTACCGACGCTTATCTCGCCACCGCCTTGATCATAACTCACGCCCAGTAATGGAATACCTAGTCGAGCGGGAGCTGTTTCGAATGATTAGGTATCACTTAAATTTTGGGTACTTAATAATGGTTCGCATTTAAACTGAAATGATATCCCGAATTATTTATGTTAAACGATCAAGGAAAGAATTCATATAATCTCGTCGTTATTTGCCAGTCAATAGCCTTATACGTATATTAGTAATTTTTATGTCCTCATTAAGAGAAAATATTGTATGAAATAAAGCAAAATAGGAAGATGCTTCCGAAAGCAATCTGTGTTTCATTAATGATGGCCTACATTAAGCTATGTATACGTAGGTGTTATTGTTTCAAATTTATACGCCCATATCGTATTTTTTAATACAAATTTCTTGTCTAACATATTTATATAATAGGGTTATAATATAAAAAAGACACGTTTATCTCGATTCTATTGTAAATTTAAGAAATCAAGTGCTATTAAAAGGTTCTTCAATATTCTCAGTATTTAAATTTAATAATTTAACTATTATTAAATTAAATAAAAGTTCAAAAATAAATGTCGACCGTTCAGGTAGTTATTTCTTATTATATAACTTAGTATATTTCTCAATATCTCAGCATTAAAATTTTGGTTTCCGCCAGCTATAACAATTCAAGACCAATACAGTGAATCTCTCGCTGGTCATGGGATCAATCACTCGTGACCTACGAAAGCAATCTCATGGAGCCTTTCCTGCCGCGGTATGCAAACAAAAAATTGTGGCGGTTTGTTCCAAAAATCAGTGATATTGGTCAATGGTGCACATTTCAGATATCCGTTTTATTATTTAATTATATATGATACTACTTAATAATTAAGAGTTTCAGATATATTTTATTAGATGTGAACTATTTTCGGATTAGTCATTTAACGTGGACTACGTTAAATGTATAATCCGATGAGATTTTCTAAAATGTCAAAAGTATAATTACAGCTCTCACATAGTTTAGTTCTCCATAATTATTAAAATTGTTACTACTATTATTTTGAAATCTGTTTTTCTTCATAAATTGACTTTTTAAATGAAAATATTTACCAATATCCAGTTATATTCAAATTTAATACGTTTGTAAAATTATTATCTTAGCAGTTGCTAAGATTTTTAAGATTAATGAAAAAAAATATTGAAATGTAGTACATTACATGGGTCACATAATTCTATTGATAGATATTTTTAACGATTTAGGTTTCCATTTCTTCCTATCCAATGTATTTTTCTGTTAGTTCAAGAACGTTGGTAAATGCAAGACTGTTTTCATCAAGAGGGTGATAGCTTTTCCAAGTAATATCGGTGTATTGACGGCAAAGTAGACATTTTTAATTTAAAAAATAGGAAATGGGAAATTGTTACGTTTTCAGCTTATGTAGTAAATAAAAAATATGGAGTAGTTGAGTTTTATCTCCATGAATATATCATCCATAATTTTTAGATCAGAATTGTACGCAGCACTGTCAGAACAGTGAAGTACAATTTATGAGTTTAGTTTGACTCCATTTTCTGAGTAAAATACTGTTTATCCTATTAATATTTACATATAGGTATCATTAACTTATATAATTTATTTTTGAATTTGGTATTTAAGAAACATGACTAGCAAAAGACGCATTTAAAATTCTTTGAATACTTGATACCCGGTTGTAAAGATAAAATTATATAAGTAACTAATGGAATAGTGAATTAGTAAATGAACTTCCTCTTGATCGACATACGGATCTGTCAGTCGCTCGTGTCTATATAAAAAGATCGTTACCTGTTCTGAAGACAATCCGCAAATTATACAATTGCTTTTTAACAAAATATGATGTCTTTTTATTAACTATGAAATTTATGATTTTATATCTTTAAGAGACCTATCTCTCCATAAAATGCAGAAAAGGCTAGATTTTGAATATTAAATATATTTGGCGTTAATTTTGCAGAAATTCATTATCACTTCATTTTTATTCACATTTAAATCAAACTACATGATGTAGTTATATTTCTACGTCATTGAAATTTTTAACTACGACCTAGGTTTCGTTGTATGACAAAATCTTCAGGTGGGCAATTTGTAAAAATTCACTCTGAGAAAATTCCAACAGAATTTAAACATTATATAAACAATAGTGGAATTGGAGTTTGTGCGGGTTCTTCCGCTGTTTACCTTAGTGAGTTTATGGTCGGAGAGAGCTGTAGTTTTTATTATATTTTCAAAATTTATAATATATATGTATAACGTTTGAAAATATAATAAAAACTACACCACACTCCTACGGTGTTATATAAGCGATATTCGTTTGTGTAAGATGTGAAAATTTATTTACTTATTTATGAACATTAACGTTGCTACGAAAGCAATCTCTTGCAGCCATCCAGAACGCTAGTCCAGCCCCGCTCGATGAGTGGCCGGGAATCGAACATGGATTCCAGCAGTGCGCCACGATTTCAAAGGCCGTATGCCTTGTGATCAACCCTTGTGATATTAATGAAAATTACGCACAGTCAATTTAAAATAAATATTTGAATGTGCAAAGTGTATACGTCTCTCTCAATAAATATATAATTTAAAATGAAATCAGGACAACGTACTGGAGAAATGGAGTAAAATATATGTATATATATATATATATATATATATATATATATATATATATATAATTGTATTTGTGTATACATAAATTAAAAGGAATATATCGTATAATTTAGAGTCGATTGTAATAAAGGAAGAATAACATTATGTCGTCAATGGCACTTGAAATATTGTCGGCGCCAGAGTTTAAAAACCGTCATGGAAATAACATTCACATAACAATTTATTGACGGTTTTTTTCAATTAGTTTGAGATTCCTAATTTTTTTTTATTGAATATAATTTGTATACAGTCATCAATTATTATACATTAATTATTATATATCAATATATCAATTATTCTAGCTGTCATTTCTCGTTCCGTAAATAATTTACGAAATGTCAAAAGGTTTGAAAAATTTACGAAATGTGAATTGTCAAATATATTAAAATTTTCGTTTATAAAACCAAAGTTTTAGGGCTGTTGTTTCACTAGTCGGTAATGCAGTTACAAAGAATCCACTATATCATATTTACATAACTTAAACGAGACTCAAGTCTAATCAAAAAATTCAGATTTCCAGACTTAATATTTTTACCTATGCGTTGAGGTAACTCTTTTGCTTAAGATTCTGTACCTCAAAATTAAACAAATATTACTTTCACAAAGTCACTTTATTGTATGGCTACGTGTTGGTTTCGGGCATTATTTAATATAGAATTCTAAGATTTAGTAGATATGTAATTATTTAATATAAGTAATTAAGCGCTTCTATCGCAACTTGCAAAATGAATACGACATCTTTAATATTCAGATTACACCTATCTAGAGTTTCTATTAATTTTGGAATGAAGTATTTCCTATTTTCATGCACGGATTGCGTTTTCTGTCATATTCAAAAATTTGGAAAAAAAGGGAAACCAAAAGAAAAAGTGCAAGGTGCAAGAAAACTGTTTTTCACTCACAATGAGAATATTTATAACTGTGTTTTATACCGATATGGTTTTATCACATTTTTAAGTTTTTTGACTTAAACATTTGATTTTTTATTGTGATTTAAATAAATTGCATTCAAAGAAACTATAAATTGAGACTTCAGTTTCAAACTTTTACTAATATTATGCCACTCTAGTATCATTAAAATCAATTTACTGCTTGTTAATGGAGGATATATTCATATTTTAAGAAAAATAGATAGCTTAGATATCGTAATTGGGAATCAACATAAAATATATGTTGACAAAGTTGACGAAAAGCGAATAATTCGATAGTGACGGCTTTCTCATTTAATGATACAAGACGCTCGAAAAGCAACATACGGGCCAAGCACTAATCGGTAAATAACCGAAATAATGAATTTCTGTTTATAGGAAAAACACATTTTCCCAACACTTTATTTTGGGAATTGGCGTAATAGTTGAGTAAAAAATGATGCTTTTATTCATGCACGCTATGCGGTTGGTAGCAATAATTAAATAATCGCTTGTTATTTTTTTAGAAAAGTAGATTCTAGAATTTTGGCCAATTTTAGTTATTAATTTTGAATATTGACATTTAGTTTTAAATGTCAATATTCAAAATTAGTAACAAATTTTTAGAAACGATTTTTAAAATTATGTAACCAGCATGCCTAATTGTCATCACGTAAGTGATAATATTTGAATTTTAAATTCTTTAAGAACCGGAAATAGAAAAAAATTCGTTAAAATTGCTCCATTAATTTTTTACTAATACAAAATTTAACATAAAACGGCTTACAGAAAAACTCCCTTCTAACTCAGTAAACGTGACAGAAGTGAAACTTCTTTGTCTATCTAGACCTTGATTTGTAAGTATATAATAAGAAATTTAAACGCTTCAAAATCGCAACAAAAACGCTGCATGAAGACGTTGCAAACTTTGCATTTTACCTTTATGGCACCAAAAGAAACGGCAGTACAACAATTTTTCACAAGATAATTATTAAGTACAAAAGACGGTTGCTATTTAATCCACACCCCAAAACTTATTTGAATGAAAGTGACACTAAAATTTTTTATTTAAAGAGACGCTGTGATTTTAAAAATGTTATTATGGCTCTTATATATATATATATATATATATATATATATATGTATGTATATATATATATATATATAGGTAGTAGACCACATAATAAAGGAAACTTTGGGGAAAATAATAAGGATAAGAAGAAGATTTGTGTTTTATGAGCTTCATTTCCAGCGTAAGCTTTATATTTTCCTTAGCAAATCACCTAAATCAAATTTTCTGTTCAACTGACCTATTTAGCATTATATAATTTCCCACAATGCATTTCATAATATATTAAATATATGCCTAATGGTTGTAACGTTGCCCAAATTAATTTGAAATTATTTAAACCGAGTGTGTAAGTAAATAAGCCTTATTTTTAATTTCCTAAATAATCAAGTAAGATGGTTATAATATTTTCAATTCTATGATTATGGAGAAATAAAGGTACATGATAATAATGATATAATATGAAAATTTATATTGAGTACATGATATTAATGATATAATATGAAGATCTGGATAGAGTTAATTTCACACCGCTGACTTCACGTATCTAGAACAAATATTCAAAGTAACTTGAGCGTATCTATTTTAATTACCGACCGATAATATACAATTACCTGTTCATCGTTCCACCCTCTAAATATTTAGGTAATTGCGAAGAGCTTTACAAGCTCGTGCGTCGCATATTTTAATTTCAACTTATGCTACCTATTCTCTGTGTTCCCATAAGTGGCGAGATGTAATACGTCGACGATTACATACAGCTAGAGTATTTACGTGATATATCGATACATTTAATTAAAAATTTATGTGCGGAATGCTTTACAATATAGGTCCCATTTTAAATAAAAGCTAATAAAAGGCATCCACATTTTGAAGAATTAGGGTAAAGACCTTAATATGAAGAATTGCTTTAAAATAATGTAATGAATGTTTCACTTAATAATATTTTGGCCGTTTGTCATTAGCATATAAATAGAAATTTAAGTAATGCGATAAAAGTATAAATAAATACAAGAAGAAAAGACAACATTCAGGTTGAATTTAATATAAGTGTCTTTTACTTACACAATGCACACAGATAATTTTACATACAAATTTTGTTCGCACAAGAGTCATGAAAAATAATTTGGTTTAATTTCTGGCTATTACAATTCGTGTGGGAAAAAAACAAGTAGTTGGTTGACATAATACCATAGATATCATCATTATTATCATTATTAAAACATTACCGAGATTCATAATGATTCGTTACGAAACTAAAACCCTATTGAATACTCGCAAGCCAACTAACTTCAAAATTATTAGTACCTTCATTATTTGTACCTGTAAATAAACATACGCAAACTCTAGATAAACACTTTTACATACGCAAACCTTTTAGTCAATACATTGAAAGCTACTACACCCAATTAATATATATAAACGACTTTTCGAAGTTATCATTTGGGCAGTGATGCGTGACAAGAGGCGATTAAGGCCTAACATTAGCGTGCCGCTCGGTCAGTGTTTGTTCAATCACCTGAGGGCGACGGGTCGTAATAAACGCTTTTCTCGCCCTCGCCCTGATCATAACTCACGTCCAGTAGTAGAATGCCTAGTCGAGCGGTAGCTCTTTCAAATGATTCAGTATCGCTTAAATTATCAGTATTCAATAATGGTTCGCACTTAAGCGGAAATAATATCCCAAACTCCATATTTTAAATGATCACGGAAGGAATTAATATTTTCTTACGGTGTCCATTAATAGTTTTCGGGTTTTCCGCTTATTGTTCTAGGGTCGAGAATAAATTTATTACGCGTCGATATTTGTCAGTGAACTGCCTGGTTACAGAATAAACGATATATTAAATTTTAAACAATGTTGGAAAATTAAAATTGAATTTACAATTTATTGAGTGTTTGCAAATTTTTCAATTGCTCTAGTGGAAATGAAAGAAGGTCAATAGTAATTGTGTTATTATAATTGTAATAAATTATTTCAATATATGGAGTCATAAAAATTATAATTAATTAATTAATTGCAAAAATTAATCAAAACATTTACAATCATATTTTGGGATTCTCATAATATTAGTGACTTCGGTTTTCTCATGCTGATCCGCCATTAGGTTCCAATAAAGAGAAGAATACTAAGTTTTCGGGACACGTTTCCCAGAATATTACCTCTTCGAAAAATGGAATCCTGGTACACATCTTTGGCAGTACGAGTACGTAAATAAAATTTCCATCGACTTGCATTTCGTGGTATTTGGTACATTCACTACGTTATTCGATTTAGTTTATGCATGAACATATATATTAGTATGTGTAGAGAAATATATATTTTTATAAATATCTATAATTGTAACTGAATGAAACCATAAATTAATATTAACTACTTATTAAATGTAACATCAAAATTGAACTTATTTTAAGTCTAATATAAGTTTCTTTTCTCACCCGAAAAACATTCATGGCATCTCATAACATTAATACATTTTTAAATTATCATCAAATAGAATGAGTAAGAAAAATTCCAATAATTTAATTATGAACGTATAAAAAACAATGTATCGTGAAGTAAAATTAAGTTATTAATTAAGATATTACGATATGTATTTCTATTTCATTTGCTTTATTTTAATTAACAAAAATATAATAACGTATGGCTGAATTGCTTAATTGTATAGTATTACTTTTATTAAATCCGAAGTGAAATATATTAATTTTTCTTGCAAAATTTACCCATTCAAATGAAAAGTGCTTTATATTAAGCATCCAATGTACATACATACCTAATTTATTAATACTCCGTAATAAGACGTTGCTTAAAAAGAAACAATTTTGTGCAAAAGAAATGTAAATTTTTTTAGACATGTGTTACATTGATATGTGCTTCTTGCTATACAAATGATTTAAAATATTTCAAATTATTATGAGCATCTTGAGTGAGCATAAGTTTAAATAAAATGAAAAAAAGAAAAGAGAAAAAAAACATATATATATATATATATATATATATATATATATATATATGTGTGTGTATATATATATATATATATACATATATATACATATTTATAAATTAATATTTAGAAAATAAAATAAAGCAAAAAGCATTACTACAAAATCAAATCGTCTTCAGACACGTACTTGAAAGCAGAATATAATAAAACTAGATTCTTCGAACATATGTAGTTATGATCACCTTAAGAAAACGATTTTCGTTAATGTGGATGAAAATAGTAATTACTTCACCGTTTTATTTTAGGCTATCATTGTTTCATACACGGCCATCAGATATGGCTATAAACATTGAACACTACCTTGACAAGAATTGTTTTTTGTTTCCAGTTTTGATTTTAGGACAACTGTACCATTTTAGGACAAATACACTTACTTTGTTTTGTGTTTGACACTTACTATGTTTTGTGTTCTTTTAAAATATTTCATCAATATAAAGATTGACAAATGAGTTTAGTTTGTGTAATATAAATAATATAAATGCCTTCACACACACAAGTATACATATATATATATATATATATATATACGTATATATATATATATATATGTATATGTATATATATATATATATATATATATATATATATGTATATATATATATATAGGATATACATGATTCATGTATATGTACTTAGACAATTGGTAATTAAATTATGCAATGTGATATATCACTATTAACCATGTTACGTAGGCATGAAAAAAGCAGCGATGCTTGTAAAAGAACACGGCTAAGTGCGGTTATATTACTCCTGTTGTACTCGTATATTATATTTACGACAAAAACATGTGTGGGTTCATTGCAGATTTATAAATAAATGATTTGTATATGTTGCTAGTCTTCTAACAGATGAGATACGGGCAAAATCAAAATACATTGTTCTTTTGCCTTCTTCTTGCGATAGATTCGTGTCATTCTGACGTCACAATCTTTGCAACAACGCTGCATGAAGACATTGTAAACTTCGCATTTTACTTTTATCGCACCAAAAGAAACGGCAGTTCAAAAATTCTTCACAAAATAATTATTAAGTACAAAAGACGGTTGCTATTTAGTCCAGAAGACCTCAAAACTGATTTAAATGAAAGTGATACTAAAATTATTTACTTAAAGAGATGCCGTGATTTTAAAACTTTTCTTATGGCTCTTATATATATATATATATATATATATATATATATATATATATATATATATACATATTCTTCTATATCCAACCTGCCACTAGAACAAAGTTTTCTAAAAAATGTTTATTCGATACCACATGGTTAAATCGTATGGAATATGAATAAGATACTGACAAATTGGAAGACAATATTGAAATTTTCATTGGGATTTCAGTCGTCTCATTATTTCGAGAAAATTTAATGCATATTAAGATACACTCTTTTAATAAATTTTACATATACCTATTACGTTAATAATACAAGTCAAATATACATAAGGAAGCATGGAGAATTCTAATTAAATTCAAAAACGCATGATATACCTTTGCGCAACATAAATGTTTGTTGCTGTTTGTTACCGGTAATTAAAAATATTTATAAAAATATGCGACATGAAGAGTAAAGCAATTAATTCTACTACAAAAATATTTATTGGCATTATAAACGATATAAGAAATTTTGAATGAAATATATGTAAAACTGAATAATTGCTGCATAAAAAGAACTAGTCGTTTGTAGTTATATTTCCTTTATATTACTTTTTTAACCTTGTTAGGGGGTGGGCCACATAATAAGGGAAACTTTGGGGAAAATAATAAAGATAGGGACAATAAATATAACTACGCTTAAAAAGTCAGAAAGTAGACATTTGACATGACCAATTATATGGAACGATCGATAGAGAGAAAATTTCAGTCCATGAAACGTTGCAATTTACGAAACATTTCAACTTATGCAAAGTCTTAGGAAAATCTTCCTATGATAATGATAACACATCACACGGATATGACTATATTTGAAAAAAATACCTTACAAAATACGGTTGCTTCGGAAAAAATATATTTTTCCTGGATTTAAATAACTTGAAAATTTGTGTTTGATGAGCTTCATTTCGAGCGTAAGTTTTGTATTTTCCTTAGCAATTCACGTAAATTAAATTTTCTATTCAACTGAATGATTTAGCATAATATAATTCCCCACAATGCGTTTCATAATATATTAAATATATGCGTAATGGTTGTAACGTTGCCCAAGTTAATTTGAAATTATTTAACCCGAGTATGTAAGTAATTGAGCCTTATTTTAAATTTCTGACAAAATATGTAATTAAAACTTTGATGTTAAGTAATATTTGTATAATATTTGTAATTATATTATTATGGAGAAATAAGCAAACATGATAATAATGGTATAATATGGAAATCTACATTGAGTACATGATATTAATGATATAATATGAAGATCTATATTGAATTAATTTCACACCGCTGACTCCACGTATCTAGAACAACCAATCAAAGTAGCTTGAGCGTATCCATTTTAATTACCGACCGACAATACACAATTACCTGTGCATCGTTCCACGCTCTAAATACTTATATACATATTTTAATTTCAACTTATGCTACTTTTTCTCCGTGTTCCCATAAGTGGCGAGATGTAATACGTCGTTTTATTAATTTAATTGACCGTAATAATAAATGCAATGAGTTTGAGTTAACAGTCACATTTTTTGCATCTAATATGTAAATAAAAGTTAATAAAAGGCGTTCACAGCTAGAAGAATTAGGATAAAGACCGTTATATAAAGAATTGCCTTAATATAATATATTGAATGTTGCACTTAATAATCTTTTGGCAGTTTGTCATTAGTATATAAATAGAAATGTATATAATGCAATAAAATTATAAATAAATACAAGAAGAAAATACAATATCCAGGTTGAATTTAACGTAAGTTTCTTCTATTTACACAATGTACAGATCATTTCAAATATAAATTTTGTTCACACAAGATTCATGAAAAATAATTGTATTATGGTTTTATTTCTGGCTATTGTAATTCGTGTGGAAAAAAAACAAGTAGTTGGTTGACATTATACCATAGATATCATCATCATTATCATTATAAAAACATTACCAAGATTCATAATGATTCGTTACGAAACTAAAACCCTACTAAATACTCGTAAGCTACTAACTGTAACCATTATTAGTGCCTTCATTATTTGTACCTCTAAATAAACAACTTCTACATACGCAAACAATGAAAAACTTTTAGTTAATACATTGTAAGCTACTACACCCAATTAAATCCATTAAACAAAGTAAGATATACAAACGACATTGACTTTTCCAAGTTATCATTTGGGCAGTGATGCGTGATAAGAGGCGATTAAGGCTCAACATTAGCGTGCGGCTCGGTCAGTGTTTGTTCACTCACCTGAGGGCGACGGGTCGTAATAAACGCTTTTCTCGCCCTCGCCCTGATAACTCACGTCCAGTAGTAATAGGCCTAGTCGAGCGGTAGCTCTTTCAAATGATTCAGTATCGCTTAAATGATCAGTATTCAATAATGGTTCGCACTTAAGCGGAAATAATATCCCAAACTCCTTATTTTAAATGATCACGGAAGGAATTAATATTTTCTTGCGATGTCCATTAATAGTTTTCGGGTTTTCCGCTTATTGTTCTAGGGTCGAGAATAAATTTATTACGCGTCGATATTTGTCAGTGAACTGCCTGGTTACAGAATAAACGATATATTAAATTTTAAACAATGTTGGAAAATTAAAGTTGAATTTACTATTTATTGAGTGTTTGCAAATTTTTCAATTGCACTAGTAGAAATTAAAGAAGGTCAATAGTAATTGTGTTATTATAATTGTAATAAATTATTTCAATATATGAAGTCATAAAAATTATAATTAATTAATTAATTGCAAAAATTAATCAAAACATTTACAATCAAATTTTGGGATTCTCATAATATTAGTGACTTCGGTTTTCTCATGCTGATCCGCCATTAGGTTCCAATAAAGAGAAGAATACTAAGTTTTCGGGACACGTTTCCTAGAATATTGCCTCTTCGAAAAATGGAATCCTGGTACACATCTTTGGCAGTACGAGTACGTAAATAAAATTTCCATCGACTTACATTTCGTGGTGTTTGCTACATTCACTACGTTATTCGGTTTAGTTTATGCATGAACATATATACTAGTATGTGTAGAGAAATATATATTTTTAAAAATATCTATAATTGTAACTGAATGAAACCATAAATTAATATTAACTACTTATTAAATGTAATATCGAAATTAAACTTATTTTAGGTCTAATATTAGTTTGTTTTCTCACCGGAAAAAAATTCATGGCATCTCATAATATTAATACATTTTTAAATTATTAGTTACGTCAAGAAACAGAATGAGTAAGAAAAATTCCAATAATTTAGTGATGAACGTATAAAATACTAACAATGTCTTCAGATTCGTGCAGTAAAATTAAGTTATTAATTAAGATATTACGATATGTACTTCTATTTCAATTGCTTTATTTTAATTGACAAAAATATAATAACATATGGCAGAATTGCTTAATTGTATAGTATTAGTTTTATTAAATCCGAAGTGAAATATATTAATTTTCCTTGCAAAATTTACCCATTAAAATGAAAAGTGCTTTATATTCAGCATCCAATGTACATACATACCTAATTTATTAATACCCATAATAAGACGTTGCTTAAAAAGAAACAATTTTGTGCAAAAAAATGTAAATTTTTTTAAACATTTGTTACATTGATATGTGCTTCTTGCTATACAAATGATTTAAAATATTTCAAATTATTATGAGCATCTTGAGTTAGCTTAAGTTTAAATAAAATGAAGAAATATATATGTATAACTTAATATTTAGAAAATAAAATAAAGCAAAAAGCATTACTACAAAATCAAATCGTCTTCAGACACGTACTTGAAAGCAGAATATAATAAAACTGGATTCTTCGAACATACGTAGTTATGATCACCTTAAGAAGATCGATCGATTTTCGTTACTGTGGATGAAAATAGTCATTACTTCACCGTTTTATTTTAGGCTATCATTGTTTCATACATGGCCATGAGATATGGCTATAAACATTTATACATTTAATCAAATTAGTTTATGAATGAACAGTACTATTTACCTTGACAAGAATTGTTTTTTTGTTTCCAGTTTTGATTTTAAGACAACTGTACCATTCTAGGACAAATACACTAACTTTATTTTGTGTAAGGCCATTAGATGAAAATATATATATATATATATATATATATATATATATATATATGTATATATATATATATATATATATATATATATATATATATATATATATATATGTATATATATGTACATATATCCAATATTTTTCGTAATTTTTATTTTCCCTGCATTCAAAAAATATGTAAATTTCATCAACATATTTTCTAGTTTTCCAAAGGTTGAACTCCAAACAGTCTGATATTTTTCAATGAAAAACATTTAAAATTTTCAAATAAATAACGTTACACTTAAAGCCATCAAAGCATACGACTAGTGTAATTCCTTAATATAATTTATGCTAAATTGATTACATTCTAAATAACTATTTCTATTGTTCTATACCCCTACCCTAAGACTCCAATAATCTATAAATATTTCCAATCAAACCTTCAGCTTGGGTTAAATAATTAATTACTAATCGTTCATCATAACATGCCGAACAAGTCTTTAGAATCCAGTTCAAACATTCAGATGGCTACTCGGAGCAATACTTCAATATTGAATACAAAATGAAGCAAGTAAAAGATATCGATTTCAGCCTTTGTGGATAGAGTATCCGTTGAATAAACAATGTCTTAAAGAGACCCGCGCGCGTTGATGCTAACAGCCTGAATAGGGTTGTACAAAATAATTACCTTTATTCAAATCCTTCTAATTAAATTACAATGCTGGTTCGCAGGTATTGTGAGTTAGAAACATAAAAATCCTTTTGAAACTCCACATTTGCAATGGAAAGCGATGGTGTAAACACAGGGATTGAGGTCACGGCGGTTATTTCAGAGTGTTTCATCACTGTTCTAATTGTCTTACGTTTTAGTTAAACTTCATTTATCTACCTTTTGCAATAGGACAATGAAGCATATAATGGCTACTTTGACCCATTTCATTATGGCCATAAAATATTACTTTGTTTCTTTAGTAAACAAAATGTAATTAATTACAGTTAATGTTATTCAAATAAGACTTGTGATTTTCTGATCCGCTTGAGGCTATGAGTAGATCTTGAATGTTTTTATTTTAAAATTTTCTTTTCTAAATTTATGTTTCTCATAACTATATTCTCACATCGTATATAGGTTAGTTGTATGTTGTGTCCTTGCTCTTTTCAGTGATGAAAAGTTCGTATCACGTTAAAGAAAAAAATATGCACAGTCTTCATATTAAACACAACATTTATTTATATATATTTATATATATATATACATATATATATATATATATATATTTATATATATATATATTTATATATATATATATATATATATATGTATAACTTTTATATGAACATTTTTAAGCTTCGTTAACGAAATAAAGAAATTTCATAATTTCGTCATGTATATTCATCTGCGGTATATAAAATTTTAAAAGAAAACGACAAAGATGGTGCTGACATACAAAAATAGAATATAGACATAGTTTTTACAATACTGGTATTTTTTAGAATATAGGAAACCAAATTATTCAGCGATTGACGGTCAGAAAAGAACAAAAATGAAATTAAATTTGTGAGCATAATAGAAATCAGTAGAACCTATCTTGGTAAATGCGCATATATTAAAATTTTAAAATATCAAGAGTTTTTATTTAAATATAAAAATTATAAAAAATCAACACTATCAACTGTATACAAGAAGACACTATCTGCACTTTTATAAGTCTAAAGAGCGCCGTAGAAATAACATTTAATACTTTTTGTGAAAAATAAACTAAGTTTCCATAAAAAAATATAAGTTTTATCACTCGTATAATTGGGGGTTTAGATAAAACTTGTGAAGAGCTTTTTTTGTCTTTTTCGCTATTGTAATACCCAACATTTGTAATACCCAACACTATATGGAATATTGCTGGTCTCCTTTGAACCCGTAAAATTTTCTAAGTGGATGCTTCATATTATAATGACGTCAATTAATAGGTACCATTTTTTTATGCCTTCTCACTATTTAAATTGACCATTTTTAATTTTATTTCGGCATCCTGTCGATGAGATGCAACTGTGTTTTAAGGAACGTTTAGAAAATAGCTTATGTAAAAGCTTCATGCAGTGTGTTACCTCTGCCAACATTGAAAATTAAACTACATGATGTAGTATTATATCTACTATATTAAAATTAATAACCACGACCTAGGTTTCGTTGTATGACAACATCTTCAGGTGGGCACTTTCGAGAGCAAAATTATCTTCAAATTGCCCGTTAAAGTAGATACAATACTACGTCACATAGTTTAATTTAGTTGTGAATAAAAATTAAGTCGCAATAAGTTAGTACGAAATTAACGCCACATATGTTCAATGGTAGAGCCTGCTTTACTGTGATATGTATCTATATGTATTAATATTTTCAGACGTTAAAAATAACGGTGTGGTTATTAGGCGCTGACCGCAACTTTAACAAAAGTAGTAACTTTAAAGTTAAATATTTCGTAAAGTGATCCCTGTATTGAAAAAGTGTTCTTGTTCTATCTCAAATATTTTGCAATGACCTATACAAAATAATGATACACGATGGGATGTACGAATCAAAAACAATATACTCCCTTCTTATACGGTAATTGAAGCACTTGCAATATACATGATTAATATGTGCTTCGTGAAATTTTTCCACAAAGTGAGGCTAAAAATTATATTTAGTTTCTATTATATTCATTGCCTAAAGCAAATTCAATTAAGAATTTTCAGAATGGCTACTTAGAAATCATTTGTTCCTTCTAAATACAGACAATTATTAAACTCTAACTTAAATCTTTTAGTAAAATTCGGGTATATTACTCCAATGTTATTCTATTCACATTCACAACATTCTCAAGAAAGCAAGCATTAAAACCACATGCAGCATTTACAAAGTAATCGATCGAGGAGCCGCACAGTCGCACCCGCACAGCAAGTAAAACGCACTTACTCAGAAAAGAAAACAAAACAGAAGTCGACCCGAATGAAATATTTGAATAACAATTAATAAAATGTAATAAAGTAGAAAAAATAGTGTTTTCCTACCGACCCTTGTTTGAAGTTGATGCGTTTGAGTCACGCAACGACCACGCTTGCGATGCGAAGGGGACGATAAGACTGACTTTATCACATCGCCACCTTATTGAGCTTTTACTGCTTTCCTTTAGCTTTTTCACGAAAACCTGATTTTTCGTAATTATTCACGTAATAGAAGGCGAGCGGCCGACGGCTTTAAAAAGTATTAGCGAGGTGATACGTCGAGGTGGGTATTATACCAGAGACGTTTACACGGATCGGCTCGGCTTTGCTTTCCGACGTTACTTTTGAATTTGCGAGCTTCATCCATTTGCTCTTTATGGGATTATCTTAGTCTTGAAATTGAAGGTGGATCTCATTCAGTTATTATAAGTACCTGCTTTCGTGTTTTGCGGCGTAGATATCTTTTATAGTAATAATTTATTTGGGAATTATAATGGAGGTTTAAAGACTGGGATTGTAATATCTTGCCGACAAAGGCATTAAACCAATTTGAATTAATTGCAAGTACTACTGAAATTTTCACTTGTGTTCGAATATTTGTCTTTATCTGATATATTTTTCCACAATTTCTCATTATTTAATTCAGGACATTTTTCCATGAGAAACATAGGTCAATAAACATTTTATACGTGGTGAAAAGTACTAAAAAATCAACACTGCATGTAACAAACGCTTCGTTTTAACAATGAAATATATAATACACGTAGGTTAGTTTATCGTTTTTAGAATCTAAGAATGAAATGTCTTTACTTTAGGTTACTTCGTAAATTTTAGCTTGTTTAATATTGTGTTCTTATGACAATTACTAAAAATGAGATAACCGGTTTATTGTAATAAACTATAGTATTTCAGTACACCTTATTTTGTTCAAAAATACAAATATAACATATTTGAAATCTTACCTTTGTACAATATTATAAAGAGGAATTTTTAAACGTGTAAGGTGTTTTAAAATCCCAGAATTTCTATCCTAGTCGTGAACCGTTTACAATGCAAAAGATTTAAAATTATGACAAAATGAAAGAACTAAAACGCTTGTGGATTTTTATTGTCGATGTCAATTTTGATTATTGGTCGGTATTCGTTATTTTCGAAGTACTTGGGCGAGAGTGCTCTTTAGTTTTACATATTCAAAAATTCTGAACAAGTTTTTTTTAAGCATTAAAGACATTCAATTTATTAAAGCGTAGTTTGGAACTGTTGAACAACAATATCATACGTTACTACAATTAAATATTTAATATATTTCACAAATTAGGTAAAATGAAAAACAAATATAAACGTTTTCGAAATGTTATGACATACAACATCTAAATAATTTTTTTTATTTCTGCACTTTAATGTAATCTAATTAATTTAATTATTGCTGTAAGAGTAATCTCTTACAGCGAATCAAAACACCACTCCAGCTCCGTTCGACTAGCGGCCGAGAATCGAACCCGTGTGTCTGAGGTGCGCTTCGTAGTCAAAGGTCGTACGCCTTGTGATCAATTCAACACCCCACGGTGACAACGATATATTAATTTATGGTAAAAATTTCATTATTTCGCTGTAATTGAAAATTATTTCGGTTTATTATGACATTATTTTTTTAGTTATCCACACTCTATAGAAAATGTAGGTAATTTTTTGATTCGGAACATTTTTTGCTGTAGTAAAATTAAAAAAGCCGTATAAAAAATTCAAGTGTTTGAAACCCTGGAACAGGTATTTCTCGGTCATAAAATTTACCGAAGTCTCCAATGTTTTAATTTGAGTATTCCTTTTCCGGATACAATTTATATATATATATATATATATATATATATATATATATATATGTATATATATATATATATATATATATATATATATATATGTGTGTGTATATATATATATATATATATATATATATATATATATATATATGTATATTTATATTTTTTTTACGTAATTAAAGAGATATTTGAATTTTTTCTTTCAAAATGCGCCAATTTTTAATAAAACAAGCAAATCTATAAAATATGTCTATATTTTAATTTATATGAACATAAAAATAACAAAGAGAAAAGTCTTTCTTTATTTTCAAATTTATTGCTAAAAAAATTTAGGCATAATGAGTCTTCATGACGTCCACAGTTAACAAAATTCACCTAGGTGCACGGAAATGACCATTAAATTCCAAGCCACAGTGTTGAACGCCGCAGGGTTTGGTTGCTATTCTTTCCTATCTTAAACTCTGTTCCAGCGAATACCGAAAATTTCATTATTAACATATGAAGATACGAATACTTGATTATAACGAGTTACAAGTTAACATCTATAATATTTCCCGAATTATTTGATACCAAAATCATCCATTTGTACTTCGTACAGTTACTGACTCACCAACTGACAGATCACAAACCCCATAGTCCACTTCTAAAAGAAATATAGCCTATATAAGTGTGTATATATATATATATATATATATATATATATATATATACATATATGTATAAATATACACTTATATAGTTTTTCTGATACTAATGAAGGAAAGAGTTAAATCTGGTAAATTGTGACCAGAAACACACATAAAATATACATAAACTTACCTCTCAATTTTCTCATATGCTTAGTAGGTTCTTACGACTCAAAGTATACATTACACAAGATCGATCACCTTATAACATTTCCATTCAACATGGAAGACGCTGACTCCTTTTGTGGGTTCAGCAGTTGAAAAGGAAAAAAAGGAACTACTGATTGTTAACAGACATAATAAAAATATGTTGATATATTTTCATACCCGAATGGTGTCATTACAATTATTCGCATTCGCCCGTCGCCAGTTTGCTTGTTCCAAAGTATTTACAAGGAATCATATTCTTGCTCGACAGGTTTACATAAACTCATTTTGGTGTTATTTTATGAATTCATACAGGCGATTTTAATGGTCATTTTCTCGTTACTTACGATCTTTCTCAATAATTTGGTTTTATAAACTGCTATTCACATTATTTAGGCTTTTAAAACCCCAATGTGTTTTGGAAGTTGTAGAAATATAAATAGTATTACGTGGTATGATTTGAAATACCCAAAAACTACTTTCCTTTCATTAAACAAAATTTTGTTCTTAACAAGAAAATTGGTTCATTTTTTAAGATGCAATATTAGGTGTATGTGATATAAAAACATACCTCCTATAAAATTTTATTTCAAGAAGAAACCAATTTTTTAGACATTGATTATGATGAGATATGGGTCCATAAAAATGAAGTAACCATCTATTAAGCGGTGAATTAATAAGATATAATTGTGTCATTATGTATCCTCTTTACATGAGTCCTGAATACTAAACACTTCTAGAATCTGATTAAACATTATGCAACATGCAGAAAGTCAATGAAAAAGTTTACGATTGTGACGTGCAAGCAACCGAGTACTACTAAAATTCACTATGCTTAAAATAGTAAACTGGATGAGAAATTAAAACTGTTTTGTCAGTTTTGATAATATAGAACCTATTTCAGTTTATCGAGAAATTCGTATTAAACATCGGTCAGTTATAAAAATTTCAGGGGCAAAGTGAACCTAGTCCTTACAGAAATTTGCTTAAGACGTGTAAATGACCGAGTTGGAGTTTGTCATTTCTGTTGTCACATCGATATCGATCCATAGGGTTTTAAAATTTAAGTTAACGTATTTAATTGTTTCACGTAGCGGATCTATCTGACGGCAAGTGTAGTTTAACAACACGTATCAGTAAACCATACGAAGAAAATTACATATATTTTGTTTCAACATACTCCTGATTCCCGATAATACGTGCCATGGTTTTGTTAAATTTTGACTTTGTCGTGCTTTATCAATCTAAATATATTTTTTTCATTTCATTCACGCTTTCAGAATCAAAATTATATAGTAATTTGGTTTCCCGAGGCTCTGTAAAAACGTCTAATATTTTTGTTATTCTTTTTAATTATCAATTATATGATAATTGAAAATATAATATGTAAGTTTTCATAAATAATTTCAAAAAGATTTACCATCTATGGAAATATTTATATATTTATTTATTTACAGATTTTAAAACACTTAATTGATAAATTTATGGAAGATTTGTTACTACGAAGGCATTAGCTTGGAGCCACAGAGAACATCAGTCCGGTTCCACTTGACGACCAGCCGGATGTCGACCCCACATCCTAGCTCTTCAAATATCAATTCACTACGGCAATAACATAAAAAGTAAATATTTATTTTCCATCAAAAATTGTATAAACCAGATATTATGAGTTCTGTGACTAAAATATAATGCAGGCAAAATGTATAAACGAAACAAGAGTATAAATGACGCAAACCAATCTAAACATTTTGATCTCTTTCATTTTATGGTACAGCCAATTTAAAATGTGGCTTATACATCTATATTCATATGTTAGACAAGTTCAGTTGATTGTATGGATTATCCAAATATTATGGCTTGTAAGTACAATATATAATCAATGCCTAGCCGCAATATATATTCAATACCCAGACTATTCATATTCGTGTTGCACTCAACTATCAAACCGCTTAATCATGAATCTTTAAACATTGCCTGTTAAAACTAAAATTATTGTAGTTTACACTTACGAATCGATTTTCATATATAGCGTCCGGAATGAAGATTTATGAAGAGTAAAGAGCGTTAAAAAATGTTCAGAGCGTTAAAAAAGTATAACCATTAGGTGGCCTCTCCGTGCAACATTTCTGCGCATCTTTAGGTTGAGATATCAATATGTTTATTTGACATTTTCTTTTGGCGTAATCGCAATGACGGAGTTTTACACACATATTGGTATTTTTTATGGCGTAATCGCAATGACGGAGTGTGACACACATATTGGTATTTTTTATGGTGTAATCGCAATGACGGAGTGTGGCATACATAGTTTATTATAGTTCACTTATATCAAGATCCTTAAACACTATTTTGTGTGAATATTTGGTATCTTAAATCCTACAAAATTAAAAAGTCTCTTTTAATTTTAACTTCTTAGTTTGAAGTTACTAAATGTTTTAAATTTGGTAATAAAGGTTGAACTTATTTATTTATGATTGACTTGAAAATAATTACTTTGTTATTTTTTTTAAACAATTTTCTATTTACATTAAATGATATTGATATTTAAATTCATATACAGTTCTATCGATTTTATACATTCCAAGACAATCGTACTTAAGGATTAAACTCCAGTCGCTCATGGAAGCTGATATGTACATTTTTTTTTAATCTACTTTACATATTACTTATTGATGTAAGAAGCAGAAATGAACATATGACATTATCCTATTTGCAATTTAATTTTCAAAAAGAATAACGAGTAAATACATCATTTAAAAATAAATTTCTCCAGCTATCTAAGTATAACATATAATTTATATCAGCAAATAAAAAGCTTCTGCCGTCTACATAAATGCTACACCTTTTTAATAACTAATAATACACTTAAATTATTCTTAACCATGGTATATATGTTACATTCCCAATAGTCACATAACATCTAATTATACTTTTTTGCACATATCTAATTGATTAGTTATATGATACTCAAACATCTTTTTAGGTTTCCATATTTTAAACAATAAAAACGAAACCCTTATAATACCCTTTATTTTTGTCTTTAACTTTTTGTCGATTAATCTACAAGTTTGCAAACATAATTTTTTTTCAAAAACTATTTAATGTAGATATTTCGCCTAGTAAAATTTGGCCTATTAGTTTAATTTTTGGTTTGGAAATTTTAGAGTGCACAAAGCATGAACTAGAGTTGTTCTCTTAAATTTTACGTGTCATGTGAGATATCTATTTTAAAAGCGAGCTATAGGAATTCCACAATTATCTTATACTTTTGAGACTCACTTTATGTACGAAAACGGAAAAATAATTCGACCTCCAAAATAGAGCCCCTCTCCTTCCCCCCTTTTCGGAATAGATATTTGTGAATGTACCTATTGAAATATCCGTAGTTTATCATAATTTATTACTTTGCCAAATTTCAATTTTCTACATCATTCTGTGTCCTACCTACGAAGTGAAACGTCATTTTGAAAATATCAACACGACCTTTTACCACCATACTCACAACAAGCTGATAATCATCGGATGTCAATCTCACTATTGTAACTCTTTTAACAAATATCTCACCGTAGCTACGTTGCAATGAAAATAGGTAGCCCAGAATTTGTTCGCAGACATTAGACGAGTAGGTTCGAGTCATTAGACAATATTTCTCCCATAAATCTAAATAAAAAGATTATATAACTATAAAATGTATGTATGTATTTATAAACTTAATTAATCTATGAAATAAAATAGTCAGCTATTTTACTTTAAAAGCCATATCATTGCAATCACGAAGCTAAAATTCAACACGTCAATATCAGGCAGTAATATCATTGGTTCAAGAAGCTACGC
Organism: Druceiella hillmani; assembly: GCA_039881145.1. Lineage (NCBI taxonomy): Eukaryota > Metazoa > Arthropoda > Insecta > Lepidoptera > Hepialidae > Druceiella > Druceiella hillmani. The sequence goes on along the minus strand of JAYKKI010000022.1, from coordinate 27,363,151 downwards.
GCTGCGATCACCAACCCGCCTACCCGGCGTGGCGATTATGTGCAATTACCTCTAATAATACGTGCATTGCGAGGCCTATATCTAACAGTGGACTTGACGACTTCAATATCTTATTTCTAATGTTTATATACATAACGGTTAATTATGAATTAAAAATAATCCTTTAATATCACAGGCGAGGTAAGTCGTGATTAAGTTATATAATGAAGCAAAATACAAGCTGTGCGGTATATGCCATCAACGTAATATTAACACAGTAACGTATGCCGCCGTAAAGGGTTAAATTGTCAGTCGACCTCGTAGAAGACGTTGGGGCCGGACGCTGGATAATGTTACTTGTTTTAACGGCTGCAAAGTTTGCAGCTAAGCACCACCGCGGCAGTGTTATAACGCCTTTACCTGGTACTGGTTAAGCTGTCGAGGGCGGTGGCTTTCAGCTTCCTGCTGACATTAATCCCGTTTTAACATGCGTTCAATGTTTACACTTTGTATAATCAAGATATTAAATCCGAACGAAGCTTTTCCTTGTATTTATCTATGCTATTTTCTATCTCAGCGGGGTATGCGAGTATTATGGCGAGTACTACAAGCATCATTGTAGCTATACCTTATCCTTATATATTGTCATACTTACTTGTCTTTAGGATTCCGTATATTTAAAGACAAAAAAAGTAAACTTTACAAGATAACTCGTGTACTCGTTCGTCTATTTGTATATATGTATGTAACAGGGGTTTTTCTGAGAAACTGTTTGAGCGTAAAAATATAAACTTGGTATGGTGATTAAGTATATTGACCATCATATATTTAAATACTAAACACTCAAATATTTTTGGACCGAAAATTGAAAGAGGTTTATATCAATGCTTATTAAACTTGGCTTGTTAGAGACACAAAATTTCTTATATACCAAAATTTGTTTCTTGCATTTAATTCAAATATTAGAGGTCGGGAAGACATAGGAGTCATTGCAGATAAATATAAAATCGACGGTTTGTCATGTTTATAAATAAAGCATATACTTTCTACTCCAAATATAAATATCCATATTTAACTAAGCTATAAAAATACATGGTTGACTATTTTGTTGTTAGCACGAATTCAGGACTCACAAAATATGCCGAAATTCTTGGTATATCTTTATATAAAATGTAAATAAGCTGAAGTTCGTTTCATTTACGATATCAATAAACCTTTATATATGATAGTGCCTTAAATAAAAAAATTATTTAAATGTCATTTATTATAACGTCTTCTCTTCCATAAATTAATGTTTATAAAAAACTATAGATATAATAAATCTAAAATATATGTAATATACCTAAAATTCATTTTGATGGTTTCAGTAGCTACAAATGTTGAGAAGTATGCTATATACATTAATCAAAAACATAAATGCCAATGGTTTAGTGAAAGGTAAAAAGGCATTTCATGACCCAAATCTAAATATCATAAAGTTAATATAAAGTTGCCAGTGGAAAATTATGAGCATTATGCATTCGAAATTTCCATTGTCGAGAAATCTATAGTTGATTAACTAGCAAACTAATTAACTAGACCGAGTTTTTTTCTCCGTTGTAATACTAGATCATATACCATAAAATGTACTCGCCAAAAAATAACAGAAAAAGGCACGGTTCGGCTAATAACTTGGTAGCGCTTTCGTCACTAGATGTTGCACTATATGGCCATCACTTGCTCGAAGTTGTAAGTGCAAGTAAAAACAAAGATCGTGATTTCTTAATAATATATATATTTTAAAATATTTTTTTTAAGGAAAACTTACTAGCCAACTCAATATTTCAAATAAAACAGAAAAATATCTAAATCTCTTATGTGTTTTCAATTTAATTGACGTCATCAAAAAATGTTGACCATTATATATATTCATTCCTGTGAATTTGCAAGATAGAAAATTTAACCCTATTTTACCATTCTACTGAACTATTAATAGTATATCGTTTATATGCATGTCATCAATAATTGTGGACCTCTTTTGTTGGAATCGTCCTGATGTGAATATATATTAAACGTATTTAACGTGCAATACAAAAGGCTGTTTTATAGCTCAAAATTGGGGTCTAATTGAATGTCCGAAATCTATTACTAACGCAAGTCCTTTTTATATACTTTTGTTTGACACAAAGTTTGAATTTTATTAACCTTTAAAATAGAAAGAGCAGATTTTGCAGTTTTTCCTAAAATCTTTCGTTATATTTCTATATTTTGAGTCACAGTAAAGAATCGAAAAAAATGATTTTTTAAAATTTTTTATCTGGTATATTGAACTGGTTTTTTGAGATACATTCATGGTATAACTTATATTTTAGAGCGTCATATCTTCTGAGATACCTTGCTAAATAACTGTTAAGTATCTAATAAGATACTGTAATACAGCAGCATAACACACCGTAACAAGGCAATGTATCACACAGGCGAAACTACTCATAATTTTCTAAATATACAATTTTTTCAGCGAGCAATAGAAAATAATGGTTATTAAATAACAAAAAAAATTGTGTTAAGAATAGTGAGGAAATAAATTTAGCTCTCCACTAAATGAAAACTTGTTGATATTTTACAATTAGCTGTGCGAAGGTGACGTTTATTCTGTCAACGCAAGGAATGATGGCGGATCTATCCCGCTGTGGTTAAAAAATGTATACAAAAATATGATATCCTCTAGGCTAACCTGCCAGTTTAAGGGTATATTTTAACTGTTTAGTGAAAAAAAAAATATTTCACATAAATGTATCGATGGAATATTAATACACAAACAAATAAATAAGGTGTTAAAATGCAGTTTGCTCTATTCTGTTATCTATAACATTTCCTTTTTTATTGAAATAAAATACTTAGAAGTGTTAATACGTCAACTGAAACGAATAAATTTTAATTGAATATAGTTAAACTAGCACGTTGAAATATTCAGTAAATAAAGAGTCTAACCTCATTACTTAGTTTAGTTAAATTATATTTTACGAAAAGTAAATTATAATTTTCTAACACAAAACTTGAGATAAAACTTAATTTTGTTGCAAAGAAATTGCATTCAAGGTTTCAAACCTTCTTTAGTTTCATGAATCACATTCCATATATTCAACTAAACGTACAATCAATCGAGCGTTAAATTGTTCACAGTTATGCTTAACCGTAAATCCGCGAGTACATAATTTATGTCGTCTGTAGTCACTCGGCTGAAACAGTAGACGAATTGCTCACTACATAAGCCAGTACGTATGTACTGACTTGTATACTACGCGTCCGGCTCACTGGAGCCCAGCAAACCTGTAATGATGAAAGTTGCGGTGCCTTATGTAATCATTGCTATGTGTATTTGCGAAACCAGAAATAGAGTTTTAACTTTTATTCACCACACGCGCCCTGTTTATAATCACTTATTCAAATGCCAGCAAGAACCTTTGATAGTTGTCTTTGGTACGGTGCTTCGACAATTTTACTTAGAGGTCATAAAATAAAGCTTGTCTGTATTAAATCATCACTTTCCTCCTTTGTTCGTCTAACGGAAATAGTATTCTTTCCTCTTTTCTTCGATTAACGGAAATAGTATTCAGGCCAAGTATACTTGACGATATACCACAATTTCGGAGAGGCAGAGAATAAGACCGATTCGACGGAAGAATGCAAGTGTAGATGAAATAAAATGGGTTTATTCCGTAAATTTGGTTCCAGTTATAAAATAATTAAATTTTTTTTTCGAATAAAATGAAATCAAGCTTTTGAAAGTGCGCAGTTTTAAATATAATATCGAAAATTTCTTTCAAAATCAAAGTGCACCTAGAATTCAGTTTTAAAATTATAAATAAACCTTTCTTGCATAGTTAGATATCGATAACATGGAAGTAAAAATTAAAATGTTTTTCAAACGTATACATTTTCTACTTTCCCAAAATCATCTAACTCTTTTAACAGGACTGGATATTGGTAATACCATAAATTTCAACTGATAGTAATGCTAACGGGATCAAGCATATAATATAACGGGATCAAGATAATTTTCAATTATTACACCATTATTCTAGAAATATTAAAAATTATCATTTATTTTTTTTACCATAATTTTTTATCCTAAAGCTGTAATTGAATTAAATCAAATCTTTAATTTAATTACATATTTAGATTTGTTTATTATACAAGTAATCATTTTCTATGTGAATTAAATTTATTCACATATTATTTTCATATTTATGTAGTACGTTAGATATGTGGATGGATAAAAGTAAAATTTGCCATTTCTGCTGTGAGTGTTTCTTATTTACTTTGTCTCTTTTAGTTTTTGTAAATAAAATTAATAACATCTCTATATTACGCAAAGAAGCTTGGACTTAAATTTATGTCGCATAGCAGAACTTTAAAATGATTTAAAAAAATAATATGTCCACTGGAGGCGTAAAATATATATCAATAAGGAGTGGCCAAGAGGATGGGAGGAAATATTCTTGGATTCAGTATACTGCGTAAGATCGCAGTTTATATTCCATTGTTGGAAAGAAATAGGAATAACATGGCACAGGTTTGGAGCTCAGTGACAGATAATCTATTGTTTCTATATCCGACGTAGTCAAATATTTGGCTGTTTATCAAATTAAGCGTACAGAAACGTTGTCGTGATTGAAGAATACTTTTGATTTGAATATTTTCCAAAAAATAGTCAAACAATCCCTGTCAAACAATCGTGACTGTTATTTTATTTTCTGGGGCCTTTTACAAAACTTCCCATATAAAGAACGAGGCCACTTCAAAAGGGAACGTGCAGACCGTTCCTCAGTTTTGTGTTCCTGATATTATATTAAACTTTTGTTACTCGTGACTATGTCGAATGCAGCAGTTGAGTGATTTCCATCAATTTTTTTTAAACACGAAACACTGTATTTTTGAACTTCAGTCGAATCAGTCAAATCCACCTAACGCAAAACAAAAATATTCACATAGAACTTTCTGTACTCGACTCATATCACTATTTAAATTAGTCTGAATCTGCTAATATTGCTATTTTCTTTACCATAAATTGTACAGCATTAATTATTAAGTTCACTTTCACTGTTGAGTGACGTCTCCCATGCAGATCAGCACAGCCGTTAATACGGTCACGCTTGAACTTTTTAAACTAGTCGTAAGCTTTAAACTTGTCGTGAGGTGTGACTTCAGCATAAAATTTCAATCAAAGATTTTAAATTTATTGTTGATTCAAATCACAATGAATATCATGAAAAATTATTGGACGAAAATTTTCTTGCGTTAAAATCGTCTAGATTTGTGTTAATTGGCCGCTAACTTGTAAAAACAATGACGAATTCAAACAAAGTATCTCAGTGATTTTTAAGTGTAAAAGTTTTTGATTATTGAAATTAAATTTAATTTTAATTGCCATTATTTTAAAGAGCCAATACGAAAAACATTCTGTGCTATTCTCATACGGATCAATTACTACAAAAGAATTGTCGCGCAATTCCTTTAACAATTTGGTTAGTGTGTTCCGAAGAAATACACTCTCTATTTCGACGAGCTTTTGATGCTTCTACACCAATGGTTATCCAGAAATATCGAAACATTAACATTTATTAACATTCATTTTCTCCTACCGCAATCCTTCTGCGGAAATGCATCCTTGAAGTTGGTATAGGCTTTAGAGTTGTTGTAACATACAGCTGCATAAACGATATAGTTTTGAAATATTACTGCTAAGACTTTTGATTTGATGGCAACATCAACAGATTTTGAACATATAAGAAAGGCAAATTAGCCATCGGTGACAGCCATAATGATTTTTTAAAATGCCATAAAAGTATGTGCATCTTCGAGGATTAAGATATTCAAACTACAATTTATTTATGAAAACCCACCAAAATTTTGAAATATTCGAGAGTAAAGAAACTCGTGTAATATAGATATGAATTTTGAAATTTTGGCACTTTTTTGGCATTCATGTAAAAGATTATTTACAAGTTTTTTTACACATGTTTTCATTATAATATTTTTCAGGTAAGGAGATTACAGAATAATCAAATCACGTAATGTGAAACGATATTCTGGAATTTTCGTTTTCTACTAAAAAATCATGACCATATTTAGTCACAGAAATATTTATATTTTTTAGTACAATTAATTTTTATTTTTTAGTACAACAATATATTTTGATTTCTGTGTAATTTTCTTGCCTAGCTTAAATTCATTCATCGAGCAAATTATTTTAGAAAACCCTGTAATCATTAAAACCTTTGTTTTTCACTTTTATTTTTAACTATAACAGACCCTGATACTATGTGGTATTATAAATGTAAAATATTGGTTATTTTTTAAGTTTATCTAAAAATCTGTGTATTCTAATATAAATTAAAATAAATATGTCAGCTAATCATACGGTGAGCTTTGAAGAAGTAGTTTCCTTGTTCCATATTGATCATTAATTTAAATAATTATATCTTATCCATTTCCTCACAGGAAAGTAGCAGGAACTTTGATCATGACCCATAAAAATATATAAAATATTCTGCTGTGAAGCCATAATGCATTACGTGAAACCTTTTCCTTTCCGCAGCGGAAATAAGACGCTAACAATTTGAATAATACAAAAACAAGAAAGCAAAAAAGAGACATTTCTAAGGTGATAAAATAAAAGGCGTTGTAGAGGCTTCTACCTCCTCTACAACGCCTTCGAAGCAGGACCGTAATGAGGATAATGTCGAGAAACTTGGCGTGAACGTTCTACGTTGACACAGGTATAGCCTACAAAAAAGATCGCGCTGTAACTTCGTCTTCTGATACTTACCTGTAGGCGCCTGTTTTCGTAACAACGGTCTAGAGCGTTCTAGCGCGCTTCGCTAACGGTCTAGCGCGCTTCACTTGTCCGCAATGTATTGTGTAACATCGTAGACAAAACATAAGTAAAATAATTAGGTCAAAGAGTATATCAGTTAGAGTATATCAGTTGCTTTTGTGATATTTTATTTATATACGTGGGTAAATAGAAGCACAGATTTTGTGCAAATTCAAGTAACATTAATTGAACTCCAAATTAATATAAATCTTAATAATATGAGGCAAACTAAACAATATTATATCTCAATTTTACAATAACAATAAAATATATAGTTATTTCTATGAGGTCATGTTTGTAATAAAGTGGACTGTGATTTGAAAAAAAAGTCAAAAATTGCGTCAAGAACAACATACATAAAGTAACAAAGAATAGCAAAAAGCATTTTAAAATAATGTGCGGGGAAGGGGAGGGGAGTTATTTCGATTTCTTATATTAACCACGGCGATTAAATCGAGAAACAATTTGTGGTAAATGACGTATATTAAAAAAACATATAATTCTTTTACATGCTACTTATACCAAATGTCTCAAACCAACCGGTGCTTTTACATAGGAATTTGTCCTGCTGAATATTTCTCAAGAGATCTTCTGTCGTATACTTTTTATTTATCTGTTTATTTATTTCTTTATTAATCACGTAAAATCTATTAAATAGATTTATTACAAAAAGAACTTCTTCCGAGATAATATTTAATATATATACCAAAACCTGAAATATTTTTTGGTCCAATATTCTGTAAGTATTTCGAATCGAATTATAATCACTCATGCAATAAGACTGAGCGTATGGGCTTAAACTTATAAAGATAAATTATCGAGCTTATTAGAGCGCAAGACTTAAAGTTCTAGTTGAGACCTGAAATGCTTTTTACTTTGGTCATGGATAATTTTAAAATGAAAACATTATTCAAGCCAAAATTATACTAAATTTTTAAATGCATTTCCTGAATTTGTATATGAAGGATTTGCATGGCAAAAGACTTATTCCACCATCCTAAAACTATCACTTCCCCACAATAATAAATAATTTTGGAAATATTCATATTACGCCAACAATTTTAAAAATATTTGAACCGGTTGGGAAATAGAAGCGATAGGGTGAAAAGAGCTAAGATGTATATTTTTTCAACCTGCGTTATAAATAAGGATTTATAAATAAAATAGCTATTTTTTAGATGAGGTTATATTAGGTTTAGTTGAATTAGGTTTAGTTGGTTTGGGTTAGGTTAGTTTAGGTTAAGTCAAGTTGAGTCATGTTGAGTTAGGATGGATTAACTTAAGTTAGGTTGGGTTAAATTGGGTCGGGATGAATGATGATGGGTTAAGTTGGGCTGTTTAGATCTAAGTTTGGTTAGGTTAAAATGAGTTCAGTTTGATAAAATTGTCTTGAAATTTAATTATTAGCACACAATCAATAACACTGAGAGCGTGAACATGAATACGATGTACATAAATTGTCGAGACTACTTCGGCAATTCGGCTTAAAATTCAAGATAAAATATATTAATATTTATTTATATTAAAAGTCCTTTTGAATGAAAGCATCGCTACTGGAAAAAATTAGTTTCAAAAATTAAAAACATACACGTGAGTTAAACCGCGAATAAAAGCTACTACACCACATACATTATAATACCGATGTATGCCGAACATATTTAAACTTGTTTTAATTACTTGTTGTTAAGCAGAAATGTTTATTTTCAATTATTTTAATAATAAATAACACAAATCAACAAATTTTAAATGAAAAAAAATATTTCCAGAACGTGACCAAGTCGAAATTCAACTTTCTGACACCCAAAGTGTCGATTCGCATGTGGGCGAGGCGGCGCACACATCACCACTAATGTGTACTGAACATAATATATTGCGTGAACCGTTCTAATTAATATAGCAAATTGCTCTATCACCGTTTTCTTTTCACAAAATGAAGTACTTAAGCGGGCACCATGTCGGCATTAATTTAAATATAATGTTCAAAATACATGATTGCTTCAAATATACCAGCTAAAATTAAATTTTCAGTGCTAGACAAGGTTTATATTTCAAATTGTTGTAAAATGGATTGCGAATACCTAATCGGTTTAAAAACATTTTTATTGAGCCAAATTGAGTTGTCGGGAAATAAAATCCATCAGGTAATAAATATTGATTATGTAAAACATTTAAAGTACATAAAAGAGAGTTGAACTGTTTTTTAAAAACTGTTATGAAAAGAAAAATGATATAACAAATGAAAAATTTGCTTTAGTATTTAAATAAGATTATTGATGTGGTATGAAATACAACTAATTAATTGATATGAAAGTATTTTAAGACCTAATATAATTGTTGTCATATTTACAGTAGTTTAATAAGCGGAAGCAACGATTTTTGAATACAATTTTAACAAGGAAGGCGGTTTGCCTCTATACCTCTATATCGCCTTGTAGTTAAGTTTCTCATGATCGGATTGATAGTCTAGCTGAAGTAAAACGTTACGTTTCTAAGTGCAATCACACCTGGAAACACAATACTCCCGTCTAGCTTTCACATGAATTAAATTAAGATATTAAATTAATTACCTTATTTTATCATTGCCAATTTTTTCCATTGCTTGTTACTTCCCCCTAAATTGTTAGACCGCTTAGCCATCGCCAGCTTTATTGGTAAAGCCATTTCCGAAACTCTATTTTTATATAATATTATAAATGCTGAGATTTTAAAGTGTCATACGGATTGTAGAACTTATAATTTATGTAATAAATTAAAATACAGTTTTTTTAGTACTGACAGTTGACTTTGAATATTACAATCTGACAGTATTTGTCATTATTTAAAAATTTACAATTAATGCAGAATGTGAGTAAAACTAGGTAAAAATGTTTTTCTCGAAAATAATTGTATTAAATGACATTAATTATAAAGGAAGACTTTTGATATATTATATACTTAGTAATACCGGCTGTACATAAGTAATACCGGCTGTTCAGCAATTCTTTGTATCGGTTAATAAATATGTGTAGGAAAATTGAAAAGAAAAAAGCTTAAACTCACGCGATCTATTTCTATAGTAGTCTTGATAGAAGTAAAAAAAACTAATTCGGTACCATATTCCAATGCCGAATTCAGTTCTATTTCTGATGTAACACATACGTTACAATTTAATAGTTCAAGATGGGTACAAAAAATAAAAGCTGGAAGTGACGTGGCAGAAGTGAAAATAGTACGTTACGCTATAGTCGAACATTGTCAAGTACTAGTTTAGGGATTAGGTAATAAGATAAAGCACTCAAAGTTCAAAAGTTATTACGGGTCACCAATCTGAGCCTTGACTGTCGTAAGGCGCAATTATTAAGAAGTTTTCTTTTGTTGGACATTGGAAATCATATAACGTCTCATAGATAATATAGTCAAATCGTTTTTTTATTGATTTTATTATAAAATCCTATATTTTGTCATTTTTACATAATTGTTAATGTAATAAATATTGATCTGCAATTAATATTTTTATAGAGAGAAAATGGTTGTAGAGAACACATTTATTTCCATGGGAATTTTTTACAAACAATAAAAATAAAAATTGTGTATATTTATTTAAATGAAAAGAAGTATATTTATTTAAATGAAAAGAAGTTATATTTCACTAAAGCGGAGTGAGGGAAATCACGGGCAAAGGCAAAATAGTAAATATAGGAAAACATTTTAAGGACGTCATCATCTTGAAATATAAATTAATTACACACGCACCCAAATGAAGACGGTTACTATAAATACTTCAATAAAATAAGTACTTATTTTAATAGTTTAATATGTTCTCCAATCATAGTCAAATTTGTATTAACTATAAATACCCCATCATTCCAATCGCGAAGCTAAAATTTCACAGATCAATAACGAGTAGTAACATCACTGGCTCAAGAAGCTACGCACTGTGATCACCAATCTGCCTACCCAGGGTGGCGATTATATGCAATTACCTGTAATAATACATGCATTAGAGAGGCCTATATTCAAAAGTCGACTGAAATAGACTGCTGATGACTTCATGACTTATTTATGGATAATTGTTATCCAATAATAATTTTCTAATATCCCAAGCGAGGTACGTAGTAATTATGTTACTTAATGAAGCAAAATACAAACTGTACGGCATATACCATACACAATAAGGTATGCCGCCGTATGGGGTCAAATTGTGATTCGACCTCGCAGAAGACGTTGGGGCCAGACGCGGGGTAAAGTTACTTGTTTTAACGGTTGCAAAGTTTGCAGCTAAGCACTACCACGGGGATGTTATGGCGTCTTTACGAGGTACTGATTAAACTATCGAGGGCGGCATCTGCCAGCTTCCTGCGGACATTAATACTATTTTAACATGCGTTCAATATTTACACTTTATATAATCAAGATATTAAATCCGAAAAACGCTTTTCCTTTTGTTTATATATGCTGTTTTCTATCTTAGTTTTAGGAATAAGCGAGTATTATGGCAAATAAACTTTAATATCATATACATACATCCTTGTACTTATCCCTTATCCTTTTATCTTTAGGATTCCGTATCTCTTATCTTTAGGATTCGGTATATTTAGAGGAAAAAGGGGAACTCTTTTAACTTATGTTCTCGTCTATCTATTCGTATATCCGCTTGTCCTTCTATCGAAGACCATCTTCTCTGAAACTGTTTTACCATGAAAGTAGACATTTAACGTGAAAGTAGACATAAAGCATATTAGCTAACATTTATTTTAATAGCAAACACTCAAATATATTTATAGAGAAACTTAATAGAGGATAAATTATGTAAGCAGTTGTTTTTAATTTCACGTATCCTACCACCTGAAAGAATATATCAATTGGAAAAGTTAGGATACTAAAATATAACACATGCACGAGCACACACACATCCGAAAATATTTTGTAAATTTGAAGGTATCATTAAATAAATTAATATCAAATACGAAACTTACGTAGTCATCTTACCCGGTTGGATGGTTTTTAATAAATGCTTGTAGACGTCCCGATAAAGTGATTTAAATGCAAATGAAGAATGAAGTACGTCCGAAGTAATAAAAAAGTAAATGAAATACGTACGTAGTAATAAACAATTAGAAAGGTTTATTCACATTTTTTCAAAGTTATTTATAACATATATAATTTTCTCAATAGTTAACCATAAATTTCAAAGTATTTTAGGATATTCCAACTGAATGGAATTCGTAGAAGATAACTAGATTCTGTAGCCAAACTTATAATTTAGCTATGTCCGTCTCTCTGTCTATTCATCTGTACGTCTGAGCCGCATTACTTGCACATATTATTAGTAATACCTATTTATAACATCGACAAAGTTATAAAATACAATTGTTTAAAATGATTTTAAGGTACCTCCCCACTATTGAAAATGATTTTTTTAAAATGCCCCCTTGTGTAGGATATTATTAATGAAGTCTTACAAAAATATTGAGGTGTAACACTCCCCTTAGAGGAATCTATTTAGGAAATATTAACTTTAAGATGGTCATTTTTGTGCGAGTTATGTGTACCTTCTATCAGCTAAACGGCTTCTTTGGAGTATCAGAAAATATTTACAATAGTTTATATAACGAATTTAAAAAGAAAATTATCATAGTTAAGCAGGCTCTATTAGTTTACGAGTAGCATTTGAGTAACTAGAAGGAACTTTGTGTTTTTGAATATATGTTTTTTTATTAGTGTGGAAAATATATCACACTAATAAATGGTGTAGGCAATATTTTCAAAATGCAAAAAAATTACTACTCGTAAATAATTTAATTAATGAATACATATACGCTAATAAAATATTTACGAATTTGAAAATACTGCCTACACAATTAAATATATGTACAAATATTTAAGGACTTTCATGTTGCATGTTCTACTCGTACTGGATAGGTTTTTAATAACTTTGTCATCAAACATTATTCTTTTGGCAATAAGTTTATTTTGCTTTTACAAGAAATTTTACTAAACATTATTAAAACTTATCGAAAACTTTTACAATTGAATTTCTTGTTTTGAATATCGAGTTTCAAGTATAATGTTGTTAGTGCCGTCACTCTTGATGGACACCATATATATATATATATATATATATATACATATATATATATATATGTATATATATATATATATATATATATATATATATATATATATATATAAATATATACATTTCCAATATAATTTTAAACAATTTTCGATGGACACAAATAAAGAGCTTTGTTTACAGGGAACTTTATAAAAGCTAATCAATAGTTAACATTGGAACAGTATTTCAAAAGGTGTTCAAGGAGTGGGTAAACTATTAAGACAATAAATTTAATATAAGAATAATGTCACTGTACCTAATTATTATACTTTACGCGTAAAAATCCATTTCAGTAATAAGTAACTTTTAAGTCGACTAATTTAATTCTTATAGCTAAAAAAAAGTTCAACGTTTTAGATTACTTATTAAAAATACTAACGGATTCTAGGGTTTGTGATGCAACGAATTTAAGACTTTCCGTATATTAATTTTATTTAACACTATGTTCGATTCGTTAATTCATGGAAATCTCGAAATAAAAGTTCCTGTTTCGTCTTTACAAATATCATCAAAAACCTCATTTTAGGTAAGAAAAAACTTTTTTAAATGATGTAAAGAATTTCATGTATATTTCCCGTTTTATTATACACATTTTTGGACATCATAGTCCCAATAGGGACTTCGAGTTCTAGACCAACACATAAGATGAAAGTTCACTCGCTTACATCAATTTGGTACACTTTTTCAAATCTGAGAGGAAGTTACTTTTAAAATTAAATTTTCATAGCAATTATTTTTTATGAAATCTATCAACTTTCAAACCTAATATGGGGCTATTTTTTGATATGATGTGAACGTATAATTTTAGGAACTTTAAGTAAAGTTAAGAATACAAATTGAAATGAAAATGAAAGCCATTCAGGAAATTAATACATTGTAATAGCTATTTAAATTAATGGACGGTGAGAATCTTTTTCACTATAAGAGTCATTTATACCAACAAAATCACAATTAAATGAAACTACGTGATGTAGTATTATCATTTAGTTTTGAATAATTAATTTCAACAAAATTAATGCAATATTTCAAACTAATAAAATCCATTAATCTACATTTTAGGGGAAAGAATAGCTACAAAAATCGCAAGAAAAATTTGTGAGATTTTCTTTATTTCAATTCAGTATGTTATACAATCTAGTGATTAGTAATTTAGCTTTTACAGAATATCTAATCAAAGCTGTATATCGATATTTCATATCGAATTCCGAAACAATACATTTTCTGAAACCATAAATTGGTAAATGATTCACACATACGAGAATCATAACTTCTCTCTCGTTAATACTTGTTAGATGTTTTAATGTTTATCGTTTTAATTTCTGTTATAGATCTGTAAAGGTCTTAAAAAAATCTAATCTAAACTTAGATTACATTTTTTTAGATCTTCACACACATTTCGAGCAACCATTGTGGGTAATAGGAAATCAATCCGCTGACCAAAAGATAAATAATAATTACAAATACACCATTAATTTTAGCTTATCAGTGTATTTCGACCACAACACATAGATTATGAGTGAAAACAACTAAGCTTATATGGAATTTGGATTAATGTAGTGAATAAACAATAGAGAAAGGGCACAAAGTTGGAAAACAATTTAAAACATCTCAAAGAATTTACATTAAATATTTTGAAATGAATACTATTGTCAAATGGCTTAAATAAATGTTTTTTAATGACGTAATATAATTTAAGTAAATTAAGTAAGCGAATATTATTGCGATTTCATTCAACGATTGCCCTTTCACTCAGTTCGGTTCGGTAGCCGCTCGCTCGCTTGCAACGTACTGTGCCGTATCGTACCGGATTCGGCAATAACGGTATCCGTTATTGTCGAATGTTAATATATTTGAAATATGCAGTGTACAGATTTGTAATATTCAGGGTGTTTAATATATTTGAAGTATTCAGATTCAATACGGTATCTATGTTAGTACTTGAAAAAACATGACGCGTCAAGCGGGGCAATGTAGTGTTTCGTCAGATATATAGTTTCCGTTCAGATCGAAATAGAATTTTACGATATTGAAACAATATTTAGTTTCAATATGTGTATACGTTTAGTATCGCTCACTCCTAGTATAATTTAATTTTAATAAGAAGTTATTGTTTATTTTGATATTGGGTGAAAAAATTGTTCAAAGACGGTTGAATGCTGTTTACGCCTACAAATTGTTCAAAGATGGTCGTATGTGATTAGTCGTGCCAGTTATGCTAAACTATTGGGTCGAATAAAAAGTTCTGAGACCCTATATCTAACCAGGACATAGGCCCAATATTTTTGAAAGATGTATTCTTTTATACCCTACGCAATTCCGAAAAAAAATCACCTAAATAAACATATAGGGGAGGAGATATAAAAAAATTTTCTTCAGTATTTTATTTTATAATTTTGTAGGCGTTATAATTAATGCATTATTACTAATGTCTGCGAATAAATCGGCTCGAATGTACTGATGGATAAACAGAAAGATGAATATTGCTAAACTTTAAATTCCATTCTTATATACTATAGAGGTTTAATTCTCCAAATTCCAATATTTATATACTACAGAAGTTTATATACTACAAAGTTTAATATACTACAAAGGTACTTTACTCCCTCTGTATTAGTTAAATTATTTATACTTCAACGGTGCGAATAGCTACAAACATTTATTGAAAACCGACCAACCTAAACAAACTTACTACGTAAGTTACATATTTAATGATAATTAAATTTTATTAGTAGATATATATGTATATGTTTGTATGCGTGAGTGTGCGTGTGTATTGGGGGGTGGGAGTCTTAAAATATTTCCTGCTTATTCTATAATTGCTTTGGTCCGCGGCTTCTCACACCTCGTATCAGAAAAATGTAAGAACTTTTTTTTTCAGATAAATACGTACAAATTTTAGTCGTGCCAGTTATGTAGGCACGAGGCTTGTATTATTTTGAACATAATTTGTCACACCTAACACTTTATGATATTTCTTGCGATGCAGCGCAGCGCACCGTATGGGTTATGCGATAGTAGTCTAGACAAAATTGCTGAGCAATAATAAAATCGCAGATCCACAAAAAGTTTTGAGCTTTTACTACTTTGTCGATTGTACAAAAAATATCGTTTAACTTAAAATTGTTCACAACCTTATATTATTTTTACATTTTTATTGTGCTGTTTCATAAGCTTGGTTTCGCCGCCTTTATTCAGTGAAAGAAACGATCTCTGCAACGAGTAAATCCACAAGTCTCATTATATAGGCAGTTCATACGACTGCAATATCAGCATAAGGATGTCTATTTAAGATCCACAATGATAGAATATCTCCTTAAGATACACAATACAAATTAAAGACAGTACAGATCCTCAAGATTCATGATGTAGATAGGTACTAAATCGCAGCTTCAGAACTGAGGAGTTGGAATGTGATTTTCAGTAACAGAGTCTTTACATGATATGAAATATGTTTAATTTAAAACCGATAGATCCTCACATCTCACTTTTAAGGCAGACCCTATCCTTGCCCGATAAAACTTAAAAATCGGAATCCGCACTTCAGAAAAGTCTCTGCTTGATATCCATAATACTAATTTTAATAAAGCAAATGTCCTGCGGAATCAGAAATAAGCAGTTTAATTACCATCTCTGCTTGGGCCCCACATAAAATTAATATAAAAGTCGCAGATACTCAATATTTAAACCACATAAACTCTGCATAAGACCCATAAACTAATTTGAAAACAACAAGTCCTTAAGTCCCACGGTTTATACCATAGTATACCTGCAGCATCAGTGTTTAAGGATCAAGGATTAAAATTATTTTACCTATGGTCCATAATCTTGAATTGTCACGGAGACTAAACCATGTACAAAGTTTCGAGAGAATCTGTTAAATAAAAGTATCTTAAAAATCAACTGCTAAAAATTTAATAAACGACAATATAGGCAATGTGAAGTAAAATATGAGCGTTTAAATACGAACGGTAGAAATAAAACAAATGTTATAAGTTGCTGCCCATCATAACCAATTATGTCTTATAGAAATGAAACTACTCAACTCTGCGTTCTTACCCCTAAACAATAATCCGTACAAAATGTGCAATGTTTACCTATATTTTATTAGAATAATTTTTTGAGATATTACAATATCCCTGAACTGATACATGATAAAGGTCTACTGTAGAGTAGCGTACTGTTTCTACTTCTGCCGTTTTTTTCCAGCGCATATTTTCTTGACGTGTCTTAAATTAAATTAAATTCTATTGTATGAAAAGAAGTGTTACATCATAAATGGAACACACCCGTAACTCGGCATTCTAATTCGATATTGAATTATTGTGTACTTTCTATCAGGACTGCTTTCATAAGTAAATCTGTCAATAAATTACTCAATGATTTATCCAATGTAACAGTGCAATATGGAAAAATATGTTTCATATAAATAGCTCTTATATATTTCCTGTGTTACTAAGTATATTATTTTCGAAAAATTTTGCTTCATAATATATGTCGCTCAATAAAATAATTTTCGAGGAAACAATTTTTTACCTAGTTTGTGTCGCATTCAACATTCACCGTAATTGTTAAGCAATGACAGATACTGTCAAGTTGTAATATTTAAATATTAATACAGTCTGTCAATAATTAAACCATCAAATTTCAGTTCGTTAAAGAAATTATAAACTGTACAATTCATAAAGTCAAACATTAACATGTAAATTTTCATAAAATTATATAAAAAATTAGTTTATGACAATTCTTATATTGTACAATATCAAACATTCTGACAATACGATGGTGAGGTTAAATATTTGATGAGAAAATAGCATTCAACAAAATAACTAAATAACATAAAATAAGGTTCTTAATATGAAATCTCCCTTTATTTTATATAAAATATAGGTGAGGACTTTACGTTTTCCGGTATATTAACACCTAGAAATTTAACGTCGTCCTCCAACCACATTGCCAGCTCGATCATAAGAAACTATCTTGATAAAATAGTGTCCCAAAAAATTGTTGCTTGCACTTAGAATCTATATGAGAAATATTATATTATGTTTTAAAATTCTGTTACATCCATTACGTCGTTTTATTTTGTTCCTCTTTTATTATATTTATTAAGTAAAATAGCAAATTTTTCATTAATTATAACCCATTTTTGAAGTTAAATCTTAAAGAATCGATTTTCATACTTAGCGCCCGGTATAAAGTTTTAGGAGGAGTAAAATTAGAAGTTCAGTGCGTACAAAGTTGAGAGCTTTAAAAAAGTGTAACCGTTTGGTTTGGATCGTACAAAGATCAGAGCATTAAAAAGTATAAAGTTAGGTGGTCTCTCCGCGCAACATTTCTGCGCATCATTAGAGTAAGATATCAATATGTATATTTGGCATTTTCTTATGGCGTAATCGCAATGACGGATTGTGATACAAATAGTTTACTATTGTTCGGTTATATCAAAATATTATTTGGTGCCTTTTATCCTAAAAAATTAGTCTCTTTTAAATTTAACTTCTTAGTCTGACGTTAATAAATGTTTTTAATTTTGTTGTATAAATTTTACCTTGTTCACTTGTGTTTAATTAGAAAATAATTATATTGTCGGCATTTTTTTATTGAAGAATTCACCATTTATATTTAATTATGTTGATATTTATATTTATATACAGTGTTATCTATTTTATACATTCCAAGACAATCGAACTTAAGGAGTAAATTCCAGTCGCTCGTCGGAGCTGACACGCACAGATTTTTTAATCTACTTTAATTATTGATGTAAGAAGAAGAAATGAATATATAACGCTATATCACACTATCCTTCTTACAATTTAATAATTATACTAATCGTTAATACTGAGATAACGGAATGGCAAAGTGGTAATAATTTTTCTTCGTGATGGAATTTTCATAAAGAATAGCGAATAAACCCATCATTGAAATATAACGTTTTCAGCAATCTAAATAATACATATAATTTATATCAATTTTTAAAAAGCTTCTGCTGTGTAAATAAGTTCTATACCTTTTTTAATAAAATACTTAAGTTATTCTTGACTATGTCGTATATATTATATTCCCAATAAACGGAACTTCCAAATACACTTCATAATCAAAATACGCCTAAAAGTAAGTTTTTACACTAACCTAAGTAATTAGTTACATGGTACTCAAACAATTTTTAGGTTTCCATTATTCAAATGCTAAAAACAAAACCATTGTAACGTCCTTTACTGTTACTTGTCAGTTAATCTATACGTTAGTATAAGTCATTTTTCTCAGAAACTATTTGATGTAAATATTTGACCTTATAGTTAAATTTTTGGTTTGGAAATTTTAGAGTGTACAAAGGATAAACTTGAGTTTTTCTCTTAAATTTCATGTATCGTGTGAGATATCTATTTTAACAGCGAGCTATAAGAATTCCAAAATTATCTTATATTTTTGAGACCCTGTCGAAATGATCAACATTTCAAATACGAAAATGGAAAAAAAATCGAGTTCTAAAAGGTAGCCCCTTCTCTACCCCCTTTTCAAATAAATACTTGTGAGTGTACCTATCGACAGATGCGCGGATTGTTATAGTTTATCACCATGCCAAATTTCAAATTTCTACATCATTCTGTTTCCTTCCTACGAAGTGAAATGTCATTTTGAAAATATGCCCACTACGTTTTACCATCATACTCACAACAAACCTATAATGAACGGAAGTCAATCTCAATATTGTAACTTTTTTAACAAATATCTCACCACAGCTACGTTACAATGGAAATAGGCAGCCCAGAGTTGGTTCACAAACTTGTTATTACACAATATTTTTTCCATAAATATATTTTAAAAAATTGTAACTAATCAAAACTATCAAAATATACGTATATATTTAGAAATTTAATTAATATGTAAAATAAAATAGTCGGATATTTTATTTTTAAACTCTATACCTATAATAAAATTATTCCATAATGAAAAACTAATTTCAAGATATTTGAGTGTTTGCTATTAATATAAATGGGGTTAAAGGTTAATTTTGAAAGAAATATAGGGAGGTAAAATAATAAAATTTGGAATTTCTAAAATCTTAGGGAGAACAGACCAAATGAAGACGGTCACTATAAATACTTCAATAAAATAACGAGTTATTTTTATTAGTTATATATGTTATCCAACCATCGTGAATATTATATCATAAATACTATACGTACTCCATCATTCCAATCGTGAAGCTAAAATTCCACAGGTTAATAAATGGCAGTAACATTACTGATACAAGGAGCTACGTTCTGCGATCACCAATCCGCCTACTAAGCATGGCAACTATGTGCAATTACGTCTAATGATATCCGCATTGGAGTGGCCTCTATACAAAAGTCGATAGGCTGTTGATGACTTCATAACTTGTTTATGGTTAATTGTGAATTAAAAATAGTGTTTAAAATCCGAAGCGAGGTGCGTCGTAATTAAGTTATATAATGAAGCAAATTACAAACTGTACGGCATATACCATACACATAATATTAACACAGTAACGTATGCCGCCATAATATAAAGGGTCAAATTGTGATTCGACCTTGCTGAAGACATTGGCGCCAGACGCGGGGTAAAGTTATTTGTTTTAACGGCTGCAAAGTTTGCAGCTAAGCATCATCGCGGCAATGTTATGGCGCCTTTACGAGGTACTGGTTAAACTGTCGAGGACGGTGGCTGCAAGCTTTCTATGGACATTACTCGCATTTCAACATACGTTCAATGTTTACACTTTGTATAATCAAGATATTAAATCCGAATAAAACTATTCCTTATGTTCATCTATGCTGTTTTCTATCTTAGTTTCACGAGTAAGCAAGTATTATGGCCAATAAACATTAATATCATATACATACAGCTTTGTACCGATCCCTTATCTTTTTATCTTTAGGATTTTATATCTTCATCTTTAGGATTTGGTATATTTAGAGGAAAAAGGGAAGTATTTTAATTCATGTGCTCGTCCATCTATTCGTATATCCGTCTGTTCTTCTATCGTAGACCATTTTCTCCGAAACAGTTTGGTCATGAAACTAGCCATTTGACGTGATGATAAGGCATATTAGCTAACATTTATGTTATTGACAAACACTCAAATATCTTAAAAGAGGAAAAATTAAGTAACCATTTGTTTTAATTTCACTTATCCTACCGCCTGAAAGAATATATCAATTGGAAACAATTACAAGGATACTAGAAATATTTTTACACAGTTTATGTAAGATTACAGTAAAGATATTTTTAAAATAACGGGGCAGTTTTTTGTCGCAGAATTCGTATAAAGTAATAATTTGAAATTAACACATTCATAAAAATTATTAATTTTAAATATTTCGAAGTTATAACTATTAAAATAAAAATAATTGTTTACAAGTTTGAAAGGTTTGGGGAATAAAGGTTTTTTTAAATGTTATGTGGAATATCAATTGAAAAAGTAAGTTATAGGTTTTCAAATCTATCCTTTCCGAATTTTATTTAGGTTAATAAAGGGATATGTTTAAAATAACCCTAAAAATATGTCCTTCTCTTGCCTGTTTATCTCTAAAACTGCATATATTGAAATAATAAACAACAAGATGAAGTTATGTGAAGTTTCTTAAAAAATTATAGCCATGTTTTTAAGTTTCATTGTTTTTGCAATAACTCACGATATTATTTACGCCTGTTAGAAATATACAAGGCAATGTAGATATGTACTCGGTGAAAAGCAATATTAATAATTGAAAATAATTTAAAATAAATATAAGACAGAAGTAAATGTTTACGTATGCCTATTGTCTTTATTTTCATCATAGAGTTCTACTCGGACAAGTGGGTTTATTGAATGAAAAAAAGTAGATTTTGTAACACTCGCCTTGTAGATAAAACTCTCGTTCATGCAGAATGTACTAACGAGAAAAGTAAACTTAAAAAAACAATCAAGAGTAAAGTTTATGAATTTATCACACGTCAATGGCTTAGTGCCAGACGAATAGGAGTTCCAATATCTAAATAAGAATACCGGGAAGTCCAATACCGACAGCGTTATTTATTCGCGGGTGCATCCTGTTGGGGAGAGGCCTACAGTCGACTAGTTATAAAACTAATCAACTAGATAGAGTTTTTGTTCCATTAAAACACTGAAATACATATCACTAAATGTTATCGCCAAAAAATATTATAAAGGGTTAGGTTCTGCTAATATGTTTGCAGCGCCTCCATCACTAGATTTGCACCCTTATTTTGAGCTATTAGCAATTATTCGCAGAAATATATAGGGTAGTGAAAATACCATCAAAAGATCTCTTAAGCGTTGATATTATTTCTAATTGCTTTATAAAAAAAACATATTTTACATAATTGTATTGATGGAATGTTAATACACACACAAATAAATATTGCCTAAAAATGCACTTTTTTATTTTAATAAAACAACTAAGATAGTTAATAAGTGAATCTGAAACGAATATTTTAAATTAAATGTAGTTAAAGTAAAATGTTAAAATATTATAATTTAAATAATCACTTAACTAAAGAATCTAATCTTACTATTTAGTTTGATTAAATTATATACTTCGAACAGTTGTGAAAATATAATTTCCTTATATAAAACTTGAGGTAAAACTTAATTTTGTTGCCGTGAAATTTCCTTCAAGGCTTTAAACCTTATTTAATTTCACGAATCACATTTCCTATATTCAACTAAACGCACAATCAATCGAGCGGTAAATTGATCACAGTTATGCTTAACCGTAAATCCGTCAGCCAAATATTTAGGTCGCCTCTAGTCACGCGGCTGAAACGGTAGTCGAATTGCTCACTACATAAGCCAGTGAATATGTAGTGGCTTGTGTACTACGTGTCCGACTCACTGGAACCGAACAAACCTGTAATGATGTAAGTTGCGGTGCAATACGTAATCATTATTATGTATATATATGAAGCCGAAAATGGTGTTGTAACTTTTATCTACCACGAGCCAGTCTTCATAAACACGTATTCAAACGCCAGCAATAACCTTCGATGGCGGCCTTTGGCACGGTACTCCTACAATTTTCCTGATAGGTTGTAAAAATGAAGCATATCTGTGTTAAAGCATCACTTTCTCTTTTTTTCTTCTTTAAAATTGACGAAAATTTTACTTAGACCGAGTATATTCGATATTTAATGTCGATATAAGATAGTTTAACACAGACAGTTAAATCGGTTTTCATTATATAAATTTATCGCCAGTTATGAATTGCTTAACTCGTTTTTTTAAGGATACATATGAAACCAAAGATTTAAACGTGCGTGTTTTGAAGTATATTATGGATAATACCTTTCAAAATCAAAATGAATCCAGAAAAAAATTATAAAATAATAAAGAAACTTTTAATGCGAAATTATAAATCAGTAAACATAGAAATAAAATTTAAAATTATTTTTAAACGCACACATTTTCGACATTCTTAAAATCATCAAACTCTTTTGACAGGACCGGAAATTGGTAGTACCATAAATGATATGATAATGGTGCTAATGGGATCAAAGGAGATATTTTTCATTTATTACATCATTATTCTGAAAATGTTAGATTTTGTGTCATTCAATTTTTTTTCATTCAATTTCATTATCCTAAAGCTGTATTTTAATTAAATTAAATCTCTGTACTTAGATTTGTTTATTACGTAAGTAATCTTTTTCTATGTGAATTAAAAGGTATTCATATATTTTTTTCCACTTTAGTAGTACTTTTTATATGTAGATGGATAAATATAAAGTTTGCCGTTTCTGATTCGAATTTACGAAGAGAAACTTTCCAAAATTATTTACTTCGAAAATTTTGGTTTTTGTTAGTAAAATTGATAGCATCTTTATATTACTCGTATTAAAAATTCAAAGGAGTTTCTTGGACTTGAAATTATATCGCATAACGGAACTTTAAAATCTTTTGAAAAATAATGTATTCCCTGGAGGCATAAAATAGACGTTAATAAAGCTGGAATTATGTCTTGCTAAAATTTGCTATTTATTTTCTTTAAGTTATGTCTCTTAGTTGTTTATTTGGATGGGGTTGGCCAACGAGGACTTTTTTCACTTTTTCCATTTGCAGGAATTTCACCCTTTGAATCTTTTTATTATAGTCTATTTAATAAAAATAAAACATCTTACAAATATACCGGTAATACTTGTATATATTGGAATGTATAATAAGCATATTTGTAAATATTGGAAATGTCAGATATATTTCAGATATTTACAACCCTTATCTCTTACCCTTGCAGAATTAGCTTACTGACCGCGATTAATGAATACACTGAAATCGCACATTTTTCTTGCTTTTCGCAACGGGTTTTAGATTTAGTCTTGGAAGAAGTCGATTGATAAAACGTGTTATCCCAGCTTAAGTATAAGCATTTTTATTGGCGACCCAGCATGGATTCATATTTAAACAAGAAATTCGAAAAAGCCTAATTCTTGCATTATTGAGCAATACTACGGTTGTCACGGTTAATGAGGAAAAGTGTTTTATAAACATTATTATTTCCTCTTACGTCTTCTTAGTAAGATATAATACCATAGTATTGCGAAAGACTGACACGTGGATTTAGTTAGTCTTAAAGGTATGAATTATCATTAAAAATAACTGTTATACGACAAAATAAAATTTCTTTGAAGTTATTTATTGTGGGCATCATTATTATTTCTACAAATCAGTATAGTGAAATCCTTGTGGGAAATTATTTTTTTTCGGATTAATTCAATCCTTCTTGATGTACGGTTCACGCTTTTATATGTACAATTTTTATTGGATGACGTACTAATTACCCGACCGAAATTTGTAAAATGTACACAAGTACACAACTTTGAATACTAGAAGTAAACTGGTGAATTTTAAAACTTTCTCAATCTTCATATTCCTCTTGTCTATCACTTCTATTACTACTACTTGTTGTAACTATAAAATCTATATAATTCATGCCATATTTTTGTTTTTTCTTGAAATATAACACTTATTATGAGCATACTTTTTTCACGTAATATACCATGGCTGGCTTATAATGTTCTGTGTGTTCTGTTATAACGTTCAGAAGAAGAATTTTTTTGCTGACCTGTGGATACATACATTTTCAAAAAATATTTGCATGTATTTTTCAAGGGAACCTGCTGCCTTATGCGATTCTCGTAATCGCTTCTTCATTATTAAACAATTTAATATTTAACTTCTGATTCTTCTTACCAGAATTTTATATATCAAATATAACGAACTTAAAACTACGTAATGTGGTATTATTTCTACTTTCTTTAAGTTCTTTACCACGACCTAGGTTACGTTGTATTACATCTTCAGATGGGCTTCCATTATTTTTCTTTTGAAGTTCAAAATCTTTAAAACATGGAGACGACTTTTCATTGTTTAGTCAACATTCTATCATGTTGTTATTAAATTTACAATCCTGGAAAATTGTATTATGTTCAATAAGTTCTTACTATTTTTTAATATTTGTTTTGTATTGTTTAAACTCGTAGTTTAGTAGTGCCTAACAAAAAATAATATGTTTAAAGATTTTCGGCAGAACATTATTTAAACCCAGATACTTAAATGTAGTTTTGCGAAACTTTAGTCTCTCATAGTTATATATTTGTAGAATTATAAATTGAAAAAAAATATATATAACAGAAGTATTAAGCCTTTAAAAGTAGATAGTTCGATATCAAATTTCAGGCAATTTTATGGTCAATAATTGGAGATTTAATGATTTTTCTATTAAAATTATTTTTCTTCAAATGAATATTTTATTTTAAGTATTATTTTTAAAGAGACCTATTTTGAAAGTAAATTACTGAGACAAAACTATTTTTAATTAAATATTACAGTGAACAAATTAAGTTTTAAAAGAAAATGTTGGTTAGTGGGGATTTTCGTAATTATCTCAAAGTTATCGTCATTATTAGAGCTACTGTTAAAGATAGCGGCGAAAATATTTACACCCACCCCCCTCCATGTCTGAAACAGTTTAAATAGAAATATAATTACGTAAAAAGGAGTACAAACAGAGTACGGGAAAACTACAACTAAGATTTAAATCACATATATTTCGGGGAAGTTCACGGTAATTTATTACGATAGTGAAAGTTATATTTACAATAAATTTGTATTGGAAAAATAATATTAATATTTAAAAGTGGTTTATTATAAACAAATGCACCTTCAATGGACAATGAACCTTGAATGCAAGTTCTGCTCTCAATTAAAAATATTTTTCTTGTTATAAATTACCGCTATCGTACTTTCTTACAAAATAGCAACCCCTCAATATAAATAATCATCCCAAAAGAACAGGGTGGGAGTAAATCTAAAAGTTTCCAAGTCTCTGAACTGTTTCAGTAATAAGAAGCAAATAAAAATTTTATTATTTTTCGGCTTTACTCATATTTTATTTCTGTAGACTAACAAGGTTAACTCTTTATCTTAAAATGAGAAAAAGTTTTAGAGATAGGCGAGGGATCTAGACAAGTTAAGCAATAATACATAGTAAGAAAATATCAGGAAAGGCACAAAATAATCCATTTCTATAAATTTACGGTTTATTACGCGTAAACTAAAGATAAACAAAATAAACGTAAAAACTTGTATTGTTTCAGTTTTTCTGTTAAATTATTTTATTTAAGATCGAAAGAGAAACATAAGTATATTATTTTTAATTATATGTGTCAAGTAAACAATTAAATTAAAAATCTAAGAATCTCTTCGACAGGACAAAAATCCAAACTCCAAAACTGTTAACGGTATAGTTGTAATTATTTTTCTTAATGTCTCCAATTAATCAATGGTATTAAACAGCGGTCAGAGGTCATCAGGACTTTTTTTCAATTAATAGTGCAAGCCTCCAACTCTATGTCAACGCTATTTATGAGGACAGTTTAGAGACACCCAGGAAGAGAATCTATCGAGACTTAAGAGAGTTTTACAATTTGGCTTCTTAATTTTTTTTCGCATAGTAAATGAAGTAAGATTTTTAGAGTTCAATAGCCAAATGTTAAAAAGGGAGCCCTTAAAAATTCGTCCTTTTGGTCTGTCACTCAGTCAGTCTATCTGTCTTTCTGTCCATACGTCACATATATTTTACTATTACTCGAATACTATTGGCTGTATATAAATGAAATATGAATGGTATGTTTCCTCTGTGAAAAATAACACAACGTAACAATCCGCACAGGTAACTGACGGATTAAAAAGATAAACATTTTTGAATGTGAAGAATTACTTTGAATGTGAAAACTTACTGCCGAGTTTGTGATTTTTCACAAAATATTCTCGATGGCACTTTGTCCATCGTTTTGTCCGATGAAACCATTGAGAGATACAGTTGGTCCGCTCTTTTTTGGACATCTTTTTCACGGCCCTTTCGAAGGCAATCACCGCCATTTCGATGTTTGGGAACCGTATTCCTCGCAGTTTATCTTTTATTCTTGGAAAGAAATAGAAATCACATGGCGCAGATTTCGAGCTCAATGACGGAAACCTATTATTTCTATGTCCGACAAACTCAAATATTCAGTAGATAATTAGACTGAGAGTTTAGAGGCGTTGTCGTGATGAAAGCAAACTCGTGTTTTTAAACATTTTCCAAAACAACGTACAAACAATTCCTGACATGCTTGTCCGCGGTAACTGTTATTTTATTTTCTGGGGATTCTTATAGCTCTATTAACATATCGGTATAAAGAACGGCAAGATTTCAGAAGCAAACACAGAACGCGCAGACTGAAACACCGAACGAGCAAATTCAAACTAAGGAAAGTTTCGTGTTCCTAATATTATACTAAATTTTCGTCGAGTGACGTCTCCCACGCAGATCAGTACTAAGGTTGATACGCTACGCTCAAACTTTTTAAACCAGTCGTAAGCAGTAGCTCGGGATAGGGCTTTAGCATAAAATTCCCATCAAAGATGGTAAATTTGTTTTAGATTAAAACCACAACGAATGTTATAAAAAATTATTGAACGATAATTTTCTAGTGTTAAATTTGTCTTAGCTTGTGATAATTTATAGCCAACTTGTGAAAACAATGACAAATTCAGGCAAAGTAAGTAAGTAAGTAAGAAGTTTTTGATTTTCAAAATTTTAATTTATTTTTTATTACCGTGACTTCAAATGGCCAATTCTTAGAACTTTCTGTGCTATTCTCGTATAGATCAACTACTACAAAAGAATTGCTGCACGTCAAGAATGTGATTGTTTGGATTCCAAAGAAAGACACCTGTATTTAGAAGAAATTCGGATGCATATACACCAATGGTTATTCAGAAACACCGAAATATTTGAATTTAAATATATTCATTAACTCCTACCATAATCCTGCAACGGCTAAAGCAAAATGTATCTTCGAAATTGGTACAGACCTTAGAGTTGTGGTAACAACATAATATATAGGTAAGTAAAAGATATAAAATTGAAGTTGCATAACGTTAATAGATTTTGAAGAAATAAAAAAGTAAAATGGCGGCCGGTGAATGCCATAGCGATTTTTTGAAATTTTTGAAGAAACTATGTGGCCTCCGTAACTCCCAGGATCAGGGCGTATTAAAAAAAAATTATTTACAAAAACACATGAACCATTTTGGATTTTTTGAGAAAATAAACTCACCTAGGACAAACATGAATCCTGAATTTATAGTTATCCTTTTTATGGATCCGTGTAAAAATATTTACGATATTATTTATAAATTTTTTAAATATTTTATTTTTCCGGTAAGAAGATTACAGAGTCATAAAATCATGTAACATTGAACGATATTCTCGTTTTCAATAAAAAATCATAAACACATTTAATTAAAGAAATATTGCTGTTTCTTAATACAATTGAATATTTTTTAACTTCTACTTTCTTGCATATAATGTTCTGGTCTATATGAATTTATCCATTTCGCAAATTATTTTAACTTACCTTGTAAGGATTTGAACCTATTTTAACTTACCTTGTAAGAATTCGTAAGAATTACCTTGTTTTCTTCATATTTTCATCTATGGTTAACCCTGATACTATGTAGTATTATAAATGTAAAATAATGGTAATTTTTTAAATTCATACCAAAACCTAATTATTATAATGGAAATGAAAACAAAACATGCTATGAAATCTTGGGGTAAGTTTTGAAGAAAAAGTCTTCTTGGTCCATTTAGACCATTAATTTAAATAAAAATATCTTAACTATTTTCCCTGACGAAAGTTATAGTAGCTTTGATCATCGCTAATAAAAAGTACGTAAAAAAACTGGATTCACAAAGCAGCCTAAACAAGCATAGGGAAGCGGAAATCTCTGCTACGAAGCCATAACGCATTACGTAAACGTCTTTCTTCCCGTAGCGGTAATAAGACTGTAACAATTTAAATAATACACAAACAAAAATGCACAAAAAGACATTTCTAATGTAATATAAGATACGGCGTTGTAGGTTGGAGGAGTTTACCGAGGCAGGATCATAATGGGGATAATCCCCGGAAGCGTGGGGTGAATGTTCTACGTTTAGGGTTAGCCTTCAAAAATGATCGATATGCGAATTCCTCTTCTGGTACTTACATGCAGGCGCGGTTTTTTTTAAACCGTCTAGCGTGCTTTGTTTGCGCACGAAATGAATCAGGTACTATCGTCCACCCAACACGAGGAAAATAAATACGTCAAGACGTATCTTAGTATTATAATAGAAAGATAACTAGGATACTTTTGTTATAAAATAGTCTCTATTTTTTAATATAGGTGGTTAAATAAAATCATAAACTTTTAAAATACATCAGATAATAAAATTAAAAAAGGAAATAATTATTTTAAAGAATATTTGTCAGTTCCTTTCATTAATTTATATAGGGTAAAATAAGATTTATCTTAATGTTAGGTTACCGTTATCATAAAAATATACTGTGGTTATAGAAACGTGTCAAAAAATATTATTTAGATTATCATAATGTAACAAACAATATATCGTTAAAAATTGTATTTAAGAAGAGATAACATAAATGAAGTGGCTGGAAAAAAAAGTTCAATACCTTGTAATGACCACAGCCATTAAATCAAGAAAAAATTTCTAGCAAATGACGTATATTAAAAACATGCATATTAAAAACGCACAGACGCAAACTAAATCGTATCGTGTTCCTAATATTATATTAAGCTTTCGTCACTCGTGACTGTGTCGAACGCAGCAGTTGAATGATTTCTGTCGACTTTTTTCTCATTTCGCGACATCAAACAGTGCATTTTTGTGCTTTGGTCAAATCAGTAGTATATACTTAGCGCAAAGCTTCCTGAAGTTCAAAATATTCACATACAACTTTTTATACTTGATTTATGTCATCACGTTAACTTACTTGAATATGCTAAGATTGCTTTTTCTTTATCATAAATGGTACAGTATCAATATTAACTTCAGTTGTCCGTGTCGAGTGACGTCTCCCAAGCAGGTCAGCACTGAGGTTGATACGCCACGCTCCAACTTTTTAAACCAGTCGTAAGCATTAGCGTGGGATAGGGCTTCAGTATAAAATTCCCATCACATATCGTAAATTTATTTTAGATTCAAATTACAACGAATGTTATGAAAATTATTGAACGACAATTTTCTTGTCTTAAATTCGTCTTGGCTTGTGATAATTTGTCGACAACTTGTGAAAACAATGACAAATTGAGACGAAGTAACTCAGTGATGATTTAGATTACGGAAGTGTTTGATTTTCAAAATTTTAATTTATGTTTTATCACCATTATTTCAAATGCCCAATCCTTAGAACTTTCTGTGCTATCCTCGTATAGATCAACTACAATAGAAGAATTACTGCGCGTTAAGAATGTGATTATTTGAATTCCGAAGGTGGTGAAAGGTGAAAGTCATAGTGATTTATTGAAATGCCACATAGTCTCCGTAACTCCCAGGATCAGAACGAATCAAAAGAAAATTTATTAATAAAAACACATTGAACTTTTTTGATTTATAGATTTGAGAATATAAAAAAACTCGCCTAGGACAAATATAAATCCTGAATTTATAGTTCTTCTTTTTATGCATTCGTGTAAAAATATTTATAATATTGTTTACAAATTTTTTAAATACTTAATTATTTTTGTAAGATTACAGATTCATAAAATCATGTAATATTGAACGATATTCTGGGGTTTTAGTTTTCAATAAAAAAAATTATAGCCACATTTAATTACAGAAATATTACTGTTTCTTAATACAACTGAATATTTGTTAACTTCTACTTTCTTGCATGTAATTTTCTTACTTATTGAAATTATCTATCCCGTAAATTATTTTAACTTACCTTGTAATAATTCGAACCTTTATTCTTTACTTCATATTTTCATCTATGGTTAACCCTCATAATATGTAGTATTATAAATATAAAATATTTGCTAATTTTTAAATTCATACAAAAACTTAAATATTCTAATATAAATGAAAATGAACATGTCAGCAAACCTCGGGGTAAGCTATAAAGAAATAGTCTTCTTGTTCCATTTATACCATTAATTAAAATAAACATATCTTATCCATTTTCCCAAACGAAAGTTACAGTAGCTTTGATCATCACCCGCAAAAAGTACGTAAAAAATCTGGATTCGCAAAGCCGCCAAAACAGGCATAGGGAAGCGGAAATCTCTGCTACGAAGCCATAACGCATTACGTAAACCTCTTTTTTCCCGTAGCGACAATAAGACTGTAATAATTTAAATAATACGAAAACAAGAAGGCAGCAAAAAGACATTTCTAATGTAATATAAGATACGGCGTTGTAGGTAGGGAGGGTTTACCGAGGCAGGATCGTAATGGGGATAATCTCCGGAAGCGTGGCGTGAATGTTCTACGTTTAAACAGGGTTAACCTACAAAAATGATCGCAATGCAACTTCCTCTTCTGATAATTACATGTAGGCATGTTTTTTTTTTAAATGTGTCATGTAACATCGTCCACCCAACTCAAGAAAAATAAATATATCAAGACTTATCTTAGTATTCAAATAGATATAAAACTAGGATACTCTTGTTATAAAATGGTTTTCTTTTTTTTAATATAGGGGTGTAAATAAAATCAAAAATACACATCAAATAATAAAAGATAAAAATACTGTATATAAAATCAAATTCTAAAACATTAAATTTCGTAATGTAAAATAACCTTAACCATAATATATCTTAATTTTATAAAATTAATGAAAAATTTACTTAGTTACTTTTAGTAGTATTTATCAGTTACATTCATTATGTTATTTAGAGTAAAATAAGGTTTATCTTAGTGTTAAGTCACTGTTATCAAAATATATTGCGGTTATGGAGACATGTCAATAAATATTTTTCAGAACAACATAATAATGTAACAAAGAATATATCGGTAAAAATTGCATTTAAGCAGAGTTCACGTAAATGAAATGGCCAGAGAAAAAAATTTCAATACCTTATATTGACCACATTAAATTAGAAAAACATTTCGAGCAAATGACATATATTAAAAGCATGCAATTTATTTACATGCTTACTCGGACTATCTGACTTCCAATATTAAAACCTTATCTCAAACGTGTTCAGACTATGGTAGTTAAACAACAGTTGGTAGTAGATATATATATATATATATATATGGGTGAAGGACTGCAGGAGAAAAAGTTATTCCACCATCCCAAAACTATCACTTTCCTCCCTATATTTACAATTCTGAGGAAGGAAAATTTTGAAATATTCATATTGTGCTAGTAATGTTCAAAAACACGTGAACCTGTTAGGAAGTGAAAACGATGGGGCGAGGACAGATAAGATGTACATTTTTCCATCTCTCCATTATAAATAAGGAATTTTAAACAAAATAACTGAATAGTTATTTTGTTTAAAATAAACAAACATTTTTGTTTCTTTGTGAACCAAATGGTTAGGTGAGACTAAATTAGGTCAGGTTGAATTAGATTCGATCAGGTTGGGTTTCGTTGAAATAAGTTAGATTGGTTTGGGTTGGGTTGTGTGAGGCTGGGCTCGGTTGAGTAATGTTGGGTTACGATGGATTAGCTTAAGTTAGGTTGAGTTCAATTTTGGTTAGTATGGGTGATGGTGGGTTAATTTTAAGCTAAGTTTGCTTAGGTTAAATTGACATAGGTTTGAAAAAATTATCTTTGAAATTTAATTGCTAGCACGCAGGTAATGACTCTGAGCGCGTCAAAACAAACTCGATGAATAAAAATGGTCGTGAATATTTTACTGATTCGGTATAAATATAAAGATATTTTATTTTGAATTATTTTGAATATTGTAATGATTAAAATCTTTTGGCCGATAGAATTATTACTAGGATATGCAAATAAAACTAGACCGCGAATAAAAGTTAGTATACTATAAATATTATAATACCGATCGATATTTAAAACCTATTTTATTTCTTATTATTACACAGAAATACTCATTGGTAGGTACTTAATCAGTTAATAACAGAAATCGTCAAATTTTAAATGAAAAATAAATTGTTCAGAAAAGTTGGTATTCAACTTTCTGACACCCAGATAAAGTGTCGACTCGCGTGTGAGAGACGACGCACACGTCGCCACTAATGAGTACTAAACACAATATATAGCGTGAACCGTTCTAATTAATGTCGCAAACTGCGCTACCATCGTTTTTTTTTCTCAAAATGAAGTACTTAAGCAAGCACCATGTTGGCAGTAATTTCAACATAATGATCAAAATACATGATTACTTTAAATATTTCAGAGGAGGTGGAGACATTTTCAGTGCATGACGAAATTTATGTTACAAAGTGTTGTAAAATGAATTGCGAACACCTAATATTAATAGCTAAATATTTTTAAACTATATAAATGTAGCCAAATTAAGTTGTTGGGAAATAAAGTCAGTCAGGTAATAAATATTAATTATGCATACCTCCTCGCAGTGAAGTTTGTCATGATCGGATTGATATTCAGTCAGACGATTGAAGGATACGTTTCCAAGTGATATCAAACTAAACATCTCCTAAATAGCCCTCAAATGAGTTAAAGTGAGATTTTAATATAATTACCTTTTGAGAGATTTTAAATTACTAACCTCACCGTTCAATAATTTTTACACAGGTCAACAAAAAAAAATTTTTTTTGATTCTATTATTTAGTAAATATTTTCTGTTTGTATACATCAAAAATCGATCAGAAACTCTACAAAATATAAATAAAGTTTGATTTTGTACCTTTATAAAAATAAATGAAAAATAAATATACGTTGTTTTGGAAGATTTTTTGAGGAGCCGTTGGTTACATTTAAGATGCAAGAGATGGGTGAGGGGGGACTGTGGGTACAAAGCAGGAAGGGGCAGACTGACACGGTGCGTTAGTCTGCCCCTTCCCGCTTCACACCCACAGTCTCCTCTCATGAATATTGCAAAGGAATAACGTATTTTATGTGTGGCGAGGCCTAAAAATATCTTCCAAAGAGTTTAAAAATTTTTCCTATATTTACGGCGAATTCATTAAAGTGAGAGCCAAAAAATTTTATTTGACATCAAATATAAAACTTTGTGAAGCCTACGAAGCTTATTTTAACTTACCCGTACCAAGTCAAGATAAAATATGAGTACCTCATTTCTCACGTAATAACTGCAAAAACACATTAGAAGGTAAGAAAATACATCATATTTTTAAGGAAAACATACCTATATATATTTTTAACACATGCATTAAATGTGTTATTCGTTAATGAATGATGTTCATTTTTTTTCAGCCTAGTACCGGGGAGAAAAAAAAAGTATGAAGTTTGCAGTGCCAAGAGTATGGAGGGAGCCAGATGATCACATTAATGATTGCTATTTTTGTATAGTTAATCCACGTAAGCGTCGTAATGCCAAAAATTCCAAAAAGATTCAGTGCCCAAACTTACCATCAACGTCTACTCCATTACCCCACAGTGTGTTTTTCAGTGCCTTCTAGTCCAAAGCAGAAGGCACAGGAGCACCCACTACCGCTATCTTAAATATCTA
The DNA here is from genome assembly GCA_039881145.1 of Druceiella hillmani. Lineage (NCBI taxonomy): Eukaryota > Metazoa > Arthropoda > Insecta > Lepidoptera > Hepialidae > Druceiella > Druceiella hillmani. The sequence continues at coordinate 27,328,233 of JAYKKI010000022.1, read as the reverse complement.
GTAATAGCGAAGGCAGCGATTTTGTGATCGCATCACCATCTGTTGAACCACATCTCATTAATTCAGAAGAATTTAATGACTTAGTAAGAGATTTAAACCTACCTAAACTTAAAATAGAAATATTAGCTTCACGGTTAAAATAGTGGAATTTGCTAAAGAACGATGATAAAATAAGTGACAAAAGGAAGCGACATGAAATATTTTCTGAATTTTTGCGAAGGAAGACTGACTTTGTTATTGCAATGGTATGAAAGGTTTGTTTGATGCAATCGGAATCCCTTGCATTTCTTCTGAATAGCGTCATTTCATCGACAGCTCTACAAGAAGCTTAAAAGCAGTTCTACTTCACAATGGAAATAAATTTCCATCTCTTCCTCTGGCTTATTCTGTAATGCTCAAAGAAAATTCCCATAATACATAAAATAGTTAATGAGATGTGTGCACTTTATTATTTATAAACATCTCATTATGCTGTTATACGACGTGTTTTTTATATGAGCCTCACGATTTTATATAGTGTGATCAAGGCCATAGATTGCTGATCCGTAATAACTTTTGAGTTTTAGTACTACATTGTATAACATGGTTAAACTTAGTTTAGTACTACATTAGCATAACATAGTGTAGTACTACATTTAGTACTGCATAAAAAAACCGTTTAACTGAAACATTTTTAAATTTATTTTATTTTTAAATTTTTATTGCGGTATGTTTGCTAAGTCTCGTTTCATTGTCTTTATTTAATGAAAGAAGTCATTTTCTTGGACTTATTTTTCCAATCTAAAACAAGCAAATCGACAAGTGTCATTATTTGCACAGGCCATACGACTGCAACATCAGGCTGCGGAATTTAAATCTGGATTTTTATGATAACGTGTCTCCTTAAGACCCACAAAACAAAATATAAGATCCTCTAGTTTTAATCTCCGTAGTTTCAAAATATCGAATCCTATAGTTTCATGATTTAGGCAGGCAGTAACTCTTAGCTCTAATATTGAGGAAATGTAATCTAGAGTTCTTTGATGGAGTCTCTACTTGAGACCCTTAATATTAATTTAAAAATAGCAAATCCTCAAATCTAACAGTTAAGGTAGACCATATCGCAGCATTGTAAGGCAATTATAATTCGCAATTCAAGAACATTCTGTACTTGAGGCCATAATACTAATTTTAAAACAGTAGGTAACCCCCGGAGACAGGACTAAGAAGTTGGAACCTGGAGTTTAATTACTATATCTGCTCGAGATCTACAAAATACTAACTTAAAATTTCCAGCCCTTCAAATCTCACTGTTGAGGTAGGTAGTACCATTTCGGAATCAAAGCTGTAGAGTGAGAAACCCGGAGGTAAATGACAGAGGTTCTGTGTGAGACCGATAAACTATTTTGATGATAGCAAATTCTTAAATCCCACAGTTTAGATAATAGTACAACGGCAGCATCAGCATTTAAGGATTAAGGGTTATGATGATTTTACGTTTGATTCAACATTTTGTATGGTCGTGGAGACAGAACACATGATTTATGAGAATCTGTTAAGTAAAACTAGCCAGAAATTTTATCGCAAAGTTTTAATATGCAATGTAAAAGTTAAATAAAACCGTTTAAAAACGAACAACAGTGGTAAAAATAAAAAAAAACATTATGAATAAATTACCCATAACCGATTTTGTCTTAAAGAAGGAATGAAACAGCTTGCCTCTGCGTTCTTACTCCTAAATAATTATCCATAAAAAGTATGTAGTTTTTATTGCCTTATTATTGTTTTAGATATAACCATATCCCTGGACTAGTGCCTGATAAAGCTCAATTGTAGAGTAGCGTATTATTTCTACTTCTACCGCGTTATGTTCATCGCATATTTTTGTGATACTTCTTGAACCAAATTAAATTTCACTGCTCGCACAGGATTAGTACATCAGAAGTGGAATTGAATTCTGCCTTTAACCCACTCAATGGATCATCGAATGTGATAATATAATATAGAAAGATATCTCTTTTGTCATAGCTCTTATGAACTGCCAGGATTAATAAATATATCATATATCGAAATACATAAATAATATCGCCTAATGAAAAGACTTCCTTTTTTTTTCTTGTTTTGTCCGCATTCTACATTTATTTTAATTTCCAATTAGCAATATTTAACGTAGTTTTTCTGTACTTAAACTGTCCCATTTTAGTCTGTCAATTATAACCTATCAAAGTCATGTAACATATTAAACAATCAGCTCTAATAAAATTAAACAAAAATATAGTTTATGAAAATTCGTATATTGCAGTCTGGTAACGATATCAAATATTCTGACAATTTGAGGTTGATGTTGAATATTTGACAAGAAAATAACATGCAACATCAAATAATAAAAATGGTAAAGTAACGTAATTGACTCGAAGTTTCTCTTTACTTTATATGAGAGATTGGCGGGGTACATTATGTTTTCGTGTGCATTAACAATTGGAAACGTAACGTCTTCTGCTAGCCAGACTACAATTTAATCATAATACACTTGGCCAAAAAGAGTTATGTTCACCGCCTTTCTTGGTAAAATTGATTTTCAAAAAATCGTTGTTTCCATTTAGAATCTACAGTAAATATGAGTAAAAATCTATTATGTATTAAAATCCTGTTATATCATTTAACATATTTATTTATTATTCATATATTTTTGTAGCATTGAACTCCCTTTTGTTTACTGTAAATGATATCCCCGATTGACATTTATTAGCGAAAGACTTTATATCTCGGCAACTCAATTTAGCTATATTTTATAAAGTTAAAAATATTTCTAAGCAACTTAGGTGTTCACTATCGATTTTACAACAATTTTGAAACAAATTTTGGCACGCACTGAAAATGTTTCCACTTCTTCTGATATATTTGAAGTAATCATGTGTTTTGAACATTATGTTGAAATTACTGTTAATATGGTGCTCGCTTAAGTACTTCATCTTGTGAAAAAAAACGGCGGTAGAGCAGTTTGCAATATTAATTAGAACGGTTCACGCAATATATTGTGTTCAATGCTCATTGCTGCACCACTACGCGCACATGCAAGTCGACACTTTTTCTGGGTATCAGAAAGTTGAATTCCGACTTAGATCGCGTCCTCGAAATATTTTTTTTTCATTTACAATATGCTGATTTATTTTAGCTACTAATAAATTAACTGTATGTAAATATTTCTGCATAGCAATAAGTAATTAAAACAAGTTTTAAATATCGATCGTTATTTATCAAACTTGTCTCAACCTCACCAAACCGAATCTATATCAATATAACATTATCAAACTAATCCAATTTAAACCAAACCTAACCGTAGTAACCCAACATAATTCAACTTAATCCAATCTAAACCAATTTAACCCATCCCAAACCGACTTATTCCAACATAACCCAACCTGACGCAACCTAATCCAAACTAATCTAACCTCATCTAGCCAAATAGTTATTATATTTAAAACTCTTTAATATAGAAAGATGAAAGAAGCATACCTCATATGCGTCCTCACCTTATCGCTTCTCACTCCAAACAGTTTCATATGCATTTTGAACATTATTATAACATTACAATATTAATATATCTATAATTAAAGTGATACTTTTGGGATGGCAGAATAACTCTTTAGGTATTATATTTTGGCTTGACTAAATGTTATGCCTTAACTTGAACTATAAGCTATTCACTCTAATATTTTCGATAATTTCTCTTCCTTAGTTTTAAGCTCGCATGCCCGGTTTTATTACATGAGTGCTAACAATTGAGCTAAACATTTTTAGAGAACCTTTAACCAAAAATGTACTCTAGGCTTTAGTTAATACTTTAAGTATTATCTGAGAAAACGACACGTCAGTTTAGAAAATTTTACGTAAGCCTTAAATATTCAGACAAATAAAAAATATACGCACAATCCATTCTTCCGGAAGTATTCAAAAGGCACAATTTCCTATGTGCTATTAACTATTGATACTTACCGCAACCTGAACTTATATCAGACTTGTTTTGTTAATGGAATTCAGAAGATGGGGTAAATATGTAAATTAACTACAAATTTCTACTCTACGTCATTTTGTACATACTTTCCCCGATTCACTCGTTGTAGTTAAAACAAGCGACCGAAAAATATTTTTTAAATAAATTAATTTAAAATACCTGTGATGAAATCCCTTTATTTAAGACAGATATTTTACGACACTATATACGATTTTCTTGCTGGTAATTTTTTTACATTTCTTATAACCATAGTTTGCTTCTATGATAACTGTCACCGAATATTAGGTATATCTTAATGAAACTGACTAATATAGCTTAAACCAACCACATAATTTCAGCGTTATTGGGAAATTTAAATATAATATTATTAAGGTTCCTTTACATTATTAAGCTTCTTTAAGGGTGTAGAATTTAGTAATAAAAGGTTTCTTTGCCAGTTCTGTAATCCGATGTACATACGATATCTGTAATTCTATTAACCCACATATAATAAAAGAGAAGAAAGATATTTTAACATAAAAGTACTCGAGTCATCTTTCCATAATACGAGTAATACCAAAATATTTTTGACGTAATTATTTTGAAAATTAATTAACTTGTCTTCTATTTACGATGTTACACGGTATATTAGTGGCAAGAAACAAAGCGAACTAGAAATTATTTACAAAAACCCACGCCTGCGAGTAAGTATCGGAAGAGGAAGTTGCAACGCTACCGTTTTTGTAGGCTAAGCCTGTGTCAACGTAGAGCGTTCGCGTCATGCTTCTCGAGATTATCCCCATTACGATCCTGCCTCGGTAGCCCCTCCGTACTTACAATGCCGTATTACGTTAGAAATTTCTTTTTTGTGCCTTCTTGTTTTTGTATTATTTAAATTATTACAGTCTTATTTCCGCTACGGGAAGGAAGAGGTTTCACGTAATGCGTTATGGCTTCACAGCAGAGATTTCCTCTTTCCCGTGCCCTTTTGACGGCTTTGCAAATTCAGTTTTTTATGTGCTTTATATATACGATGACGTTACAGTTGCTTTCGGGTGCAAGAATGGGTAAGATGTTTATTTAAATTAATGGTCTAAGTAGAATAAGGACACAATTTATTTTACGGCTTTGATAGGATCTGACATATTTATTTTGGTGCATATTAGAAGCCTTAGGTGTTTCCACAAATTTGAAAAAATAGTCAATGTTTTAAATTTATAGGAATGCGCAGTATTTAAGTCCGTTTAAATAAAATTTCAAATGATTTTACACGATTTTTTAAAATAAGTTTTGATATGGATAATAACAAAATAGGCAAGAAAATTAAAAGTATAGAAAATCAAAATAGTTTTCATTTAACTTAGAAATAGTAAATTTTTTGTAGTGAAAGAGTTATGGTTTTTTATTGAAAGCGAGAACGGTGGAATATCTTTTTCTTACTTTCTTACTGTCCCACATGAAAAATAACGTAGTGAAGAAATTAATAAATAAATTTTTAAATATTTTTCATACCACTGCATGGAAAGAAGTAATATAAATTTAGGAAAAATATACGAGTATATTATATGCAAGTTTCTTTATTCCTTGTGAAAATTCACACAGTTTAATGGGTCTTAGTAAATAAAGTGTAATGATTCGTCTTGATCCCGGGAGTTATATGGATAAGATGACATCTCAAAAATTCACTGGGGTTATCTAGAGATATTTTCCCTTTTTTTTCTTTGTTAAAAATCTGTTAATGTAGTCATCAAACGAAAGGTCCCAACAGTACCATTTCAAACGAATATCCATTTACATATCTAAATGTTGCATACGTACCGCAACTCCATGGCCGGTACCAACTTGAACGAAGAAATTCGCTTTGTACCGTCGAGAGATTATGGGTGCAGTAAGTGAATATATATAATTTTTTAGGTTTTGGTGTTGTTGCGTCTTTTCCATCAATTCATGTATCCATAAAAATCTTTTCAAAATTCATTGTGAGTTTTTACGGAATTCATGTAATAAAATTACATACGCGCGGTAATTACTTTTTATCGTTGATCCATACGAGGATAACACTGAAAGTTCCTAGAATTGACCATTTTAAACAATAACAATAAGAAATTAATTAAAATTTGGAAGATGGAATATTTTCGTAATCTCATTCATAATTAAATAACTTTGCCATTGTTGTATTGGTCATTGTTTTTGTAAGTTGGTGGCGATTTGAAAATTATATGTCAAATACTACATCAAGATTAATTCACGCTAAAATATTTCGGTTCAATATTTTCTATAATAAATCCAAATAAATATTAAGCGGGCAATTGTTGGATTTATCATAAAATTGCTAATTTTTCATAAATTCCGATTGTTAATTTGTCATAAAATACCAACAATTTTATTGGCATTTTATGGTAAATTTCGACAGACATAACTAAAATGCTACATTTGACGTAGTTACGAATAACGGAAGCTCAATTTACTATTAGGAACACGAAATTAAGAAGCGGTCTGCGCGTTGAATGTTGTTTCATTTCTGAAGAATTGCCCATAAGGGCGAAGAAAGGAGGAAGTCCTTTAAAAAAGCCCATCGCGTCGTTCTTCAGACAAAGTAAGAGTTAAATTAAGATAGTTTTAGAAAATAAATCAACAGTTATCGCAGACAGGTAAAACAGATTTATATTATTTTAATTGTTTGTTGTATTCGAAAATGATCGAAAATAAAAGTATTGCTTTCCTACGTCAACTCCTTTATCCACATCTCGACGAGCTGCCGAATATTTGATTATATATGGTATAGAAATGACAAGCTATCCTGTCACACAAATCTAGACCTGGACCATCGATTGTCATTTCTTGCCAAGAATAAAAGATAAACTGCAAATAACACGATTTACAGACGTTGAAAAAGCAGTAATTGCCTTCAAAAAGACCGTGGAAAAGACGTTTAAAAATAGTGGACTAACTGTTTTACTCAGCGGTTTCATCGTGCGTAATGACGAAAACAGTGCCATGGAAACTATTTTGAAAGATAATATATAAATAACAACTTGCTAGTTGGCCAAATTTTTCACATCTATGAACTTTCTTTAATTAGCTCTTGTATCAACAACTAAATAATAAAAATATTTTTTGTACATAAAATCTTAATTTGGTTAAATTATATTAAGCAAATAGCTATGTTGATAGTTATGATCTATAAAGATTAAAGTTAAAATGCAGAACCCGGATATTATTTTATTTTATGGACCAAAAATTAACAAACCCGATAATATAACGGTTTTAGTCTCGTTATAATTTTTTTGGCTGTCTCTAAACTTTAATATTAAACAAAAGTATCGACATGTAGTTGGAGGCCTGCACTATTAGATGAGTAAAATTTTAATGGATTCCGACCACATGCATATTTATAAACCCTAGATTTAAAGAGTATAATTATGTACCAAACCTTAATTGTTCTAGAGTTTACTTATTGTTTCGTTTTGCTTGTGGTAACAAAAACCAGTGGGATTCATACATTTTTAATTTAATGTTTTAAATAAAATCTATAAGTTAAAACATATTTTTGGTTATAAATAATTAGGTATTACTTCAATAAAATTACCTTATACAAAAACCAAAAAACAAACGTACTAAAATACTTACATTTAATTTACGTGTAATGTGCCGTAAATTTATAGGAACCGATGTCTTTGGGAAATTTTTTCTTATGTGTTAAATAACTTGTAATTACTGAATCCCTCGCCCATCTGTTATTTCTTGTTTTCTTATGTCGCGATAATGAATTAATTTTGCTAAAATTAAGAAAGTATAATGTGAGAATAGCCGAAAAATAGTGAAAATTTTTTTTTCTTCAATACTACTGAAAATATTTAATAGATGTGAAAATTGTTATATTCACTCTCACTGATTTACATGATATTGAAAAATTTGTCGGTATCAAGAAGTTAACACTTGAAGAAACGGTAAAATACGGCAATTTATTACAAGAAAGTATTGACGGATGAGCTTAGAACTCGCAGTACAAGGGTTGGTTATGTTTATAACACAAATAAACATTTTTTTCATATCAATATGCTGCAAATATAACTTTCATATTTGTAAAATTAAGATTATCATGAAATTCTCAAAAAATATGAGATGAAAGTCAACGCCTTAGCTCTAGTCACATTTCTTTTTAACTTGACACTAACTTAGAGGTCTGAGAAAAAGGTTTAGATATCGAAGAATATTTTCAAAATTAGAAGTACCTTTGCGAATACTTTCAACCATATCTCTGATAATAACATTATTTTACGAGAAATTAAAAACAAACCCAATACCCCAGGCTTTTTTTAAACTTAATTTGATCCTTATAATATTTCAGTATAAATACTTTTGTATTATACTGAAATATTTCTACTCTCTTCTATGCTAGATTACAAGTTTCCACGTACTGGAAGTTCTGAGAAAAAACGGCTTGACAAATAGTGAACTTGTAAGATTTTCTTTTTTTTCTCTTTTGATGTACGAAATTCTTAAAAAATATGTAGTTAATTTGTATAATTGGTTGATCTCCTTCGTATATCATGAATTTTAATATGAAATTTATATTCCTGGAAAATTTTAAAATATTATGTAAGTTCGTAGTAATTTTTATTATATCTAAGTAACAATTGTGTATTTAAGAAAATAATAATAAATTTAACTAAAGATTTTTAGCACGACAGTATTTAAACACATATGCTATGTACTTTTAAGAAATCTCAGTAGCACACACTTAAAAAATAGGCAAAATTTTAATTAACATTAGAATTGAAAGTAAGGTAAATGGAGTTCTAGAACTCTTCGCAAAAATATAAAGAAATTATTATTTCCAAATTTTTTCGGATTTAAAGATTATTTTATTAAAGATATTAGGAATTATCCTTATTTGAACTAAAATTCAAAACGCAATAATGGTTGCCAAAGTACTGGCAAGCAATATTAATAAACGTGACTGTATATTTTTTTAATCAGAACAACGTATTTAAACGTCCGTATAAAAATAATTATTAAATCCATTTTTGAAATTCTTAACATTATATTATATATACAGACAGATTTGACGAATTTATAGCTTTAAATTGATTATACCTTCAAGAGTAAAATCTGTAAAAAAACAATCAGAAGAACCCTCTGATTATTTTTTACAGACATTCAATTATAAACTAAGCAAGAAGAGGTTATCAGAAACATAAAATATGGTGGTGGGTTTCGGTAGAATAATTACATTTTTTTAAGACTTAGGTGATCTAACGCCTGCAAAATATTTTTTGACTACAGTAAGTTACGACAAAAAATGATACCTTCTATTAGTCGCTACAAAAAACGATAAAGGCATAAGTTTTCAAATGTCTTAAATGAGAGTACAAAGCGAAAACAGACGGATTAAATAATAAAACGCTTAGGATATTATTGACCAGCGATTCCAAATTACAGAGGAAATCACGGTCCCAATTAAATATATATTCTCAAAAAGGTCCGAGAGTAAAATTATGAAATAAATTGTACAAAGTTTGTAGTTACAAGGTGTAGTTTTAGTAGTAATGGTAGACAGCGAGGAATGTGTACATTCTGCGAAAATTTAAAAATTTTCCATCCGACTTTTAAAGCATACAACACACGTTTATGTCTTGTGTACTTATACCATTTTCATCGGGCAAGGTATCAAAAAGGACAAACATTTTATAAATGAGGTGTCAAATTACATCGATTTTGTTTAGTCGTGGAATAACCAATTTCAATGAAAGTTCATAACCTTTAGAACCAATAAAATCTACGTATTAGCCCTTTACAGAGGTATATTTTTGGTAATTTAATATTGCATCAGCTAATAAGCCATAGTAGGGAGAATTAAGTCGAAATAATAATGTTTATTAAAGGTATTTCCACAGTATGCGCGCCTGTACTAATGTAGTTTTGCTGAATTTTTGAAGTCATTATAAGAATTAGGCTACTTTGTAATTCGCAATCGAATTAAAAACCATTTTGAGACGTCAGCGGAAATCATTAGAAAAAAATAACTAGATTTGGATAATATTTTATAAGAGCTGTCAACTTCTATCACCAAATCTAAACCAGTTAGGAAATAAACTTCCTGCAAACAAAATGCTTAAAAAAATCCTCATTGTCTAATTCCATAAAAAACAATTTTCAGAGTCGAAAATACGGAAAGACAGAAGCAATTCTTCTTAACCCCTTATTAATACAATTATTAATAAGGGGTTAAGGGAAAACCGCAATCGGTTGCATTTCCTCAAAACAGACTAATGTTATGACAAAGGTTTACAACCAATGCTGGCGTCATATATTTTAGTCATAATTGTGGTGATACTTAATTCCATTCATGTGTATTACTTACCACCAATATACGTGTTTTTGTCCAGGGTAAAGTTAGTTTTATACGATTTAATATTCATATAATAATTTTTATTAAAAATTAAAATAATTGCAACGAAGACTTAAAGAAATTAAACACAATGCAAAAACAGAAACCTATATGGTAAAGATTACTAAAGATATTTTATTAAAATATAATGCGTTTTAAATATTTCCTGGATAAAGATGTAGTATTTGGAGCAAATATTGTGGTGTGCAGTTTTTGGTGAAGAGTATTTTTTAATTTAAAAACTGGGAGAGACAATAAAATCTTATTTTCTCAACCGATTAAATAAATTTGTTTAAAGTTTGACGTCAATTCGTACAAGGTTTTCAAAAAAACCTTTCCTCGTTTTTCTTCAATCGGTACTTTTTCAAGAAACTAATTACGTTTTCCATTACGAAAGCAGAAATGCTTTTGATGCATTATGAAATTATGAGAAAATGGTGTGGCGCGATGAAAGTGCATATACGGTCACAAAATTATGTTGTTGATTTTCACAGCTAGATCAAATTTATTATTTCAATTCTATTAATGCTGTGAAAAGAGATACTTTTTAATATGAAGTATTTTACTTCATATTAAAAAGTATCTCTTTTGTATAATAAATGTCATGAGAACTGTGCATCAAAATTTCTTGACTGCGTGTACTACTGTATAATTTTTAGCAACCTATCACTAAGCAGAACGCGCCACCATAATAATTTTATACAAGCAACATTTAGGATTTATACTTTAAAAAATTTAGGGAATATTTTAATATTAATTCATCACGGTAATTGTAACCTCACGAAAATATACCTAGTTTGCCCATTTGTGATAACGTTTAAAACAAAGAAAAATAAATATTTTGTTGCTCAAAGTAGCAAATATCCAAGATTTAACAAGTATGTAGTATACTTGTATGTAGTATACTTGTAATATCAAATCGCTGTAATAGGAAACGACAAAAATTAACTGAAAAATCTGGAGTCTCGGCCGTTAGCTTTTACCTTTAGTCATCTTCTTTTACGCTTTAGATGGAAGATATGATTTGCATTGTAGAAAAGCCTCCACGTGCGAATTAAAATAGCAATTAACTAATTTTTTTAATGGTGTTCGGTCAATTAAATATTGAAAGAAGTATTAAAATCTGATAATAATATCCAAACATATTGTACCAATTTGAGGACCAATATTTAGAATATAGAATATTTTTTCGAAAAGGAATGCTTCTTTTAGAAAAAATATTATATTATATAAATATATAAATATTATATTAAATAAATATGTAAATATTATATTAAATAAATATATAAATATTATATATAAAATAATATATTATTTAAATTGATAAAATATAAAAACTGGCTAAAAATCTCAAAATCGACTGACGAATTTGATAAAAATATTATTCAATGAAAATTATTTTTTTTGAAAATAATAAGAGGGTTATATAATTACTTGCTTTTTTCTTAATCTAAAACATTTTACAGATTTCTCCATGACTCTTTCAAAATCTCGATTTACATCAAGATTGAAGTCTTATTTCATCGAAAACTTTAATTTAATCTATTAAACTAAATAGAGGTCACAATTATTAGTCATTAGAAAGTTTCGGAAACTATCTCGAATCAGAATAAAATTAATTTCATTTTTATTGGTATTTACATTGCTGGGAAATGTTTAATATTCAGATGCTTTTTCTTTCTGAGCTGTTTGAAGTCCGTTTTTAAAGAAACACAACCATAAAATATTTTTCCACGATTTCATTCGTTTCTAAAAAAATATTTGTGTCTTATTTTATTTCATTAACATATTCTGCATACGAATTGCTATTATCTTGTTCTTAAATACAGTAAAGTAAAATAAGAAAATGTCGACTAAAGCCGTTGAACGTGCGGGCGAAAACGCCCGGATAGCGTCACGATAATGCGGGGCGAGCGCATTCGTGCGACGCTCCCCGTCGGCGTGTCATTAGTAGAAGGGGACGACAGCCAGCTTGCTTTTAAATTTTATATCTATGTATTATTTATTCATATCGATTTTTACAGCGCAGCGTTTTCACGAAAAAAGAAATAAATTTTGGTTGTAATAATATAAAAATGGTAATTTGGATATTAAAACTGCTTTAGAAGGAAAATTATAAGCCAACTCGAATAATTCGAATTCATCGGCTTGTAGCAACGAAGCATCGTTCCTTCTCCAATGAACGAAGGTTGTATTCTATTTTGGTTAGACCGACTTTAGTAAGGTTCGGCTTTAAAATTGTTAATTGCTTGGTTGTGATTAAATTTTTGTGATTAATTTTTTATTCGACTTGCACTTTTTTCAATTCTCAATTTTGGTTTGTTTGCTTTTAATTATGGAATTTAAAATTGGAGTTAAGTATGTTTTGTATTGAAATTTTTCTTTGATTTGAGATGATTTTAAATTAAATTTTATTTGGGTTCGATTGAGGACTGTATTTGATTTGGGCTTGATCTTATTTCAATTGGGTTTTGGGATTCATTTATTTTTTTAAATATTTAGGTTTAATTTAATCACAGGTGGGTGTCATGTAGTTAGTTTAATCGCAATGAGTTAATTTGTATTCCGGTAGAGCTCCAAAAAAGCAGGTCTTTTTTTATTAAATTTCATCTGATTTGACGTGAATTAGGTTCAATTTAAATTTCTCTGTTTGTTTATTCGAGTATTGAGTTATTAAAATTTAATTGGATTGATTTAAATTTTTTTATCTACGTTTTAGATTAGTTAACATCAAAGTACATAGAGTATTCGGTTTGGCTTCAAATGATTATAATGAATAAGAACTTGTTAAATTGTCACTTAATACGTCATGGCCGTCAGTGGCTATTACATTAGATTCTTTTCACCTGTCGAAATTTAACAACATCGAGTATAGTTAGTATTTAACGTATTACCAAATGGTCTATTTGAAATAATACGTTTAAGAGAAAAACGTGAACCAGCAATTTTAACACCTAAGTGTGAAAAGGCCAAAGGAATGTTGAAACAATAAAATCTGTTGTTACGGGCTAAAATCTACAATTAAATTATCGGCACTCTTTATTGCCCCATGTTCGTGACAAGAGATGAATATTTTGGCCATATCTATCACAATAACTAGAATCCTCGTTGAAACGCGGTAGTGTGACTGTAGGTTTAGGACGACTTTATCATATGCGCATTAGTTATAACGGGCATTAACAATTTCTTTTCATTCAGCCCACAAGGAGCTGCGGAGTTAATAGAAAGCTCTAAAATTTTTTGTGACTTGAAGGTACATAAAATACTTCAATCGTCTTAAATAAGGTGATTATCAAAATAAGCGGCTGCAAAAAATCTTGGAACAATGTTTCACTGTAAAATTTGTTTCATAGGCCAAATATCTAATAAAGGCCATATTTTAGCTGAAGAAAATATATGGCAAAATACAGTATTCCACTGCGTAATTAATTTTGGAAGTTTTAGATTTTTTTAAATTTTATTAAAAAATTGGGCAGGACATCTAAAAATTCATATTTAAATGAAAAAGTAAGTTAAGTAAACCCTTTTTGATCGCATTTTAAAAAGAGAATACCCAAAAATATTGTTTTTAAAAATCCTTGATTGTTATTTATATCAAACCTGTATGTTATGGCGCTGCGGCGTCTAATACGCTACTTAGTAGATCTAAGACCAAACAAAACGAAAAATCATTAAAAGTGAATGTCAAAATTTAAATCAGAGAATGTTAAAAGTGACAGAAGTGCTTCGATAATTTCGATTTTTCATGATTTTCTTCAAAATAATGATTTTTAACAATTTGGTACCGAGTGGTGAATTTCAAAGAATTGCTAACAACTCAAAACATTTCCTGATGAAATAAAACGATTTTGGGGTCAAGTCTGTTTATTAAAGTGGAGCGATGACACTCAAATATTTCCTTTATTTTCTACTTTTTTAATTATTATTTTCCCAATATCCCATTCATCGACTAATAATGAAAACTAGATAACAAAACGACAATTAAATTAGGGTAATTATTAAGACTTCGATATTAGTAAAAGATAACGGTTATAACAGTTCAAAGAATATATATATATATATATATATATATATATATGTATATATATATATATATATATATATAATAAAGTCAAGTATCGTAGTAACTACGAACAGCCACCTTATTACGTAACTACTGATGACGGCTTCAGCTTTGCTTTCTTCTAACAAACCGAATTCGGTTTCCATTATTCTGTAATTTTATTCAGTAGTATTTATTTACTCATATAATTTAATGCAAATAAATAAGAAGTACAGTTAATAGAGTACTCGTTGCACTTGTCTTGCTGCCATCTGTACATATACCTGAATGTAAGAAAATGTTTAAGAATTTTAATCGTATATACAATATTATAAAGTTACAAGCAATAATAAATACAACTTACGTAAATTCCTATAATTTTAAATATTTTTAAAATAACAGTTTTCAAATATAGAATTTTTCTTAAATATTGAGTTTTTTTACATACACCGATTTCGGATCGGAATATACCGATTTTAGAGGGCGACCAAGACTATTCCTTCGCATTTTGAATTTAGAGACCACTCAATCGACACACCATCCTGCTGTCACTAGTTAGTATATGTAGATAGACACAGAGCAACATGGCCAAAACAGCAAGTCATCGCCAATTTTCAAAGCACGCAGGCACTAGAGACTTGGGGACGTCCAATTAGCAGGGTGAACGACGATAGAAAAAGCGTGTGCGTGCGACGCGGTTGGAATTATAAACTCGCGCGGCCGCTATGGGCGGACCGCAAACCAATGTTTAGATGTTTTCTATCTCTGTCTGTACATTCCTATTTATGTTTAACTACAGCATATTTTCTTGTCCAAACATAACCGCTTTTGCCAATAAACACCATTCCAGTGATTTCAGTAGATTACTGAGTTACTAAATGAAGCTTCAGGCTAACAAATTCGTTTATTACAGTCGCGTTTTGGATATTAAATTACTTTCGAGTTGACAAAATTTTTTATTCGGAAACAAGTCTCCAATAGAATTTTGACGTAGTTATAAGTAATTCCTATTTGTATAAAAATATTTGCACATCATAATTTTTATAATATCCTCCAGATTATTTTCTAATGTCTTCGTTACAAAAAATGAATTTGATAATTTAATCACAGGAACAGTTTTAATTGTTTTAAAAATTGAGACATAATGTATTTTCACCAAGAACTGCCTGGACCACATCGACACTTTCGCATAAATTCATTTTATTTTTTAATTTCAGGCAAATGTTAAAAAAAAATCCTATTCCTGTTTCATGAGTGTCATGATACGATATGAGTCTCCCATGAAAGCTAAAAGCGTATTTCGATTTATTTATACATATATATATATATATATATATATATATATATATATATATATATATATATATATATATATACTATTGTTCACAACCATAATTTAAAAAAACTTTACGACAAAACACTAGAGTGACCACAAAAAGAGCAACTATCAATTTCAAGTTTTCGTTTTGCGTCAGCGGTAATTTAATTCTTACGATGTTTCATTTAATAAATACGGTAAATAATTTAACGACTTGAGACATCACATTTTATATAAATTTTTCATTTTGGTATAAGTACTTATGAATTTTGTTTTTTTAAACAAATATTACAGCCACACATATTCCTGCTTAAAAAAAAATTAATTATTATATTTCAATTACGTAATATTACTTTTCAAAAATAAAAACATAGTAAATTATATTTTTTATTGCTAACCATTTAAATTTTATTATATTACTACTACCATTTACGTGGTAGATATAATATTACAAAGGCATACCTGTACCCACAGATATACTTACGTATATAATATATGTATAGCCGAATATAAATAAAAGTGAAGATATAACTAAAATATTGAAGATAAGTACGTAGAAACATAAAAACACCTACTCATTATAAAATCCCACCTTTCTCCATAGCAACCAGATAGCCAATGCAAGATGTCCTTATTCCCGCCAACTATTTATAGTTGCACCACGCTCTGCATGGTCGCGCCAGTAAACGCTTGCAGCAGAACACTCTAACTGTGCATACAATGTTTGCTCAAAGCATTATACAAATGAAGATTTAGGGTTATTGTGATTTATTAGAACTTAAATTGATATGAACGCATTCGATACTCTAAAAACTGTAAGGCGGTGTGGATAAATCAACAAAAAAACAAGCTTACAATATCCTGCTTCATATGTGTAGATAAACATATGTTTATTTTTAGTTTTTAAACTTATCAAATAATCCATTTTACTTTTGAAATGATTGTCTTACATTCTAATAACGTCAAGATATAAATAAATAAAAAGAAAAATTATGAATGATTCCCTTCATTGTTTTTTCTTGACATCTGC
Organism: Druceiella hillmani; assembly: GCA_039881145.1. Taxonomy (NCBI): domain Eukaryota; kingdom Metazoa; phylum Arthropoda; class Insecta; order Lepidoptera; family Hepialidae; genus Druceiella; species Druceiella hillmani. The sequence continues at coordinate 27,311,476 of JAYKKI010000022.1, read as the reverse complement.
AATTAGGAAATGAATTTACTTCGATAACAATTTCGATTCACAATTACTAAGGCTTAAGGCCAGCCCACTGGGAGCTCTGCCACACGGTCCTCGTTCGCAGAAAAGAATTAGTGTTTATAACGAGTTACAAAAGGATTGGTTAGAGATTTTGATTTCATATTTTCAGAATCTTGTAGAACTTTACACGGTTAAAATTCACACGCGTGTTTTACAATAAAATAGGAGATAAAAAGTTTTGTTAATTTTTTAACGAATTTAGAAAAATGTTTTAAGAAATTATTCGTTTTTTTTTAAATATTAGTCACTTTAACTTACGAAATGTATTAAATCTAAAAATTAAATATAAATGTTTTAAATATTTGAACGCAAAAAATTAAAATAATTCCCGAGCGAGTATGTAGCGTTATTGGTTCATCGAAATATAATTTCTTTAAATATAAAAAATGATTCCCAATTACACACCAATTTACGTATCTTAATTATTTTATATCAGAACTGCCCTTAGTAAATAACCTTTGTGCTACTTTGATAATAATATTCCTCTCTTCGATGTTATGTTCAAAACAATTTTAATCTACAGATGGACATTTGATTTTGTTATAACAAGACACACGGAGACCAAAATAACGTTAGTATACACGACATTTCTATAATATAAAAGATTTGGGAATTAAGTTAGAAAATGTGAAATATTTACCTTCATTTTAATTCAAAAGTAATGTTTATGTGGACAAATGATATTGTAAATTAAATATACCAATTACTTTACGATAAAAAGTCATGTAATACAAATTACTCTCATAAGATTAACAACTGCCATAACAATGAGACAAGAAAAAGATGATCATACAGGTTTTTTGGAAACCAGATAATGCTTCATTACCACGTAAATGCGAGTAATAAAACTATAAAATTTTAATAGCAAGCAATAAAAAACTTAATTTATGTTGTTCTATTTCTTTAAAAATTTTATACCTTATCTGAAATATCCTAAAGGATTAGTTTTTAAAGCAAAAGTATATGGGACTTCTATTTTATAAAAGACGTCGTAAATTGGCAAAAAAGTGGAAATTTTTAAGCGCATTCAAAATCAAAAAATTGGTTAAAAATGTGAATTGTCAAGTCATTAAATTATGTATCGTGTCTATTTAATGGAACATGGTAAGAATTAATTTCCTACTAACACAAAACCAAAATTTCAAATTGATAGCTGGTAGTTTTAAAGTCAGTCAAATTTTCTGTAGTAAATGTTTTATAAAAAGTTATGATTGAAAATTATTTGAGGATATGTATAAAGCAATAATTTCCTGGTTCTTAACTTTTGCTTTCATTCTGTAATTTTTAATTGATGGAAAATTAGTTTTTAGAATATTACGTTCTTGATAGTTTTCGGAAAGTTTCAATTGTTTCTTAAAGTATTATGAAAATGATAATTTTTTTAAGTCCAAAAAAATAAACCTAAAAGAAAAATGTTGAAACCACTTCAAATTTACATATGGCTAGCTCTATATAAACATTTTCTAAGGGCGAGTCTTACTAGAATTCAAATTATGAAAATATTGGAAAAAAAAACAGGAAATATGTTAAATCTGAAATCGTTTTATATGGAGTTTATTGACAAAAACAGGTATATTTAATACTATTCTAACGATATATACCTTATATATAGAAATTGATTTGAGTGACTTTGTTTTCTATTAAATGTTTGTCTAAATAATACATCTCACCAGTTGTTAGTCTGCTATTGTCTACTTATGAAAATATTCATTTGTAACGTAATAAAAAGTATGAATATGGCAAAAAATATAAAATGAAAATTTTTTAGGTAACTTGAAAATTTTCGAAACATTTTCTTCTGGCTTCTAAATTTGATCCGTACAAAAACCATATATAAAACCATAAGAAACAATTGAGGAAAAATATCGAAATTTCCTTTTACTGCGTAACATATAATATGTAATAATCGATAAATTACTTCACTTCCATAATAGTCACGGTATTGACCACATCGAACCTGAGTCGCTTGGACGCGAAACAAAGATGTATATTCGTGAATAACAACTGGAACTTCCGAGGAGAAGAGTATTAGACAAATATACTCAAATTTAGCTACACAAAAGGTCAAAGTTATAAAAAATTACCTAAAATATATTTAATATTTTGAAGCCGACATAAGTTCATTAATCTTAATAGTTGATTTGAAATATTATTACCTACTTACGTCACATGAGACAATAATATTATTATTGTCTCATGTGAGTAAGTAGGTATGTTATTTAAATTAGATAATAATGTATATTTTGAAGATAACCCTGAACAATGAAAGGGGGTATGTGCTGTGTTTTAATTGTTATATTTCTATTTTTAACCGAATTTTTTCTCATATCAAAGCACTAATCTGAACGGCAGTTTTTGTAAGAAATAAATGGAAACTGTTTACCTGTCGTGCTCTGTTGCTCATTACTTTTTTCCTAATAATATAAACAATATAGTTTATAAAATATTTTACAAAAACTGTCTTTCTCACTACCACTTGCTACGGGTTTGATCGTTGGAATAATTGAAGGGCTTGCAAAGTTCGTATAAATTAAAATCATCGAACTTATCAAATAAAAATATAACTTTACTTACCTTTGCAATATATAGCATAGATGTATATATAGATATATATATATATATATATATATATATATATATATATATATATATATATTTATATATCTTAGAATCCTTGTATTAGTAATACAATATTCAGATTCTATATAATTTTTCTTGTGTTAAATTAATCGACTTAAATTTATCTCTACAGAATCAATATTGGCACTGATATCTCCCTGGAAAAATAAATGTAAATATTTGCTCTATTCATTCCCAGCGTGGTGACAAACAAACTTATTGTGGGATGTCTGTTATTTCTTCAAAATATTATAAATTAAGGTGACAGAAATTGAATGACTTGGTCATTATCTAAATAGTATACAAATGGAAATTTATAACAAATAATGAACTTGTTGTCCGGAAGCTTGTTTCAAACATTTCTTTGGCTAGAATATTTTTTTCTTTCAAATAATTGCCTTAAAATTACAAATTATTAAGTTATAAAACTTTTTCATGATATTTCAATAAAGTTATGATTATAATATAATTTTGCTTATGCACCCGGTCGGGGTGCGTCAAGATGGTTATTGGGTTTATTAGTCTACGTATGTTTCGATATATATGTATGTTTTTTGTATTTCATACTCCAGAAAAATCAGTGGATTTCACAATTTGAACGAGTGATATTTGAAGTGATCCTTAGAATAGTATTAACCTTCCGAGTATATACAAGTTTGTTCAGCGCGAAAAATTCCGAAATACATACCATAAAGATGGACATGAAACTTCAGGTTTTTACGCGTATATAAAAATATATATTTTGTACAAATAAATATGATATATTATAAAAATATCCATCAAGCAGGATATAAAAGAAGTAGTTTTATAATAAATGAGTTATATCCATTAAAAGACAAAAAGAAAAAAATCATAAAATGGTAATGAATGAAACAAATTCTTTCAAATTTCTAACCTTTAGGTTACCATAGATCAGTATTATACAATTAGGGAGCATAACTTCTTTAACATCGTTTTAGTACATATTTTTATTTAAAACGCTTTTTTTCTGTTTTCCGCCGCTTATAACTTTGACTTATTTATCAGCGACCTGTATTTTTTAGCTTCTCTTGGAAGTTTATTGTTTTAGTTGAATACTGAATTAAATCTTACGTGAAGAAATTGGGCTTAATTTTGTACATCATGATAAGAAATCTTTATTGCAGACGTGACACTTAACCAGGGTTTTACTAAACATATGGTTGAACAGCCTTATCGATTACTTATCTATGTGAGTATAGATTTAAGATCATGTAAAGAAGAACTTTTAATATATAATTCCTTTAGCAGTTTTAATAGTAGAGTATCCCAATAATATTCCTAAAATAAACTTTTCAGGGACATATAATAAATGAAAAATAACAGCAATTTACTGAATATATAAAAATATTAAAATTAAAGATATTATTTTGAAACAGCCCTTCAAGTTTCAATTCGGCATAACCCGCTTTTAGTGTTTAAATTATTAAATATTCACGACATTCACAGAAATTAAAAAAAAGGTTCAAAATTATGAACGAATATAAAACTTCCATTATATCTTCATGGTATTTCCTTTTGGAAATATCCGGGCTCCCTACACGAATTTCATTTAATTACAAGTAGGCTTTTAAGTTTTATTGTATTTTTAATCTGGCAACCAATATAAGTTTCAATGTAGCTAGATTTATTTATGATGGGTTGAGCCATTTCCTATAACGACTAAAAATAATTAAATTTTCGGCTTATTTTCAGACCTTACTTGATTTCCATACATATATATATATATAGATAAATATATGTATTAGTGAATTGTTTAATTTGCGTACCAATTTTATAAGGTATCTTTCAATAGCTCTTTCAATAATAGGGGGAGTGGCATGTTATGAACACATTTTGTGGATAAGAATCCGTTTACATGTCTCCAACCTCTAGCACCTAAACTGCTATTATTGAATAGCTGAAAAATAATTCCATCAGTGGTATATACGACACAATGAACTAAAATACAAATAGGGAAAAAGTGTAATTTAAAAAAAAAGATTATCCAAGGCAATAGGATATATAAAAATAATTACAAAAATCGACATATAATAAGACCTCCTATTACCCAAAGGATACCGACAAAAAAAACCCGATTCTACGGAATAGAATCACATTTAAAAAAAAAGCTGATATTTTTAGAACAAAAAAAAATAAATAACTCAGTAATTAAAAATCAGCAATAACCAAAGCATAAAATACAATTTGTAATCATACAATGAAACAAAAGCTACCATCACAAATATGAATATGCTTTATTTAAAGTAAATACATCAAGAATTATTGATAAGGAATTAAGATATTAGAAATCTAATTTTTTTATAATTATAAAAGTTTTTTAGAAACTATAACGTGAAACCATCAAGACGCATTAGGGCAGGTGAGGTGTTTGGTAGATTTTGTAAAATTTGTCAATGTTTTATTTATTCATAGTAAGCTTGTTTAATGCTTCTATTGGGTTAGAATTTGAATCTGCTCTAAATATTCGTGATTTAATTGTTTTAGGAGGTGCAATTCTAAACTCTATAAATTTAACTTTTACTTTTTTTGTTCTGTATATGAAAGAAAATTATAGAATTATCAATGTTGTATATTAAGAACAATAAAAAAAATTATTAACTATACAATGAAAAAAATAAGTACTGACATTTATTTTCATGACAGGTATTGACGTATTTGTGTATACAAAACCCGTCTTTTATATTCATACAAATTGAGGTTAAATCTGTACTTTTATATAATATTTTTTTAATTGAAATTAAATTGGTATATATATAATAAAAATGTATTGTTAATATCCGTGATAGAAATAGTGCTTATAAGCATTTTAAATATATTTTAAGTGTATATCTCTAAACAAGGTTAGCCTTCGGTATGTATATGATTGCGTTATAAATTATATTTCATTTAAAATTTAATTATTTTATTGAATTAAGAATTCAACAACTGTGTTTATTATGACTTGAATTCCTTTTATTACTACATTTCTATTAAATATTTGCATGACAAATAAAAGTATTCTTGTATTATGCCAAAATGTATAACTTCTATGGGACGTAAGTAAGTACACGCACATTTATTTCTCAATTATATGTATCGCGTTGAATGTCATTGAAAATAACCAATTACTAAGCCTTCAATAATATATATTTTTCAGAGTTGAGTGGTGTATCCTCACATGTGTACACCAAAATGAGCGTTTCCATTCCTTCATATCCAAAACTATTGAACAAAAATTAGGCAAAAAAATTATATTTATTGAAATTGACCACAAAATTATAGGAAAAAGTAAAGTGTAGCGGTTATACGGGGTCTTATAATTGTTGAGAAAGTCACGAATATTTAACTTCTTTAAAAATATTCTAAGGCTATATTAACATAAAAAGAAATAATATTAATATTTATGAACAATTTTCATACTTCGTACGTTTCAATTTTTAAACTTTTATATATATACGGTAGAACTCTTGTCAAGGAAAGCCTTTGGTAGGAGTTCTATTCTTACTTGCGTATTTTTTCTAATAATCAATATTCGCATTCACAAATTTTTCAATTTGACAGACATCTTTTGTAGTATACGTCAATAGAATTTTTATTAAAATTACGATAATAATCTTTCATTGTAATTAACATTATTTGCATTAATGACTGTTTAATCGACTTAAAATGAAATTGTAATTCAGCTTGACAGAATCATCCTCGTAAATAAATATATGTGGTTAGTAAATAAATGTAGGAGATATTTTTTCTCAATGATCGTTCTTTGTCACCTGAAATTGCGACAACAAATCAGACGGTAAATACACTCCTTCAATATATCGGAAAGGGGAAAATATGTACGTACGTGAATTATTGTGGTTGACGCTGAGATAACTATCAGTACTCTGATTGATTTATTTGTTCATTGTTTTCAATGTGCATGATCCTATTAATCCGGTAGTTATTTTATTGTTACTTGAACTAGTGACTTCAATTTTCGTTAGTAGAGTTGTAATTACCATTTTAGTAAAACATTTTCATTTATGAATATTGTTACCTTAATCTAATGTGTTTATTCTAACTAATATCACATATGCAAAAGTTTGTATCGTAACTCATAATTTTTATGTACATTTTTATTGTATCTCTTAAGATATAATATCTAAATTAATATGATGTAATGTCTAATACTTTAAAAAAGAATATTTTGGATATATTTGCTGCAAGCTCTTCTAAGAAAAAAATATAATTTTGAATAATTTGGGGTATGCTGCACTACATAAGAAATTAAAATTATTTTCGTAAAATATTATGCAAATAAAATCAATAAACACAAATGTTTTTTGATGTCATGTTTTCAAATATATGCGATTTGTTGGGAAAAAAATGGGCTACCCAATACATAATATATATATATATATATATATATATATATATATATATATATATATATACACATATCACTTTATATCACTAACGTGGAATACCAACGCGTCGGTTAGTTAATTTATTATTTACTACCCATCAAATACTGATATGAAACCAACTTCGACAATACCGATCTTTAAAATCGACTAATACTGGGATCTCATCCATCATAAATACGGTTAAATGTTATTGGAAAACTTCCCTTTTCCAAAAGCTTTCATTTATTTATTTTATCGTTTTCTTTTTGTTAAGTAAATTCGGATAAATTTAAATTATATTTTAAAATATTTTTCCACTAAATATAATGTATGCACGTATTTATATTTTTTTTATTGTTTTTAGTTTTTGAAATAACATTTTTACAGTTATTTTCCACTCTCTAGCCACAAATCGAAAGGTGGTGGTTATCCCCAATCTATACTCCTTTTCCTATGCACCTTGGATAAGTCCAAAAAATACTCAGTAATATCTAATACATACATATATAATTATCTAATAAACTTAACCCATTTCATAATTAATCTTTCCAACCGTATTTTTATAATTGTTAACTAGAGATAGGCTCTTTAGCAAAAGCCAATTTTAATACAATTTTTATCAAATTTATGAGGTTACAAATAGTGGCAACATCACAAGTGATAAATTACAATGAATCATATTTTACAAAAAAAAGAAACTCAACTAAAATTCAAGTAGATATTACATTTTGTTGTTCCCTTTTCTTTGCGTGGACGTAAAATTAAATGTTTTGTTCCTTAATGAAAGTACACAAATTCGAATTTGTTATCAACTAACGGCAGTTGAATAAAAAAGGTACCACCTTCATTCTTTGTGATTTCACATCATAATTAAATAATTGATAAAATTAATCTTTTATTTTCCATAACCTTTACATTCAAAGATTGTAGATAAAATAAAATAGCGTATTGTCAATTCTTGTCCTTAAATGGTAATATGTAAACTTACTTTCTTGTACACAATTCAAATGATGATCTTTGCCATTATATGCCTCTACTGTAACGAAATATATTTACGTAAAACGTAAGTGAACGTAAAGTGAAACAAGGAGAATGTGTGTTATAATACATTGTCATAATTAAAAATTAATAATTAAATAAAATACAGACCTGAGCTTTGCAAGCCCCCTTTACTATTATTTCAAAATACACTAAATTATTTAATTCAAAAGACACTAAATTAATTACTGCCGAGGGTGGCAGTAATAGTTTAGACTTCACGGGGCACAAGGGTAATTCTTTTTTCCAGTATTGTAAAACAATACAAAATCTCAGTTTAAACAGCATTTAGAACGGTCTCCATGGATATTGATTTACTTTCTACGTCTTTTTTTAAGTTGAAGGAAGAAGAAAGTAATTGAAATTTCTGTTATTTTACATAAAATTATTTAGAACGGTATGGGGTAGAAGTCATAAATTTTACGTCACTTTCCCCACTGGTTGTGTTTGTTTTATTAGATACTGGAATATTAATTGGACTACATATTTATTTCATCCCTATTGATGCCCATTAAAACCATATTCAACAATATTTTAATTAAATACACAGTTTAATACAAATTAATTAAATTAAAAAAAAATTAGTTTATTTAAATTTACAGTTTTTCGTGACAGAAGTCCAAATTTGCATCATTTTCGCATGGATGATATTTGTCTCGTTTCAGACTGGAATGCTAATCGGACTGCATCAGAATACACAGTCAGTAGCGTTCTTTCTGAAACTCAACAAGCTTCTGGATTTGAATAAATATAATTTTAAACATTTCGGCTAAATACAGTGATAAAATATAAGCAAAACTGCCCAAATTCTTATAAAATCGATCACGCGCTTCCCAAGAATTGCTCTGTTTGCGCGAAATATATTCTGTCACTTAATCCCATCGAATATAAGTACTAATTGAAATGCAGGCTTATTTTTTTGCTTTGGTAATAGAAAGAAAACATTAAAGACTACCGTCTAGCTTCATTGTGTACGGAGATATAAATTTATCGACATCTAAAACATCTAAAAATTGGGAGCAGAAGCCAGACTTGCGGTTACTTCAGAAGAGTTTGGATGGAGGCGCATTAAAAAGAGTGTTCTAATTTATTCCTAAATAAACAGAATTACATACATACTACTTCTTATAATTTTGTAAATTCACTTGTCGATAACATTTTGAAAAAAGTCGGACACTGTTAAAGCAGGATAAGCAGATTTCTTAAGAAAGATTTTAGTGTTTTCTTTATATACGTAAATATATATATATATATATATATATATATATATATATATATATATATATATATATCTAAATATAATCAAACATTTTACGAAGCATAAACGTTCTTATTGATAAGGTGATTAAAAATGTGCAGTTAATTAATTCAAATACGTTAACTTTTTTCTAAATAAAGCTTGTGTAATCAAAACTTGACAAAGTAGAAAATCTGTTCCAGGAATGCTATATTATGATGAGAAAATTGGTCAAAAATCAACAGATACTCGAAAAGTTTCCTAATAACCGCTTCGCTTTTAATTATTTTAATACAATGCCACTTCAATGGGTGGACAGAATACTAATGATTATAATTAAGTAAATAATTGCGACTCATAAACTCTTTCAAACCATATGTTACTAATATTATATCCATATGGAAGTAACAGAATAGCAACGTTCATTTCTTACATCCGCCTTCTAATTTGGTGCAATGCAGTGATAGTGAAGCGTATTTTATCCCGGCAAGTTTTCTCCGAATCGAGCGGGAAACTGCTTTTCTCATTAGATATTTTGTGATATAATATAAACGATATATGGAGAGTTATATGGACTAATTTATGGAATTGTTGTTGATATTATTTATTTTGTTAGTTCGGCTGTAGTCATATTCTTCTTCAACTTGTCACTATTCGATGATTTCTTTTGAACCGACGATAGATATTGTGATAGTTTTTATCAATTTCCGATTAAGGTATTTATTATTTTAAACGAGTTGTCAACAATTTTATAGTCCAGCTAATGGGATTATTACCTATATTGTTCAACTTGTGATTCGGCCTGTAGCCACTTTTTCGTGAATTCTTGACTTATCAATTAATACCCTTGAATCAAGGATAGGTGTTGTGATATTTTTTATCGATTGTCGATTAATGTATTCATTAAAACTATTCATTAATCTAAGAATTGTGTAGATAGTTTTATGGATTAGTTTATGCAGTTATTGTCTGTTATGTTTAAATAATTAGTCGAGTTGCAGTCGCATTTTCCTTCGTCTTATCACTTATCAGTTAAAACTTTTAGACCGACGATATTTGTTATTAAAATGTTCATCAGTCATCATAAATCAAGAGGAATGCGCTATCGACTAAATGTTTTCCGTATCTGTTAGCGCCTATTCAGTTTTATGTTCTAATATGTTTTTGTTAGAGTTTTATACTAATAATTCTTGGACTCTAGAATCGTCTAGAGTCACTCTGATTTTTCGTAGGACATATTTTTACAGATAGTGCGCCATAAAGTGTTAGATATCATATGTTATCTTCAATTATTACCTAATTTATAGCTCAAAATAATTTTTTTTTGAGAAAATATTTGATTGGGGGAACTCAGAACCTTGAAAGTTGTTAATTAAGGCCACACCCATTTTCAGACTGAGGAATTCGGAAGTCTACTCATTTTTTTTTCTAGGATCGAGCGGTCATAGCTCTGGTTGGGAGTTGTCGAAGAGTGGGGTCAAGGTTTCAAAGTCACAATTTTTTTGTGAGAAGAGTTAATAGGTCGAGACGGAGAGAATAAATTTTGCGAAGAAGTTGGAGAAGGAAGAATTTGGGGGAGTTAAGGTGCAACTGAGGCATATGATTTCTTTGCAAAAGGGACCGTTTTGAATGCTTCCGCATAGGTGATGTCTCTTTCAGATATTTCAAATTAAATCTCTTTTGTCTTTCGAATTTCGGACAAATTCTGTCAGTAAAATCATGGTTTCCACTGCAAGAAACACATTTTGCTTTGTGAATAAAATTAGGGCAGTTTCTCTCAAGGGTGCCTTCACCATATTGGCAACAATGCTTTAAAGATCGGTATTTTTAGGCACATATCCTAACCTACAACATTTGAAAAATTTTATCGTAAGGAATTGATATTTTTAAACTAGAAGCGAGGAATATGCCATAAATATAAGTTGGAGACAGATTTTGTCATCAAAGGTTATTACCATAGTCTCTGATGAAAAATATTTGGTTGACTATCGATCCATTTTTGAAAGTTCAAACGGCAGACTTTAATAACTTCACCGCAACCTTCCGGGACTTATATGTTTTGTAACACCTCTTGATCAGACCAATCGACAGAACCATTGTGAACAATGCCCACACGACTGACATTAAAGGAGGGGATGAACAATTTATTCTGTCCCGTAAAAGCAAAGTAGTTTACAAAACGGTCTGCAGATGACAACTCCACCGAAATTTAGGACTCTGTTTGGACATGGACGAGTTACTCAGCTGAACATGTAATTATACAGATAGCGCCATCTGATAATTAGTTGCCATAGCTGTGAGTCTGTAATAAAGTGGCCATATAAACTGGTATGGGTGGTGGTATGTTTTTGCTGGTGGTGGTGGTATGTTTTTTAAATTATATCTTTTTTGTTATCACGAAAATGGCTGCGAACATTTCAGTGAAGATAAATAGTAACAAAATAAAGAGAAACCCAAAAACGGAATTTTTAATTCATTAATATTTCAGTTACTGGATTGATAAAGCCAGTTTTGATTACGGTATTAATAAAGCAAGCTGTAAAATCTTTTATTTTTATCTTAACATAAATATTCTATATCCCACAATTTAGTATATCGTTCTAATAATTTGAATAAGTCAATACTTTCTTTCAAAAACACATTTTTTTTTCATTTATGATCGAAACTTACAATAGAAATTGAAAACTTCATTCAACAAAAACAATAAGCACACAAATGTTTACAGAGTGTTGTAAAGTGTACATATTAAATTGCAGCAAGTCTTTCAATTTGCTTGCAGAAATTAATCGGGTACAATTAGTCATATATGCTGCAAGTTATTTATATAAGTCAACTAATGCAAGGTTAATTACTAGTTAAAAACACGGTACTAAACGACTTGTTCACTAAAAGGTATTCGCTTAATTACATCGATGTACAACTTATTTTAATTTGACCAAGATCCTCAGTAATAAGTATGATATTCTACTATTGACTGAAAAGCAAAAGGAACTAAAAATGAGATCGGTACATTTTGCATTTTAATTAGTAGGACTACGAAATCGTCATCGTTATTTTTCGTAAAAACAGTAAAATTTCGTAGTAATAGTATATTATTTTGAATCATGAAAATCACTTTAAATTGAAAATTACAAGATAAATAAATGAAATATACTACGACCGCCACGTAATAAAATATCAAAGAGACAGCTGACACTTGCACTTGACAAAAAATATCTTTATTTTTATTATATAGCGTTCGTTCGCTCCAGAGGGAACCTTTGCCAATGTCAAGTGTGGAAAGAAAGGCTATACAACACTGTTTAAGTCATATTTTAGGATATTTGTCATTGTTGCTTGTTAACAAAAGAATAAACTATACAATAAAATAAAAATTTATTTTATGCGAATACTCCACAGGACTTCTAGACACAGGACTTTCAGACCTTCTAGAGTACTCCACAGGAGTATTCATTATTCTAAGGGTATAAGTCCAGTGTAGCGGAAATACAAATTTCTCGTGTTTTTGGTTTAAATAAAAGAATATACATAAAAACGAGGTATTTAAAAAATTTAGATTGGGACACGATTATTTCTTTATAAAAAACATAAAAAACTCGGGATACGGGTGTTAATTGGCTGTCAAACAAATATTTTATAATCTCACTTTTTGCGAAACCCTTTGCGCATTTTCATATTTTTATCTTTTGGCTTTGTTCTTTTTTTAAATATCAATTCCTCTTTGTATTTACAAATTCTGACTTTAATATTACTGAGAAAGGCAGTTAAGTCGAAAAACTTACATGTCCTTGTCAAATGCACTTTTGTATGGGTACTTATTTTAAATCACTTTTTTTCAGTTAAATAATTGCAACTCTACTTTTGGTTAATACTGCGTTTTTTATATCAGTATTCTTTCATTTAAAACAAAAAAATAAGAAATTCCTACTTTCACTAAATTGAACTTGTTCTGAAATGTCATGACCCTGCAAAATTTAATAAGTAGGGAAGTTTGGGACCCATATACTTTTTAGATATTTTGTTTTTCTAGCTTGTTAAAATAATATTTTGAACTGACAGCTGTTTAAAAGTACATGTATTAATATTTTACAATAAAAAATGATTTCATGATATGTAAGAAAGATTTTGAGCGATTTGTGTTTAATAAAAATTAGAAATATGTAAGAGTTTGCCCCGCAGAGAGGGTATATTCGTTCACTCGGGGAGGCACTTTTGGATTGGATGGGGTAGTTCCGTACAGACATAAAAACGACACAGATTTTTAAAGTTAAGTTTAATAAACAATCACAATTACTTCTAGAAATAACCCATATTCAGCAAAGTTGCTAAATTTTCACAAAATTATTAAAAATAACCATATAAAAACAAACAAAAAAAACTGAAGTATTAAAAAACATTTTCTTATGAAGCAAAAATACCTAATAAGTAAATAGTATTATCTTTGATAAGTAATTCCAAAAAACAATGACACTTAAGCTTAAAACCGCTTATGAAAAAATAAAAACTTTTACCTACATCTGAGTAATAGGTAATTATCATAATAATTATCATACACTTATCAATCTTGACACAGGTTAAATTATACCTATCACATTATCAACCTGGATCTATTTAGCAACAATAGTAGTTTTATTGCAAAGCTATAGAATCGAAACAAAAAAGGAAGTTCCTTATAAGGTATTTATTTTATTTTATATACTATGATCGTTATATCTTAACACTCAAATCGTTGTATTTTAAATTTACTTAGATCTGTTTGGAAAGTAAAAAGGCATGCAGTTCTAGCTGTGAGTATCACAGTTATTTGTAAATTTGGTATTATCAGTTTGATATCTCTAACAGCTGGGAAAATATAATTTTTTCTTAAATAGGAAACTTTTAATTCATTTCCTAAATAGTGCTCTTAAATTTTCCTACATAATAAACAACAGAGCTTTTTCTTAAAAACTTAACCAATACAAAATATTCATCTTTAATATTTTCAGATAAAACATTTTTTGAAACCACCGTTTCTCCATAACATTCATGTTCATCATAGCTGAATTCTGATGTAGGATTTTCATGCAAGCTCATGTGAGATTTTTCGGAATCTGAATCACTGGTATCTAATTCTTTTTTCTTATTCGATTTACTTTTCTTTGAATATCTTCCACTTAAAAATGACAAAGCTCGCTTCATCTCACTGGCTCTATCTCGTCTCTCTTGTTTAAGTTTTTTCAATTCTTTTTCTCTTTGTTTCTTTTCTCTTTTATTTTTTAGAGTATTTGTGTAAATTGTTGATTTTCTGGGTAGCCTCTCTTTATTTGAATTGTATTTGTGGTTCGAGTAACATGATATTACAGTTTATAAATTTGATGACTGTTCCACAGTTCCTAAATTCATGCATTCAATATACTTTGGTAATTTTATTTTCGTCCCAACTTGCTTATAGTGAGTTATAATTGAATTATAGCGAGTCCGTGATGCATTTTACTGCACTTTGAAACTTATTCATTCAAAAAATTCTCCTCTTCAATGGAACATATTTGAAGGCTGGTGTACTTCAAATTGAATGTTCGTGGGTCAGAAGAGCCTTCATCATATCAGAAGGCCCTTCTATGCTTTTATTATTAATACATTGCAATTTTTTGACGCGACTCTCTAGCGTTGAAATTTTGACATTAAATTTGTCTGCAGTTTTCCGACATGATAAAATTCTTTCCATCACATCTTTCATTGCAGAATTAATAGCTTCTTCATCTACATCAAAATTTCTTCTACTAATTACGTAGCATGGTAAATTTCTTCTGGTAATTACGCACCATGTTTCTGTCAAAAACATGCAAGTTTTTATGTAGAGTATTATTTATAATACTCTACAAAACCAAAACCACACCATCACCTATAATAATATTTAAATATTTATACTGGAAAAATATAGTTGATTATTAATACCTAATCCATTAATATATATCAAAGTTTTAATTGAACAAAAGTATACCATATATCATCATGGCGCATTCAAAAGTGGCAACTGAAAATTTATTTGAAGCAAGCAAAAATATGTGTCCTATCCTGTCAAATACACCAGTCAGACTAGTGCCATACTTCATAAGCAAGATGGCCGCCCGAAACTCACACGCGCACATAGTACCAAACATAGATTAAAGTATGAGATGTGAAACCTGAAGTCGAAAATTTGAAACAATTAGCTAATTTTGGCCTCCTCAGCAGATGGCGTTAAACACAAAACAATTTATTACACAAATCGCTAAAGGTCGCATAAGCCAATTAGCACTCGGTGACTCAATATTCTGTGGTACTGAATGTTTAAAATGTAATCGCATAAATTTTAAAGCCCAGTTTATGAATGTTCCTGGTGTACAAATTTTAAACGTTTCCCCTACAAATTTTTAAACGTTTTTTCCTTCCCCTTTCAATTTTTCTCTCTCGACATTCAAACTAAGTTCGGCCTATTTAACAGATTTAACATTCGTTTGTCTGTTAGTTAGAAATTGTATTCTTGTTATATAAATTAACATTCCTAAATTACCTAATATATTTATAGTTAAATTATTTCACAATACTCAGAAGAAAAGATTTCAAGAAATTATTATAATTGAATTTTAAAAAAAAAGAATATCGGTTTTGCAAATCTTCAAAATAATTTAACCAAATATATTTTGAAATTTCCATAGAAATTTGACATTCAAGACTTAAATCAAAGTAATTTTTTTTTCTAATATTGAAGACAAAACAATTTTAAAATAAAATTGTTGAGAAAGACATACTATGTTTTTTTATACAACTTAAATATGTTTTCATTAAAATGTTATTTTCATAATATTGAATCAACTTATAATCATTATATTAAGTAAATAAAATACAGATGCAGGTCTAGAAATATGCACGTTTATTTAAATTGAAAATGTTAAAATTGGGAATCATAACAGTTTACTATGTATTATAAAGTAGAAAATAAATCAGCCAATAATGTTCTCTTTTCAAATATTGTTGTCCAACTCTTTCTCGGCCTGCAAAGAATATTATATTGTTTAGTATTAATTTAACCTTGTAATATCAAAATAATGAATCATTTAGTCTGTTCATATTGAGTTTTTGGATACTTTTAAGTCTTAACTATGAAAAAGTTTTTTTTTTAATTAAATCTAAGTAAGTTGTTAATGGTATTTATGAAATAGCTCATTGGCCATCAAAATGTAAGATTCACAATTAAATGAAACTAAGTGATGTAGTGTTATTTCTACTTTCTTTAAGTTCTTTACCACAACCTTGATTTCGTTGTATTACAACATCTTCAGGTGGGCTATTAGCAAGGATTAACTCTTAGGGACATCCAACAGAATTTATATGTTTCATACACAATAGCGGAAGCCAGGTTCGTGTAGGTTATCCCACTGCTTGTGTTAGTGAGTTTATTGTAGGGGAGCGGTGTAGGTTTTATTATATTTCAGAGAGTTATACGATATACCAGTATTTTAGTGAGGGTAATAAATTCCATTGTTGTGATTATATGAGGTTGTACTGTATATATTACAAATAAATATAAAAGGTAATAAACTTAATGTCCTAGAAACATTAAAAATAAGCAGACAAAAAAGACACCAAGGTTAATATATTAAATGAATAACAATAAATATAATATCATCACCCATACTTCATATCTTTTAATATAATACAACTAGACAACATTGATACTACAGTGCTCTAATGTTTCAAAACACATACACATATAAATATAAGTATATAAAAAATAATAAAAAAAAAATTTAAAAGAAATTTAAATAAATAAATATAAAAAATATATATATATATATATATAATATATATATATATATATATATATATATATATATATATAAATAAATATATGAATAAATAAAACTGAAACTAAAACTTTCAAATACCCTTGCTTTTGTATAAAAATATTAACGAGAATAACTTCCTTTTAATTTTATTACATACACGGAAACATTTGCATTGTACAACCTCATATAATCACAACAATTGAATTTATTATAGCTATGAGTTAATAATCATTTTTATTAAATACCATGCTTATATGTTTATTATTTAACTTAAAGATGGAAAGTTGGCATAGCCGCTAAAGTTCCGAACACTAAGCAGCGTTGCCGTCATGCAGCCGGTGAATGTATAATACCACTAATTTAAGTACAAAATATTGAATATTTGTTACACAATCGTATTTAAATGACACAGATAAAGTTCATGATTAAAATTAACATTTGTACTCCTTTAAATCTGAAATTGATTTTAACATGAAACTCAGTCTTCTTATTCAATAATAAAAAATTATGATTACAATATATCAATAGATGGCGCAACTTATATGTATATTTTTATTGCGGCATTACGTTTATAACAAGCAGCATCAAAAAGCTAATACTTAAATATTTGTACTTAAAATTGTATAATTTTGCTTAAAAAAGATTTTATTCGTTACTCTACTGAAATATAAATAGTTATAGTAGATGACAGTGTTTATCGTAAATAGATACACCAAAGCTTACTGTCAAGAATCTAATGAAAGGATAAATAGGTTATATGAAAGAACATCTTATATTTCATTTTATAATTAAGAAAATAACAAAAATCAATACGTCATTATACTCATTTTGTAATATTTCATGTACATAAAAATTTGTATGAATTATCATAAGTATTTTAAAAGGTTATAAACCTTATAGTCATTTATTTAGTGATTTTCCATTTGGTGACATACAATACTAGGATATCACCAACAAATGAATAATATTGTGTTATAGAAATATCTATCAAAGTGCAATGAGAAAACTATGTCATATCTTTTTATTCCTTTATTCTTTTACTTACCTCATAACAAGGCATTTCTTTCAGTACAGATTCAACAAAACCCTCTACAACTGAAGATGCTGCTGAGTAGGAACAATCCTTCAACGTATTATGGATACATGATTTGAATTTCTTGAACATATCGCAGTACTCTTTCTGCAAATGATTGACGATAATTTATTTTATTTCAAACTTGCAAGCATGTCTCGTTTATAATAATTAATTTTAGGAGTGTTTAAATTAAAACTTGGACTATATGTCAGTTATATTTTGCAATGTGAAAGGTAAAGACAGATGATATTTTATAGTTTCATTTTAAAGAAACCTTACGTGAAATTATTATCACAATATTTATACTAATACACCACTATTAAATAAATCTATCAAACAATGATTTATTTATTAAATAATAGTAAATATATGTGTGTTATTACTGTATGAAATAACAAACAACTTTAAAAACATTTGTGAAATAAAGAAAATAAAAATACTACGCTACTTATTTTGAAATAGATTTTCTGATTGTGTTTAAGAACTAAAATATAAATATAGAGCAAGTTGCGATAAATAATATTTACAGTTATGACGAAATCAGTATCTTCATCACTCTTCTCGTTACTTTTCTCACTGCTTTCATCCAGTATCGAACCAAATGCTGAATCGCCACAAGCTTCTAATTCTGTTATATTTTGTTTAAAGCATTCAACGCCACCATTCACCATGAAATCTATATACATCAAAAGGAATTTATTAAAAAACAAATCTCTATATATATTCAACTTACAAACCCTTCCCTTAAATTTTCTTTTATGGAATGTAAGTTTTTTATATATAAAATATCTGAAACAATATAAAACTGTTGGAAAAAGTAATATTTAAGATTTTCCACTTTTTGCTCCCTTATGTACATATTTGAAAGGATATTTTAGTGACATCGTTCTCTTTTAGTAATAGCAATAAGCAAAGTAGACAAATTAACACAATTTTTAAGCTATTTAAAAAAAAGTCAATTTTGTTATCTTTTTTGTGATCTTTCAGCAATGTATCATAAGTTAGAATGGTTATAGAAATAAAAAGAACGAATGTCCAATCAATAAAACCCTGATGTAAAATTTGAAGAGATTCAATTTAAGTACAATTTCAAACAACAACAACACCCAGATTACACCTACAAATAGTTCTTCTAAACTTGTTTTTCAATGTCTAAGTTTAATTCGTTTTTATCGTTCAAAAATGAAAATTGAATATTAAACTCTGTATGACATTTACCTATTATATCACTCCTATTGGTAACACAAGAGTAGTTTATTAAACCATCAAACATATCGTACGTCGATTGAAGAGTCTTCATGTCTTCCTTCTCGAAACAAGGAATAAGATATCCAGTTAAATTAACATAGACATTTTTAATTTGATCTAAGCCTTCGCACATCCTGCAATTATTGAGGATTGCTATTAGAATATTATATTAGTTCTGTATTATAAAACTATTCTTACTTTTCTAATTTGTAAAAAGGACTGGTGTTCATAACAGTGAAAAATTATGGTGTCAAGAAAACGTAAGTGAAACCATAAAGCCGCAGTAATGAATTTTGTTGACACTGAACTATATATTCCACATTCTATGAGATATTAGAGGATATTGTTTTAAACTGTCGAAATAGACCATATTCAAGACATACTTCAAAAATATTTTATTGTCGCAGTTTGCAATCGCAATGATTTAATAGGTTCACTGTAACATTCCACTTGGGGACCACGGTCGTTGCGGTAATAATCAAAACGTCATTGTTCACGATCACTTCAAACACATGCCAACCTGGAAATCGATGTGGATCATTGCGGTCGTTTATTTGTCAATTTGACTTTGGCACATTAACATATAAAGTTTACGTAAATAAATTAATAACGCCTTTGAAGATTGAACATGGTTACAGATAAAATCTTTTTATGCAACTCTGAGAAGTACCTAATAGAAGTAAAGGTGCACTTCAAGACGCAAAATGTGCAGTTATTAAATTTTTATAAAAATTAAATTGCAATTTTAAAATCTCTGTAAGTATAAATTATTATTGAAACGATCAATACATTATAAAAATACAATACTATAATCTCATTATTTTCGTTCAATACTTGCCATTTCCTCATAGTTACTAATACAAATTGTATATATATATATATATATATATATATATATATATGTATACATAATGTATATATATATATATATATATATATATATATATATATATATATATATACATATGTATACATAATGTATATCAAATTACTTCAATTTTTTTTTTGAGTAAAATAACTCCTGCTCAATACACCTACTTATATATATTTATATATATATATAACCAAAAACTCTATTTAAGAAAAAATACATCTACTTTGGGAATACCCATGTGTTGTTTGTTAATTTATGTGCTGCTTAAATACTTCAAAATTTCTTTTAAGTATTTATAATCAAATTTGTGTCATTTTGAATATTGAAATTGATCGTAAGACGCTGTAAACAGTCCACAACCATGTGTCGTAATAAAAAATCTGCAGGGCCAAAAAAAATAAAATTATTTTTTTCTCTAATAACATGAAATATGTCTTCTTAATATTTTTTAAAAACACATGTTTTTAATATTTTTTAACATCATTTTAACAACATATTTTTTATCATTTTTTTCAACATGTTCAGTGCGGCATATGATTTGACTATGACGAAATTAACATGAAGAAACCTTCACAGTAAATTTGATTTGATTTTTCTTAAATTACCTTTAATTGTTTTACTTTTAATTAATCTTTATGAACAAAAATTTTGTTTTGGAATGGACTCGGTATGCTGACAATGTGTCTAAATCTGTCAGACAAAATGAACTTCTTATATTGATAACGTTTCAGCATCCACATAGAATATTTTAATCAATTAACATCACTGTCAGAGTTGTTTATATTGAATATTATAAAATTTGTGAAGTTTTTAAATTTTCATCAATAACTACAAAAATATTTGTGTTCGTTTCTTTGTTTCAATATATGGTTGGAAAAATACTCTGAGAGGTTATTTATAGTCTTTTCTCTATTTTAAATTATAAATATAATCATATGAAAAAGAAATTTTAAAAAACATACTTGATAAATTATATAACAAAAACCAAGATTAACACTTATCTTGTAGAATTGTCAAACAAATTATAATCTTTTAAATCGATACCCTTAAATAAATAACAATTTCTTAAATATAAATATTACCATATCCATTAACTTTAATTCAATCACAAATAAATTACTTACGGGGTTACAACATCATCATCGCCTTCCCTGCTTGTGTTAGTTAGCACGTCTTTAAATTTTTTTTGAAGATCTGGTTGTACATTTGTCTTTACATGAGCAGAAGCAGACTGTTAATAATAAAATCTGCTTTAATGCCTATTATAAAATACATTATTCAATATAAACAAATTTATTGTACGAATCTGAGCACTTTGACCATAGAAAATGTGATAATTTAGAGAATATTAGTGTTTTAGATGGGAAAATTTATTTATTACCTGATATATCCTACTTTAAAAATAATATTGATTTTTTTGTCCCATTGTACCCATACAGAAATGTAGCGTTACATAAATATTTCTTTTATGATATATTTAAATTAAGTAATAATTCATACATATTTCCATTATTTATAAATTAATTTATGAAAATAAATACACCTTTTATAATTATTAATACTCGTGACATTTTTTTTAAAACTGGCATAAAATTAAGAAACAAAGAGCAATGGAAGTATGCATTAAGCTGTGTGATTATCACTTAACATATTGTTAATGCTCAGCAATATTTCTAAAAGCACCACGCCAGCCAATATTGCCCAACCAGCACCATGCCAGCCGATATTGGAAGAATGTTTGTGAATTGTTTTAGCAATTAGTCAGGTAGATGGCTTATGCATTTTAACATTACAACTCAAATGTGTAGCTCCTAGTTGTAAACAGTATGAAAATTGGTGTAATTGGGGGATATCAACAGTGTTTCCACTGGCACACTCTGGCCATATTAGCCAACAGGACGTTTTTATGAGTTGTATTTTAAGCCGTTTCTATCAATCTCAGCTAGGCAGATGATGCATTTTAAAATTACTACTCAAGTGTGTAGCCTCCAGATACAAACATTACGAAACATGGTGTGAATGAACCAAATTTTGAAAAAACATGGCAATTAAATAGAAACAAAAAAAATCATTTTGATTTTTGACAGAAATCATTATTTTTATTAAAAAAATGTTACTTTTTACACTTTATCTACACATGAAACAAAATATTTCGGAGCCCAAGAAAGGAAAACAAAAATTTAAACCAACCCAATCACCTATCACAATCAAAATACTTCTATAGTCTTTTATTTTTATCGTGCAAAAGACACCATATAGAATATCTTTTGCAATAAAAAAAAAGATTCTATTCTATAATATTCTATTCTTTACAGATTTTTACAAATTCGTAAAGTTGGCCCTGAATTTTACATTTATTATTTATTAGTCTATAGGATTAGTACAAATATTTGAAAGGCTATGTTAATTTACCAAATTTCTTTTTATTCATTTCGTATTTTTTCTAAAAAAATTTGAAAGCCACAAATCTGTATTGTAGACTTCTACCTTTCAAGCGAACTTTTGATTTTATCTTATACCAGCTATCGTTTTGCTTATTATTTTAAGAATTAAATATTATCCACGATTTTCTAGCAATCATAAAAATTTTGATAATTAAGAAATAACTTTCTTTCCTTCAATTTTTTTTATATTGTATATTGTAAAAGAAGATTAAATTTTATTTATCGAATTCTTTTTTCCTCTCTTATTACAGATTTTCATCTCCTTCCTCTCTTATTACAGATTGTCTCTCTTCCTTAGAAAGGTAGTTCTAAATGTCTTGAGATTCACAAACAAATTTTAAAAATTACTCACCACTAGATTGTCTACAGCAGCAGTGTCCTTTGCACATTCATTTCTTATAGCTGATAATAAAACATGAAGATCACTCAATATTTCTTTAGCTTCAGCCGATTCACTTTTACTTTCATCATCAGCTGCCCCAAATGCTAAAATATTAATAATTATATGTATTTATATATATATATATGTATATATATATATATATATATATATATATATATATATATATATATTATTTAAACTCCAAACTAAAAAAAATTGTGACAGTTACAATGAATAAAAAATACTATTTGTTTAACAAATTATGGCATGCGATATCGCTGTATCAAGAAAGAATTACCAATATCTTTCCACATGTATTTAATTTACAACTGAACTAAACCATGATTACATTAATTGTACTAGCTGGCTAGTACAATTAATGTAATCATGGTTTAGTTCAGTTAGCAAGTAACTTACCAACAAGCTAGTAACTTACCAACAAGCAGCAAAAACAAAACACCGTATTTTAACATTTTGTACAGAGAAGCACAAGTGAGTACCAGTCAGTTTGAAAGACAAGCGTTGTTTGATTACAAAATACTTCATATGCTACTAAGACGTAATCTTTCACAACTACACAAAGCCAAAGGTTACCTGATAAAATATATATGACACTAAAATGAATTTATTACCACTATCTCATTTGGAAATTAGATAATATTTATCAATCACAAGGATAATAGGTCAATAAGTCGACATAATATTTACCGTTACACAGTATGAATAGATTATTGTATATTTATAGCTGTAATATTTTAGAAATTAATTATCTTAATGCGTTCGTTTCATTCTTATAAGGTAACAATTGCTTATGTAGGTATAAACATTACCACACAACATAATCAACATTTTATCTGACTGTGTCTTAAGATTTGTTATAACTTATTGTTGCTATGTACCGGTGTTTATATTCTGGAAATTCGGAAAGATCAGAAAAAATCAGGAAAAGTTAGTGCAACTCAGAGAGTTTAGGGAAACTCATAGATGGTGAGATGTGACGTGATATTCTCGAACTTTTTATGTTACAGACTTAAAAGGTCTGAAACATAAAAATACAGAAATTAAAAACACATATCCAAAAATGCAAAGTATATAAACAACAAAAGAAAAAATAACAAGTGACCCAAAAAGAGCCGTAAATTCAAGAAGTTTATCATGTTACTTTAAAATTATTTACAATAATTGAGGATGGATAACTTAGAATGAAATATTGGGAACATTAAAAGCTACACCGTGTGTAACGACGGGATTAAAGAGATGGGAATTAAAAAGGAATAAAATCACGAACAGAACCTCAATTTCATTTTGGACAAGATGTGGCACTCCACTTGAAGTGAAATGAGGAAAAAATGTCTGCCCCCATTTTACATGCACAAAGAAGTTTAATTTTTTTTTAAATTTTCTTCTAAATATACTATGAGCGTCACATATATGGGCATGCTGATTTTAGAAGTAATCCTTGTATCTCTATGAAATTATTATACTTCGTAATTTCTAAATAGCAAATCTAATACAAATAAAATGCTACGATTTTAAAGGAAAAGGAGAAGAAAAGAAGATTTTTAAAGTTGAAGAAAATTAATATTTTATATTGGTATCCGTGAAAGAAAATCCATTCTGAGAAAAGTACCTCGGAAAGTGTTTTATAATTCTATATTTATGAATATGAAATAATTTTAGAAATATTTGGTTTTGTTATTCCTTCAACTTTAATTTTACAATTAACAATCCTTTTATGTCTTTTTACTGATCTTTTACTATGTACCTTTTTTCATTTTCTATCTAGCTATTTCTTGAAATATGTTCATGCTGCGGCATTTGTGTCACTTACTTCTAAAGTAAATTCTACACAAAATTGTAAAGACATTGCTCGAAATATCAAATAATATTAATTGTTTAAACAATGAACTAAGAAGCATCAACATTATGTTTTCCCTTGAAGGAAAGCATAATGTTTATAATTCTGAAGAATAATAAATTAATTATAATATACTTGTTTATTATTTCAAGTATATTTCTAAATACTGTAATTACATAATAATAAAAGAAGTCATAACAACACATAAATAATATTACCTAACAAGTTATTATTACTATTTATATACATTACTTAACAGTGTTAGTTATTCTATCTCACTATAACATATAATAATTTGAATCAAAAATCACTGGCAGCAGTGACATAAAACACATATTATGATTGATTCATAATAAAAAGTGCTGTTGTATGTTGATGATAACATATGTAAACACACTTCAGTACGCAGCTCATGTTTGTTAGTATGTTTGCCCTTTTTCTTATGACTCATCTATCATTTTTTTATTAATATTCATACAGGTACTGACTTAAGTACTACTTTTAATTTTATGTTAATATTTCTTCGCCATATATACTATCTTTACAGAATCAGTACTAATCAGCAAATCTATTTATTATATAACAATATTTTATCTATTTCAACTCTACGTTCATTTATAAACAATAATTGCTTGTTAATTAAATTAATATAGCCAAAACTACTTAAAAGGAAAATCATTATTATATACTAAACTTTAACGAAAAAATATGTTCAAACATTTATTTCCTGTCTGCAATATTTCTCAACTGTTCTTGATAAGACTATTAGGAAATAAGTTGTCAAGCACATTTATAACTCCCAGCACGAGGTTCCGTACTCATTTAGGCATTTATAAATAAATAATTGTACACAGTGTTTATATTGAAGTATTTACAAATATTAATTTTTATGACGTAAATAAATTGACTGCTTCTCAGATGTAAAAACATGGTACATATTTCAAAAATTTTAAGACCTAGATACTCATTTACAGGGTTTGGTAAATTCTGATATACTCTATATCAAAATTTACCAACCCTGTTTTTTCATGGTTTCTTTTCCTCAGTAGATTCAAAAATAAGGATGGAGGGGGAATGCTCTATTAACACATAATTTTTGGAATATCTTTTGAAATATGTGATTCAAAATTATGAAAAAATTATTTTGTATTCCTCATATGAAATCCTGATTCTCCTTGTTATTATATCTTTATTGTGGTAAAAGGAAAATAATTTTGAAAATGCTTATAACTGCATGACTTAATATATTTTTCTAACAAAGCAGAATTAAATTCTTCTTAATGATTGGAATTTTTACATTAAAAGGTTTAGTTTCCTTTAATTATAAGATAATTCTAAATAAACATAAATTCTTCATTTACTTAAGTACTCTTTATTTCATTAGAATTACTGCGTGATGTGATATAATCAAAGCTAATTATAAATATAAAAATGCATATATAATGGCGAAGTTCACAATGCCAGAATTCATACTTATGTATGTAAATTTTGTTCACAATAAAAATATAATAATCTTATGATTTACTTA
This sequence comes from Druceiella hillmani, assembly GCA_039881145.1. NCBI lineage: Eukaryota > Metazoa > Arthropoda > Insecta > Lepidoptera > Hepialidae > Druceiella > Druceiella hillmani. The sequence continues at coordinate 27,284,923 of JAYKKI010000022.1, read as the reverse complement.
AACTAAAAGTAAAGAATGATACAGATCTATTATATTAAAAATGAAAAATGTCAGAAAAAATTTCTAATATCTAATTATTAAACTGACGTGTTGCAACAGCGAATGGCTCCCACGTAACTGGATCAACTCCTGTCCGTGAGTTGTTGCACATATATCCTTACTGAGTAGTACACTGTTAGCTGACCATTGATATCGGCAATTCAGTACTGTAAATCTAGACGCAGACAAACTGAAAATAATATTTTCACGATAACTTTTTAAAGTGTTAAGTAAATATTCGTGTGACAAAACATTCGTCCTACTTTTGTAATACAATGTGGTTACCCATAGTCACCTAAGTGTGCGTTATTCGTGTATACTAGCGTTAGTTCCCACTTCTGCACCTGCCTCGCTTTGAAGCTGTAAATTGAGAATAAAATTACAATCCATACAAATTCCATTTCAGATTATTGGATAAAGGCTTTTTTGCACAAGTTATATGGAAATATGGACAAACAACAAATTGCAATAGCTGTATTTATTCATTAAAAAAATTTTAGTTATGTTGAAAAAACAATGAATTGCAAATGGTTTTAACAAATATTTTGTCCATATTTGAATAAATTACTTCTTATATAAATTAACAAAAAACTAAATATTAATAAATATTTAATGAATTTCTCTCCTAAGTTAAAATCATGATAAATATTTTCTATGATAGCTTAAGAAATTGTAAATTCCAATATTGCTGCCATCCTCATCAACAGGACTTGTAATCTAATAAATTTAAATAGTTCTATGTCATTTAAACAGTAACTCTTTAACACTTGAATAAATGTGAGTAATTTTATACGCTCTTAACTATTAATTTATTTTTAACAAATTTATATTTATTAGCAGTAACAGCCGAACTTATACAATACTAACTAACGTAAAATCTGAGTTATGTAATTTTTTGCTCTCTACTTCGCTTACACGGTACACAAATACAACATCTTCATTTTGATGCAAATTCATTAACTCTTTAATTCATTAACTCAATAATTATCGATACAACATTGGCACAAGCTATTGCATCGTTAAAGCCAATTGTTTGAATGTTTTTAATGTTCTATATATTATATTTTGTTCATTAACCTGCATTTTATTATCAATTTGGAGGTCAACCGAGAAGACATCAGTGAGGTCTTGGAAACATGAAATGAGTAGTTTACACATGTTGAACAATCAAGATGACATCTAGAATAATATTGGGACAATAAAATATTAAAAAACTGTACGAGCTCCGCTGTAAAAATATATGACATCTACAAAATTAATAAAGGATCTTGAATTGTTTGAAATTAGTCTTCAGATTTTAGAACAAATAATAAAATATTCATAATGTCCGCAAGTCAAATCACGACAATCAATTGTTTGTTATAGGAAAATCTTAAACAAAAAGAAAATATCTTCAAATTGCCGAAACAATTTCCTTGATTTTATGAAATTATCCATTTAAAAAGAACTTGCTTAGGTTTAGTACTTTGTATATTTGACATATAGAGTGCACAATTTGTTTGCAGGTTTGGTATTTAAAGGTCTTTAATTAGAACTATAACATCCGTCTACAGGAGACCTAAAACGGGACATTGTTACACATTGGTGAAAAAGTATGTTAAAAATAATTTTGTTTATTACATTTACAATAAGATATATTTACGTCTTACTTTCAAAAAAAATATGACCCTGAAAGAAAACTCTGATACTATTATTTGTAATTACAAAAATTATAATCGATAACCCCTGCACTATGTATTATCACCTCTAATTACGCTCAATAACAGTACCAAGAGGTCTTCACCATCAATATAATGTTTTCGGGTGTTAATAAGTATTCATCACAATAATGTAGCACTGTATATTACTTTTAAAAATATATTTAATATTAAATACAAATAAGTTTCTAGTAAAATTTAACTCTTACGGCGTTCGAGAAAAGCTATCATTTTCCTAGCTAGTTTTAGCGACAAATATGGACGGACAACTAGTTTCAAATGAGACACAAAACAACTGCATAATAGTGTCGAACAAAATATAAAAACAAAATATGTCTTAATCTCATATTTATACCCAATGTGAACATTCAATATCTTCCCTTTCTATTTTATTTATAGCAGGCAATACATTCCTAAAGTTATCAACTTATTTCTTTTCATTTAAGAGTAATTCTTTCAATTAAATTGGAATATTTGGAAAAAATTTTATTTCCCCATTAATTTAAATTCTACCTGTTACATTTTTTTTTTATGAAGACCTAATCAAAATATTTTTATCAAATCACATACGTACCTACATATTTTTAAGGAGGATAAATTTTTATTTGTAGTTCGTAACAAACCAAATTTTTTTACTGCCTCTATTATGACTAGTTTGACACAGCTTCCCAAGGTTACTTTCCACCTCAAGCTACACACACACCAGAGATATAAAATTATAGCAGCCACTTATTTACACATTTCTTTATAACTTGCTTTTTCTTACATCTGACATATTCAAATTAAATCAAATAATGTGAGTGTTAATATTTATTTATTTAGTTAATTCTACCAGGATACCGCACCTAACTAATGTGTAGTTATGGTAAATTTGTATAAATAAGGCAAAGAAATAAAGAATGTATGTAATTTATTTATTTAATAATAGATTTCCACGTATACATTCATGTATATATTAGGGGAACTTATTTTTACATGAGCAATCTCTTCAAGTCACGCAAAATACTGTAATACACTGTAATAAAATGTCAATAATTGTTATAAATGTAACAAATTCTACATTTCTCAAATAATTCAAATATTAATATACGTAGATAAGGAGAATAATATAAAACAGGATATCTTGAAGTAGACTATTACATTCTTACGACAAATGTTTATTTTCTAAGCTGAAATAAATATTCATTTGACCTCTTCTAAGAAAATTTGTGTTACGCTTTACTCACTCCCCATTTTGTTTGGGTGTCTAAACAAGTTTAAGGCCCCGTACGCCCCGTTTTACCCCCCGTCCTTTATTTTAACAGATGGAAAACATAGATTTTATAGCATACAGTTAAAACACATTCTTTTGTTAAGTTTATTGTACTGGAAACTATCAAAATTTGTATTTAGTAATAGCCCATAGGGCATACCGCTCCCACCCAGCTTCTATTGTATTGGGGGCATTCTAGACTCCGTTCTTTGGTCAAGTTTATTGTATTGAAAACAGTTAAATTTATATTTAGTCATTGGTCATAAGGGTAGAGCGTTTTGACTAAGCATGCATTGTATTGGGAGAATACCAGACTCCATTATTTTGTTAAGTTCATTGTTTCCAAACAGTCAAATTTATATTTAGTCGATCGGTATAAGTAGTATCCGTATTTAGTCGTAAGAAAACCTTCAATACAGTGAACTTATTTTAAAGTTGTAGTTGATGATTGTTTTTCTAAAAATCCTAATAAGATCGACGACGTGTACCATGATATTTGGGCGACATTAAGCCATAAAACTTTGACACTAGGAAATCCTCGTTATTATTTATACATGATTCCTGATGCAGATTTTAGTATGCTTGATTATACAAAATATGAAATCATACACCGATAAAGCCCAAAACCTAAAGATATTTCTGCAACTGTTACTCCCATGTATGAAGATTATTTAAAAACAAAATTATTGGAGAGGTATTACAACAACTACATATCAAAATTGATCCTAATACTTTACAGAGCCCAATGGCAATTATGAGACGGGGACCTTCTCATGATCAGCTGTCCGACTGAAAATTTTCCTTAGAAATTTCCACAATTATCATAATCATAATGGGCATCATTAATCATAGTCACTTTTTTATTTTAAAGGTTTCCATTTTTCAGGCACTTTAGCAACTATATGATAAAAATAGTATTTTTACTTTTAAAAGGTCGCTATTTTACTAGAAATATAATAAAATAGTAAAGACTCTTATATAATAAAGACTCTTCTCTACTTTTATCATATACTCTATTATTGGTTTTCGATAACAAGACCTGAAATATCATATTGGCCTTGATGATATATTTTTTTGAAGGTTTTTCACTTACCTAAATGTCTTTGATATATTGTTATTTATTTTAATAAATCTTGGTTCAAAGCTAGTTATAATATGTCCAACCTCCGAAAACCTTCCGTTTTATACCGTCAATTAAAAGAATTTTAAAAAAAGCCTTTTTTGGCTATCGAAGTGACTTCCCTCAGAACAAACTCGAGTAGAAGGTTTCATAATTCTTCAGAGATTGTTCAAAAATAGACGTAACTAACAGGACATGGTCAATTAATAGAATCAATATACTTCACTGTTCACTGCCAAAATGACTTCAAATTGTATCTATTTATTTGACTGTTTGATTCAGACAAAATTTAAAATTATATCTATTTATTTGACTATTTGGTTCAGACATTGACACAAACAAAATTTACCTTAAGCAAAGAAATTCTTTACTCTTTGATACAAATTAGTTTTTTTTTGTATTTTTTTCATTTTGTAAACAACCATGCAGAGAGTGGAGTAAACTGATAATACTAAAAGAGTTATGTTTTTACCCAAATACATGTGTGTATTTTATTGAGAGTCCTGAGCCTGCAAGGACGTAGGAAATTCAATCAGTTACAACCAATTTTGCAATTTAATTAATATATTGAATTTAGTGCAAAAGTCACTTGATGCAGAATGAAATGAATTGCAAAATATCTAGTTTGGCAGAGCTCTACTGACTCATTACAATTATTGAGTGATTAAGATGAATTGATTATTTTTACAGATTAAAATTCAGTGAGTTATTTCCCTTAGGTGATTCAAGATTACCCACAATTATTAAGAAATGATTTAATAATATGATACTTCAAAAATATTGATTTACAGCCTCAACCTCTCAATCGACCTCTTTGACCCTTCTTTTCCTAATCAACCTCTTTAACAAATATATATTTTATGGGAATAGTATCCATACAAATTATCACACATTGATTTATTACAATAAGAAAAACACCTTTGTAACAACATTGCCATTATATCAAATAAAATCATGTGAAACTGCTATGTATACCAAATGTATTCACCATTAAAATGAATACATAATGAGAAGAAAATATTACAACAATTTATATAATGAGAACAACTAGTCTTGACACTAAACAATGTCACCTGAACAACATAGCTAAAGAGACAGCAAGGGAAGCATGATATTGTTCTGCTAAAACAAAACAAAAACTTTTTGTTTATAAATTATTCAAAACAGAAGTAATGAAACTTTGCTTGTAAATAAATGTTTCTCTAAGAGTTTTAAATGATACTAAGAAACTAAAGTGTTCTTTTTGTAATGGAGTAATAATTTTTGACTCCTAATTTTAATAATTGAAGTCCTTAATAACAATACCTAGTGACAATCCTTGTAATATTAATTTTGAAAATCAAAAGACAGTAATGAGGGATAATTTATTACATGAAGAAATTAAACTTTCAATGACTAATTAACGCATTCTGCAACATTCTCAAATCAGATCGTATTCGTTTTGTAACTATAATGTTTTATCTCAATTGCTCGTGTAATGCCCATTAATAATAAAAGATGGTATATATTCTACAAATGCATCAGTGTACTAATTAAATGGCGCGTTTTCAATAATTGTTGTATGACCTTGTTTCCATTTTGCGTAGTCTTTAAATGAAAGAGAAACGACGATTTAATTTATAATACGGTAATATTATCTTCTCGTTCTGTGAATTATGTATCCCATTACGTGATTTTTATATCATAAGTTACTTAATTATATTAATTTATTTGAACTAATATGTAAATTTCCATGAAACATAAAAAGAAAATACAAAATTTGACCGAAATATTACTAAATTCAAAGTTCAAGGAAATAATTATTTTGTTGAAAGTAAATAAGGAGTAAAATGTAGCATTATGGGCTTTATAATTTTGGAACGGCATTTCTTCAGTCTTTTTGAAAATCTGACTCAACATGAAATCTCAACCTATTGCACTGAACGGTAAAACATCGATTCAATCAATTAAAAAGTTAGGAATACTTTTCAACATTTTTACTAATGGCGAAATTTAGACAACCGTCTCTAAGCGCCTCAAATATTGCTTCAATGGTTTTTTAATTACTTAAATATTCACCATACTTTCACGGTTAGAGATTGAGGAAAAAAACTATTTCGTTGGTTTCGAAATGATTTGTGTCTCGTTTTATTTCATAACTTAATCTCGTTCTGATCATAAAACTTTAAAATATTCTGCATATCAATACTATCTTCTTGTTCTCAATCCACCAGGTAAAAATAAGAAAATGTCGACTAACGCTATTGAATGTGCTGGCGAAGACATTTTATCTATGAATACCAAGTTGATTTAATTCCTCGTGGATTGCGTCATGATAATGCGGGCGGGCGCAGTCGTGCGATCCTTCCCGTTGGCGAGCGTTGAAGAGGACGGCTACAAGCTTGCTTTTAAATTCTATGTTTATGCATTATTTATTCACATTGCTTTTAGCAGCTCTACGTTTTAAATAAAAGTAAACTTTGGATATAAAAATATAAAAACGATATTTTATTTTAATTTCGATACTCAGACTGTTTTAAACAAAATTGGAAACCACCTGGAAAATTTGGAAATAAGCAACAAATTCATTGTTTCCAATAAATAAAAATTGTGATCAATTTTGATTAGCTAGTTGAAGACGGTTATTTTTAAAATTTTTATTTGCTTCGTAGAGTTTCGATTTAAGTTTTCTCTGCTTGCACAGTTCGGATTATATTAATATTTCTTAGCATGGTTTGAATTCTGGAATTTTGGGTTTGAGTTTGTATTTTTGTATAGAAAATTATTTGGATTATTTTTTATTTGGGTTGATATCATTTTAGACTGGATTTCGTTTGGGTTAGTTTCAATTTGGACCGAATATGGGCAGGATACTATTTTGCTGTGAGTTTAAAATGAATTAAGTTTTATTATATTTATATCTATTATGATATTTGTTAAATATCAGTTTATTAATTTGATTGCGTTGAGTTAGCTCATATTCCCATAGGGTTCACCTTGGAGCCGGCATAATTTTATTGATTCATATTTAGTCCCATTTGATGTAAATTAGATTTTAAAATTTTAATTAGAATTTAAGTTCTTTTTTACCTCTATTTAATTATTCGAGTTTTGAGTTATTTTTATATTTTATATTTAGGTTGAGTTGTTTATAATTTAATTGTACAATTTGTAATTTGTAAAAAATTGTCTAGTTCTATTAAAAATGAATTTGACCTGATTGCAATTTTAAACAGAATGGAAAATAAAGAAAGCAATGATAAGACGACTTGATAATGCCAAATTTATATATATGAGAATTAAAAAGAATTCCGTCAAGGATAACCAGAATCTCGCGCCATGAGTGTTCTGGACCGGCACATGCAATTTAAAATTTATAGCATGTAGAACTCAAACTGTACACTTTTCAGAAGCAAGCTTAAATATACACGTAACGCACACATATTTATAGTTTATATAATCCGATTAAACGATGTAGATATTGTAATAACTTGATAGACATTTAGAATTAACTATCACCGCGACGATGCTCTTTTAGAGCATATTCCAACATTTCACTTTTGGCTGATTTAAAATGCACATAATGCCACCTATTGATGAACGTTATACGCCAGTACGATAAGCGCCATTTATTGATATAAATTATACATTACACGATGTAATTGCTACGCATCAAGTAGCTAGGTAATCCTTTGTTGTTGTTGTATGAATGTGAATGAAGTTGCATATCTAATAATTTAGAAAATCCATTGGGATGAAATAAAAACTAATATTATTTCAAATTAATGTCCATATTTTCTTCAAACACTTTGCAAAATTAGCTAGTAATATTAACATGATGCGTGGACAAACAAACACCCAAAGAGATAAACCACCCAAAGAGTAATTAAAGTCCATTTCTGAATTTTTTAACTAAATATGTGAGGAGTTTTAGAAGCTTTGTTTTAATTATTCCTGGAATGTTGGTGGGAATATTATTTACCTATTGTTCTCATTAAAGCTTTGGATTTCAACAGCAGAAGAATATAGAGTTCGATAATAGTTGTTTATTTTGTTTGGGTAGATAAGACAAAATAAGAAACGGTGAGCCAAAAAAAGTCTATTAAGTTTTTAAACTCAATGTTGCTTGGTACTACACAAGTAAAATTCATACTTTTTTATCAGCCTCATAATAGTAAACACTCTCCATAAATGTGTTAACGTCGTACTTACAGCCGTAAGAAGGAAATCTTCATAATTTATGTATATAAATATATATATATATATATATATATATATATATTGGTGTATTATTAAAAAGGATTAATAAATTCTATCTTATTTTAGATTTATCTAAAAATAAAAGAAATATTTTTCGGCCAACAATATCGTCCAATGCGCTCTCTGCGTCATCCGCTGCCGAGCAACGAACCCGACCCATCGAATCGACACGGTATACCATTCTCGATATTCAGTACATATGTATGTACAGAAAAACGGTCGAAATGGGAAGTCATTACGAAGTAGCGAAGATCGCAAGCATGGGGCTCGAAGACGTGCACTCAGCATGCAATCGGCCATGGAAAGAGCGTGCGCTGCGATGCGGTATAATCATAGATTCGGCCACGAGGAGCGGATCGCAAACCAACGTTTCGCCGTTTTCTGTCCTTATCAGTTTTTAGTTTTTAATATCCTTATCAGTTTTTAGTTTAACATATTTTTTCTCCGAATGGATCGATTTTTGCTCCTGACCTTTTTTAAATATCACCTACTTCAGTTCATTACTGTACTACTAATAAGGGTTTTATTCCACTTCACTCCTTCATCATAGTCACATTCCACAACACCAAGTCACTTTCACATTAATAAAATTTCATGTTCAGAATCAAAACTTAAATTGCACTTCAAAATGTTTCAAGATTGACTATTTATTAGTTAGCGATCTAGGGGGATCATTTTTGTTTGGAAAAACTAGTTTTAGTCAATAATTTTTTAAGATATTCTTCAGATTCTTTTCAAATGTATTTTTATTCTTGCGAGACTTGCACTAAGTGAACTGGTACTTTATTATTAGCTCCATTAAGCTGAAGAGTTCCCATAAACTGTTAACTTTTGTGCTTTATTTTACAAGAATATTTATAATTATTTATTTATGTAATAATATTTTACAAAAACGGGTTATTAATTATATCATACTAAGTCATTTTAGGATTAACAGAAGAAGAGAAGTAACATTAAGTCACTTGCGGAATAACAGTATTCGGAACGAAAACTAAACTTGAATTTCGATGTGGCGCTTCTCCACTTGCTTGCGAGCAATGTAGATAAATTATATTTTCATAGAAACATTTTCCTACGCAATTTTTAACGTTTTTGAAGTTTTTTTTTCAAAAGACTTGCACTAAGTAAATAAGTATGTGGAAATGGTAATGCAGTAATATATAATGATATTAATATTTTTTAAATAACTGATTTATTGTTATCTTTATATACAGGCATATACCATTGTTGTAATATATCAATTAATAATTGATTATTGCGTAGAATCGTTTAAGAGCGTATTATTTGAAATGATTTGCCTCCATTGAAAATAACGGAAGGAAAGATGCAGGTTGAGAGCAAGAAATTGTTTATTAATTTATTTATATCCCCAATTTGTTATTTATAAAAAAATTTTAAATAACGAATTATATGAAGCATTGAAATGTTTTTTTTTGTATTAGCACATGTTTAAATTCTTATAATATTTTGCGACTCATATAATAAATACGGTAAACATTTAACTATTTAAACTTCACATATTACGTAATTTTTTATATAAGTATAAATACATACGAAAACTACATTTTTCCCACTGGAATCTGAGGGCAGTTATAACGATATCGTTTCATAAATGTCTGCTTAAAAGATTATTTATTATTATATTTTAATTATGTAACACAAACTATGAAATATTATTACAAAATATATTAAATTTTTTTCTGCAATTCGTTTAAATTTCTATTACCAATATCCACAAAGTTGTCAAGCGTTATCTTTTAAATCTGCAAAGTTTAAAAAAGTTCAATGTTGTCTTCTTTCCTTAGTCTCATTTTATTACATTTAATAGTCTTATTACACTAATTTGGAGTTTATTCATTCTTATTGTAAAATAGTGGGCACTTTTCTTCGCCTGAACCCCGCTTTTGGATTAAAATGAAGGTAAATATTTTATCATTTCAAATTTCATTTTCTAATCGTGCGATTTCTAGAAATGTAGTTTGTATTTTTATGGTCTTGTGGTGGTTGTCATACAATCGATAGTTAATAATTAATTCTCTGGTTCTGATTTACAATTATTAAGACACATAAATTTATAACTAATTTTAGACGTAAAAATAATACTATAATGAACCAGCGGTGGCATAAAAACTGATGTGAATGATTTATATGTACATTTTAGTTATTAAATATTTTTAATAACGGATTTTTTTCGTCAATACTTCATTTTTTTTGTTTAGCGCGTGTAATATTTATAAGCCAAACAGAAATAATCAATCTACTTTTACAAATTCTCATTATTATATTAAAGAGTCGTCATATGAAATTTCTATTAAATTTTTTTATAGAAAATAAAAGTTAAAAACGTTTTCAGTATAGGTTTCAAGAAATAATAATATTTTTTTATACCGTATGATTTTATTTTCTTAAAAGAATACGAATTTAGAGTGAATAAATTCACACACACTTTATTGAAATATAAAATTAAAATCTTTAATTAATGCCTTTCTAATTTTTAAACATTAATTCCTTTCTCCAAATAGCAGGCCGGCCAACTGAGCCTTTAGCCAGACAGTTCTGGCAAAAGGCTCAGTTGGCCGGCCTGCAGTTTACGCCAGATTAAGCAATTTTTCTTTGTGCAAAGATCCAAACCCTTTTGTAATTTTTTTTCGTGTTAAGTAATTCTAGCATATTTTTTTTCGATACAAAACTTTTGCAATACTCAATACCTTTTGCAATACTCAATACTACAATTTATGTAAATTGCATATCTTCTGCGTGCAATTACATAGGCCAGTACGCGCAGCGTGGCGCATCTATAAATAGTTGGCTAGAATAAGATCATCTCCCATTCGGCATCCAGACGCTCCAGAGGAAAGAGAGATGTTATAACTAGAAGAGGTATATGTACTACTTGGTATTTAAGTGTACTTACTTACGTATTTAAAGTCACTCCTTTTTACCCTGCCATGAAAGTCAAAAAGGCAGGAATGATTTTAGCATCCTTTGGATATGTGTAAATAATTGTGGGTATAGATATTCCACATCCGCGTCCAAACTACTACTTTTAGTAAGAATGAATGTACGTAATTACGGAAACATGAAAGTTATATCAAATAAGAAAACGAAATAGAAAAAAGAAGATATAAAACTTATTAAGTAAGTGTACTTATTACCTAGTAGACCATTTAATTTTATAAAATCCAAAATCATTGCAGTAATTTTTGTGCACGATTTTGAAAACTTAATTATTTTTGTAATTTTTGATACATTCGTTTCTGTATTATTGACTTATCTGCCCCCCTTAAATATGAATTCAAACAGTTTTGAATGCTAGTTATTGAGACTTACAAAAAGTAAAATGCTTAACAATGGTGACAAAATTTCAGGATTCTATTTTAAAGTATCTGTGAGAAAACGGCTGTGAAAGACGTACCCAAAGATGAATGCGTAAGTTTACAAGGGGTTTAGTTTTTTTACTTTTAAGGTACGAGATTTAATATATCTGGATAGTAGCAAAAACAGATATAACTTTAAAAACTAAGATAGAGAAGGAAAGAGGAAGTCAGACAAAAAAAGAACGACATTAATACTGAATATGTAGGAGTGGCTGCTATTTCTTTTTTTAACTCATTTCCAGCCAAATTGTTTTGATAAACAGTGAAAATTAATATAAATATATAGCTAAGGAACCTAGTAGAATGATGTTAAATGAAGTATAAGAAGCCAGTTATCAAATTACATGGAGAATAAGTATAAAGAGGTAATAATTTAACCTGATATTTGTTGGAGATCAAAAAATATATTTACTTCTTGTGTTATATTCGACTTGTTCAAAATATTTATTCCGACAAACTACAAATCCTTGTTTAACGGTATATTCAACTGTAAATACAATTCATTTAAATATAGGAAGAAAAAAAAGATAATTATCAAACTCTTACGTTTATATAGGATAAAATTCAATAGAATGGGAAAAAATAAACAAACATTTCATAATACACCAACTGAACTTAAAAAAATATTACAAGTATCAAATCAGTGAGAAGCAAATTTAGTCAGAGACGTCAGGAAATCATGTCAGCAAATGCAATGTTCTTATTTTATTTTGCAGAATAATATTCAATGAGGAAAATCTTTAGTAATACAATATCAATCTCTATTTAAAAAAAATTCCCGCAAGGGATTTGGAAAGCGTGTCTACTTAACACACCATATTACAATGATTAAGTGACAATAACTTAGCCAATCTCACGCTAAATAAATGTTAGGTTAATATGTTACTTGTTAGTTATATTTACCAAGGTTACAGTGAAACTTTTTCCATAAGTAAATTTTACAATAGAAAAATTTTCATTTGTTCTTTTAACTCTTAAAACTGGTTTTGATAGAAATTTTTAAATGGACTTTTGGTCGAAAGTAAAAAAAATTCAGTATAACTTTTCTAGTTTTACTTCGAAATGTGTTCCCAAAAAAGCCAAAAATAACGTGATATCAATTGAAGGCAGTGAAAGTAAAGACGAGAGAAAATCTTATGCCAAGAGTGTGCCAAGTCCATTTTATTCCTCTCGAATTCTGCAACGATAAAACGGGCGGGGTCAATCGTGCGTTGTCAAAGTCGAGCAGGGGGACGACTGGCAGCATGCTTTCAAAATATATTTTTATGCATTATTTATTCGTATTGATTTCAACTTCACTGAGATCATTTGCGAGTCTCATATAATTTTATAAAACATTCGAGACGACCGATGCTTTTAGCTCCTTTCCGGGAGTAAAAATTCTGTTTTGTTTTGATTACATCTAGACTATATCGCACAGTTATTATTGATATATAGAGAGAGAATATTAAAAACCATGTACATGACAACATCTTATCACATTTGGTTAGATTATAAAAAACTTTGTAGAATATAGTTTTATCGTGGCCGCCATTACTCATAATTTGTGACAAATATATTTTATTTCTCAATGCAGTTTATATTTATTTACTGGAGAATTTATAATTGTTATTTATAACCATCAAATTCAAATAGTATGTGTAAATTTCTAGATATCAGTCTGTAGTAAATATTCTGTTATTTTCCACAGAAATGGACGTAACAATTCAATCCTGATCAGTTCACTGCTCTGAAATCGAACCTTAGACCAAAATACTGGAAATGTTGTATATATTCGTATTTAGCTACGAATTTTTAATACGGTTTCAGGGTGTATTTTGCTAATTATGTTAGATTATTCTTTTTTTAGAATTTTTAGTTCCAAACTCGACCAAAAAAATTAGAACAAAACACAATTAAATGAAACTACGTGATGTAGTATTATTTCTACTTTCTTTAATTTCTTTACCACGACCTAAGGTTTGTTGTATTACAACATCTTCAGGTGGGATATTAGCAAATAAAGTGAATTTTTTGAAAATATCCCACCTGAAGATGTTGTAATACAATGAAACCTAGGTCGTGGTAAAGAACTTAAAGAAAGTAGAAATAATACTACATCACGTAGTTTCATTTAATTGTGAATAATGAATTTCTACTAAATCAACGTCAAATATATTCAACAATGACAAAACAATTAAGAATAGAGTAAAAATCAATGGTAAATCAAACTACATATGATACCATAAATAACAAATTTGGATATCAGTGACGTAATAACCCTGTCACTAAATAACGAATCACTATTGAATTTGGCATGCGTATGTGTTGTGACATAAAAACTATAGATTGCGGTATCATGTACACGGTATCTTAACAGAATAAAACATTTGTTTGGATGTTTATTATTCGAATACGCTGAAAAGGTATGGATATAGCTCGTGACTTATATTTATATGTAGATCACTTTTAACCCAAGAAATAGACTGAATGTTTCATCGTATCACCCATACATGCATATATTTAAATATTTGTTATTCAATAAGGTTCAAGGAGTAAAATCTGATTTTCATTAAAATTTGTAGTTCCAGACTGAATTGACATTCAGGTCACTTTTTACTGGAGAAATAATACAATTTCTGTAGAATAAAACTTGTGTTTTTATTCAGTAACACTTAGTACTTTAAACAACTCGTGATAACCGATTCAATACGATGTTACAAAACATTTCGAGCGCACTTTTATTATGTTTTTTTTTTCACATTTTGATACATCTTAATTAAGATCACAATATGAAATATGTATTCATGCAAAATTTCATTTACGTAGGTCCGTAAAACATTGTGGACAATACCACGTTCTGACAGGTGATTATTATGGAATTATAAGAATTCTTTATAACACTACGTAACTCTAAAATGTTTCAATAACAGGAATGACGTGTAACACAAAAATAATTAGAGCTATTTTAACTGAATATCTATGTGTGTGTATATATATATATATATGTATATATATATATATATATATATATATATTTATATATATGTATATATTTATATATATACATATATATATATATATATATATATATATATATATGTATATATATATGTAGATTTATTTCACGGTCTGAAAAATCTTTTTAAAATTACTTCTGTTCCACTTACCAATCAAGATGCACCATACATAAATTCTACTTAGCAAAAATGTTGTACGTTTTCCTTTCTATTTCTATTATAAAATCTTCAGAATAATACTTCTCACTATTGCATTACTTTTTAGGGTTAGTCAAAGGAAAAAGCAAAACCCTCCGAAATCGCTCAAGTTCCGTCAGTTGGTCGTTCACAGACGTTTTACGAAGAGACTTTGATGTAGGACAAAAATGTTAAATGTAACAATCAGATTAAACGGTTTCTTAGAAATTTAAAATCTAATATAGCAGTAAAGCGTATTGATCTGTATATATCTCAAAAGTTAACTACATTCGCATAAAAAATTTAGAGGAAACAAGTAATATATATATATATATATATATATATACATATATATATATATATATATATATATATATATATAAATATATGTATATATACACCTATTATGAATATATTTCGGATATAAGTTATTTGTCAAGTCGTAGTATATTTGTTTTTATTGGTTGCGTCATGCAGATTCATCTTCACATTTTGGATGCATTTCATATTTTAGCGTTTTCCGGGTTCAAATATTTAACAAGTTTATCCGGGTTTAAATATTAAAGAATTCGGAATTCGAGTCTGATCACCATATTCAAGACAAAATTCTATTCTTCGCACATTTTCAAGTAAATTATTTTTACAACATAAATATATTTATTGCAAAATATACCTTTCGGAAGTGTAAAAATCTGATGATTAATTAAAAAAAATTATTATCATCTTTACGATAAACTTTGAGTAAACTTTGGCATTTCTGTTTTTTCTTCGTAAATTTGGCTATAGCAGTTTCAAAAATGGAGGTGAGACACATTCTTGGGGACATTTACAACGGTATCTCCAGAACTACCTCACATAATATTCTGAGAAAAAAAATTTGGAATATTTATTACTTGGCTTTTTAACTAGTACCCTGAAAATTATATGAATTGGAAAAACAATTTTAATTTTTTACCTCCTCAAATACAGGCATATAAATACTTCTTGCATTCAATTTTGATTGAGATTAATTTGTTTTATCAATATGCGAAATCTAAACCTTTCACAGTAAAATGCTTTTAAGAAAATGTTTTTGAACTCTTTTAGGTACATTTCGTAACTGAAAATCTAAAATAAAAATTTGGGAATTTCAATAATTGGCTTTTCAATTGACTATCCCATATGATATTTTTTTTACATGACTTATTTTAAAAAATCGAGTATTTTACTTGTTTCCTCTAAAATTTTTATGCGAATGTAGTTAACTTTTGAGATATATACAGATCAATACACTTTACTGCTATATTAAATTTTAAATTTCTAAGAATCCGTTTAATCTGATTGTTACATTTAACATTTTTGTACCTACATCAAACAGTTTCTTCTTGAAATGTATGTGAAGGTCCAACTTACGGAACTTGAGCGATGTCATACGGGTTTTGCATTCTCCTTTGACTAACCCTAAAAAGTAACAGTTAGAAGTGTCATTTTCAGGATTTTATAATAAAAATAAGATATACAACATTTGTGCTAATTAGAATTTCTTTATGGTGTATCTAGATTGGTAAGTGAAATAGTAGCAATTTTAAAAAGGGTGGGATTTGATTTTTCAGATCGTCAAATAAATCTACATCGTCTAGTTACTAAATAGCAACTGAACAATAAAAAAAATATAGGGACAAACAGCTGTTTTTATTTTTGAATAAAGCAGTTCTCGTTGAATTAATGGAATAACAACACTAGTTTTTTCTTCTTCTTTTTATATTTAAATCACTAAAAAGGAAAAAAAAGAAACCTGTAAGATAACAACCTAAAGGACAGACCTTTAACATATCTGTGTGCATAGTGTATGAAGTACAAAGTACATACATAATAGTTAACGGTCAAAAATACTTATCCAAAAATTTCAGAGAATGCAAATTAAATACTGGAACTATGGTACGAATTTCATATGGCATATGAGTTATTTGGACAGGCTCGTCACGAAGATCTTGCACTTAAGTTTTAACAGGAATTTTGTAGAGTTATTTATAATATATTATCATAATAACCAGTCTATATAATACTATTGACAATGTCAGCTAAAACATTTAAAGTCAAAAAAAGTGTACAATTTAAAGTGAAGCAAAATAATTTAAAATCACACTGCCTACGAGTATCGATCGAAATTAAAGTATAAAGAAGGATAGTATCATCAATATTACGTCGATAAAAAAGTACATATTTTTAAAATTTTTCTTGTTGGATATTTAAACATGTTTGTTATTCGTCACAATGTGATGTTTATACTTTCAAACTAAATTAACTTTGCGTATTTATTTTAAGATGAATAAAAAATTATAATAAATGCTGCGCATAACGCATTTTCACATTAACCACCTCTTCATCACCACTCTAAAACGGTTGCCCAAAAATGGAAAGAAATTTTCAATTTATATATAGGATTATGTTCGTGTTTTGCGTAAAAACGAAGACTTTATTCTTGCCAAATCAATTTAATTCCTTGCGAACTTCATCAAAATAATCTAGTAAGGACGCAGTTGGGCGGTGTGCCCCGTTGGTAATTAATTATAATCGGGCCTGCATTCAACGAACTCATTTGCTCTATTGCAATAATGAATTGTTTAAAGAATACCATCACCACTAATTCATTTCAGATCGATGGAATTTAAGTATGTTTCGAAGAAAGTTAACTCTCAAACTGTGTGATATAAGGATCTAATCCATAGCTACTTATCACTAAATTGGTATGACTGTTTTTCAAAAGTAAAATTAGTTTCGGAAAACAATACATGCTTTGATTCAGCAAAACAATAGAATATCTACTAGTATCAACTTTCTTCTTGAACTTCCGCATAGATTTAAGTGAATTTTGCAGAAAGGTGAGACCTCGGTTTTTATATTTCACCTGTCATCATTCACACTCATACACATACATATGTGTGTGTGTATGTGTGTGTGTTTGTGTGTTTGTACTTACAAACACATACACACATACACATGTGTGTATGTGTTTGTATGTATATATGTATGTATTCACACTTACACATAAATACACACACACACATATATATATATATATATATATATATATATATATATGGATGTACATACATGTATTTGTATATTACATAATTTGTTGGCACTGGTTGAAACAATATTTTTAATTTTATCGCAATGAATAAAAACTTGGCACAAAAATGTTGTGTTGAGAATTTAAGTTAAATTCGTAGATAGACAGAATTGGCCCAATATTTAAATATGACTGCAATTAAAAAGATGAAAAAAGTCGTTAAAAATACAACAAAAGTAAATAAATTAGAAGATTTTTAAAACTTTAAAATACAATAAGTTACCTTTACATTTTTTTACACTTACGGGAAAACATAAAAGCTCCCTAAATTTTCATTCTATTCATTTCTGGTTATGTACATTTGTTTATATATTTTATTGGATTCATTAACGATGTGCGTTAATGAAGTTGCGTTGTTAATTAATTTTATTTATTTTTCCTCATATGGCGTAAGTTGGAGCTAAATTAGATAAAAGTATATATTATGTGGAGACCATTGTGCAACAAAATGGATTAACTTTTGTTGCGTTTCTACTTCAGGAATACTTTCAGGATTCTACTCAGGTTTCTACTTCAGGAAAAAAATAAAATTATTTTATTAGTAACTGATTGATTTCTGCTGGAAGTCATCATAGTGTCATTTTAATTTTTTTATTTTGCAAAATTTTTAAATTTTTTTGGCACGTTGAATACAAATTCAAGAGTGAATTTTTGGATAATTGAAATGCAAAATGTTTCTATCTCATTCAATAATTACTATTTTCTTAAAAGTAGAGCAACACAGGAAATCAAAACCTCGATGGAAATTCACCTTTTTGATTGGCACTTACCATTGGCTTTATTTTTTTTTGTTAATGAAGCGGTTAGTTAAGGTGTATTTATTAAAAAAAATAACATTTTATCGTTGAAAATGTTTTCGAATGGTTGATTCATCGTTTGGTGTATTTTTGACTATTTTTTTGCTTAAAAATATATTTCTTCCATATTAAATTTATCGATTGAGACGCATCTCTACCGATCCACCATCAGCGGTGGCATCGCCCTTGCAAAATTATTTCAAATATTTGCTCTGTCAATCTCTGGAAAGTTGAGAAAACCCTCGTATCGTCAAACTTCTATGTTCTTCTTTCGGAATATTATAACTTAATTTAAGACTTAAGACGATGAATAACGTGGTCGCTATCTAGAAAAAGCAAAGTAAAATTCATAACAAATATTGAACTTAGGGTCGAAAAGGGTACTTCGAGGGTTCCTTGGATAAGAATATGTTTCGTTTCAAATATGATTCTCTACCTTAAAATTACAACTAAGAAATAAAAACGGAGTTTTAGGAAAGCAAAAGGTTGAATTTTAAAAAATTGCAAATGCTACATAGTAGTTAGTCCCTGTAAACGGTGATCATAGTAATAATTTAAATACTAGAAACTTACGTTCTCTAGAAATTTAGCAATATATGTCATAAATAAAATATTTTTATGGCATTAGAATTAATACAATTATTGTCACAATTCATTACTTAGTAAAAAATTGGAAAAAACACAAGAAAGAGGAAATAAAAAAATTCCATTTATTATGAGCTCAATTTAAATTTTAGTAAATTTTTCCCCAAATACTTATTATTTTGACAAAACATACGAATAAATGATACCCAATATTTTAAACGAAAGAATAGTTCTCTCAATAATTACCTTAATTTAAAAAAATCAATGAGCTGATGAAGTGGGTACATTAGTTAATTTTGTTAAGTATTGATATAATTATTAAAATAGCATATTTTCCAAAGAAGTAATAACATTCACCGCATTTTTGCTTAAAATTGCAGCAATACCATTCAAGTTAAATATCAATAAATCAGGTTTTTTGGTCAACCAAAATCTTAGCTGACGATATTTAGATAATAATAAATAAATTCCCTCAAGTGTCTTTGTAATTTTCTGAAGATGATATCTGTTAAATATTTTTATTGTCTTTAATTGACTATGCAGATATATGCTTTCTAAATATTTTTCGGTTCGCCTTAAAAAAGTGAAATGTCTTCATAAATTTTGCGCCGTTATATACTCCGTATCAGAAAATTCAATAGCATTTTTCAAAATAAGGGTCGGAATATAGAAAATAAAGTTCATTGCTTATTTAAATAGTCACAATTTCTTTAATATTATGCACTAAAATATAATTTGGTCTTCCATAAAACTATAGTTTGCTCTCGATCAAGGTAATAATTAATTGAAAGTTATGACTCACACTGCGGTAAGTCTGAACATAAATTTACATACGTACATATGCGAAAATAAATTTATGTACGTACATATACCATGAATATTATATAATAAATAAACAATACTTAAACGAAGATCTCCTTGATTTATTATTTCAATGATGAGAAGTAAGAAACAGACAAAAAGTGTTACAGAATAACAAGAAATTAAACACAAAAGCTATACTGAAAAGCAAAATAACTAAAAGGGAAAAGTTGTTTAGTTCTGTTCTCATTTTGTAGTATTTAACAACTAATTTGATTAATTTTTTAAAGTAAAAACTTCTTTAGGTGTTTTGAGCGATTTTTAGTAGGGAAAAATCTTATAGGTTCGTGTCACCGACGTGCAAATGGTAACCATATATCTGTAGCTATGAGTATGACGTGTTGCGCTTGGCCAGCAGTAAAAGCACACATGTGTACGTATATATATATACATATATATATATATATATATATATATATATATATATATATATATATATATATATATACATATATATATACACACACATATGCACATTGCATATATCCAAGTGTATGATGTGTGTTTTGGACGCTTTTTTGGTTGAGTAAATGATCATGTGAGTTCAAGTCATCGCGAAGCTGTAAAAGCAGTATACCTATAGCTATAATGGTGACATGTTGTACAACATACAAGTGAAGTTAAATTGACTACGTAAAAAGTTCAAGATGTGTATACTGTACATTGTTTAAATTGTGTTTTAGTTTGACTATTATTTTAATTGTTTAATTGTAGGATTGCTGTGCACAGTAAGTATCAAATGTGTTAATATTTTTTATATAGGAAAATTAATTACAAAATCAAAGTTTTTATTTTAAAATGTTTCCAATATACGCATCAATATTTGCGTTCAAAAATTTGATAATATTTTAAAATTTGATAATTATTTTAATACTTGACCACCGCAATAAATCATGAAATACACATACACATATTACAGTGGCTTTTATGACGAGCCTAGTTGTTCGACAATAATTTTGTTGCGGATTTTTAAATTAATGACTATATAATTTAAAAAAACCGCTGTTATTTCAAAAATTTTGTTATATTTCTTCTATCGGCAGCCCCATGATTGGCTATATTTTTTATTAATTGGTAGGTAAAAAAAAACTGGTAGGTAAAAAAAAAACTACGGTAAAGTTTATTTTTTCGTCAAAATTTTAAGAGACTTTTAATATTGAAGATTAAAGTGTATGAAAGAACTCCTCAATAATGAACAGCACAAGTACTGTGATCGAGTTTAGGTGATATTAGTTTAAAAAAATATAATAACAATAGTGTAAAGATAAAATTTTTGGTAATAAAAGTAAAAAATAATAAAAGAATTTTTACTGACCCTTACGATCGGCTGGCTAATTTTAATTATCGGACAGATTTTCCAACCTTGTCATTCCTATTCACACTTTCTAGTTGTGTGGTCTATTAAAATAGTATCCCAAATTAGATAAAAAAATATGTTCTATAATTTTATTACGACTAGCGGAGACGTAAATCTGTCATTTAGCAAAATCAGGGTCTGATAATGGAATAGCATGGTGGGGACTGAAACTTCCAATAGTGAGGAGTTAATGAGTACAGTTTGAACTCATTTGAAATAAATATACAGGTAAATATTTATCGATAAATACAAAGACATGAGGCAGCTAAAATATTAGTAGATTGTTAGATGAGTAAATAAATACTGGTATTCACAAAGGTATGAAGCAACCACGATATTAGCACATAAGTATGTAACTAAGTTCAGGAATAAAATAAAGTAATAGATTTACTTAGATATGAATAAGCAAGTATGTGTGTTTAGTAAATATTAAGATACGTGGCAATTAGGATATTCGTAGACAGTTTGGTATATCATGTACCGTTATATACCTGAACAATTATATATATAAAAGCAAGAAGCACAAATAGAGTACCTATAGGTGTGGGTGATGTGCGTTTACGAGAGAGCAAGAGTAGCATCGATTTTAAAAATCTCTAGCGGCACCAGTATTTTACAATTACATTTATGTTCGTAATGGGCATTAGAACAACTAAGTACTTTTAATTTTATTATTCTATACTTTCAAAGGACTTCTTATTATTTTTATCAAAGTAGTGCTTATTTGATAACAGTTAATTTTTTTTCTTTGAAAGTTTCTTTTAATGAAAATAATCAAAAATATTATGAACGTTTCAAAAAACCTACGAAAGCATCTTTAACACTCTATTCAATAAATCGTAAGTACTGCGATAAAACATGTTATTCGGCACTTTTATAATTTTTTATATTTATTTAGGTGCCAAATAATAAAAAAGCGATATCTTTGGGACTAGGTTTGCCTGAAAAAGACGAAAAGATTATTCAACCATATGTCAGCTAATTGGTTCATAAAATAAGAATGTGAAAAAAAGGTTGCTCTTGTCCGACGACAGAGGTATGATATAACTCACAAACTTGAAGCCAGTACCTTCTTGTATAGTGTGTTGCGAACGGACGGCAAGTTTGGATGACGCGCAGTAACCTGTCTCCTGTTGTGCGGTTTTTATCCAGTCACTACGCGCATAGTGATGATGAAGTTGTGACTTTTATATTCCTTTAAACATCTTTTTTATTAAAAAATAAGTCATATTTCAGTGATAAATACCTAAATCAAGAAAGAGTATAAAATTTTCATCATTTATTTTCAAAATGTTTCGAATTTTTCTGAACTTCTACCTTACGGTAATCACGTTTTTTGTCATAAGGAGCACGATTTATTTAAAACCTTTTTACTACAGATTTTTATTAAATTTCTCACAATTTTTCCTCAGTTGCTATAATTTAATTTTTTGGTGTATATGCGACATTCAAAACGTTTTTATTATATGTAAACTTTTGTACGGGACCTGATACTTTAACATCGGTTTACTAAACGTGGATAATTTCATAGTCTAGTTGTTTAAACAGCTTCGTGATTCTACATTTAATATCGTGTAGAAACAAACTTTTAATTCATGATTAATTTTGCATAGATGATAATAAATTATCCCTATAACCTTATAAAATAAAACCTTTTAGGAGAATATGATAGATGAAACTCGTCAACAATATATTTTATGCATTTAAGTGTATAAAATTATTAATATTTTGATGTTAAAAAGTTGCCATAGCTTAAAAATTTCTATGTAAAATTTTCTTTCCGGCGCAACCCGTTTTAGTTATGAAATGATTAAATATTAACAAAACGTCATTCACAGTTACCCGAAAAAATTAATTAAAATTTTATGAACGAATATAAGACCTAAACTAATTTTGCCTGGTATTTCATATTAATGGAAATATACCAGCTTTTAATTCTCATTTAATTCTTTGCTAATCCCTTCTTTCCTTATAAATGTCACGAAATAAGAATATTTTCGACTCCGCTATACGATGTTAGGAGCAATAATTTGTTAGTTTGATTTTAATTTTGATTGTGCTTTCAACTTTGCAGGTAATGTAAAGTAAAACTTAAACTGTTTTATTCAAATCGGCTTGATTCTTTTCGTGAAAAGGCTAACTGGTAATTATTTTTTACGACCCTAATTTATTTAAGATTAATTTACTTTATGCATAAAATAGTTGCTCTCATTTTTATATTAAATGAAATAATTATTGTTTATGTTCGTTTCAGTCTAAATTGGAGCACGATCCTAGATTTCTTAAAATAGTTTGTCATATATTTAATATTGGCGATTAATATAATTTCGATTCTGTTTAATTACAAGAGTATGATCGATTATTGATATTTTCATCTAAGTTTTAGAATCGTATCCTTGTATGGAGAATAAATATTAGCACTTTGTTGCGGAGAAACACAGTACTAGAAATTTTTAAATTTTCAATATTGAAAGTAAATTAGTGGTATCTCAGACGCTTCGCTTGCTCTCTATGTTTTATTATGATTTACTATTCTATGTACTAGTCGTACAAAAATATATAAACTTTTTTATTTCACATTTATTTAGGCATTCCAACTCATAATATATACCAACTAAAGATATACATATGGTAAAATTATTAAAAGTGAAAATATATTAAAACTGAAAAGAATTGTCTATTATTTATAAAGTTCTAGGTGTTTGCTAATAAAACACACATCAGTATTTCTGAAGAGTTTTATTTCGATCAAGTTATAATTCGCCTATATTGCAAATTTATCTTCTTATCTTTAAGGCAGTTCATTTATTTTGCTAATTCAACATGATTCTGATAAATTGGAATAGACAAATTTTTAAAAAAGTTCATACCAATTCTTTCGAATAAATATTTTAGTCTTATAAACACTTCGTAACATTAAAAATTTGGATAAACATGAAATGTTGAATAATTCTAGCAAGATAGGGCAAGTAAAATATTGTGGAAAAATTCCAAGCTGTAGCTTTGCGAAATAAAAAACGTAAAAGATACAAGAAGAGAAAAATAAATTTGATTTTAAAAAAACTTATGAAAGGTAACATATTATTTGATAATAATTACAAAAATCATTATCTTCATAAATTAAAACTTTCTACTAGCCAAAAAACACATGCAAAAATGAGCATGGTGTGAGAGAAGCGGAATACAGTTTTAAAAAATCTGATATTTTTTAGACTATAAGAAACAAACGATTCAATGATTAGCAATCAGCAAAGAGCAAAATATAAAACAAAATTTTTAAATATAATAAAAAGACAAAAATTCATTTTTGAACACACTTATTTCGATTAAAATGCCATGAAATCTATTAAAATAGAAACGTAATAATCTTTTAAAGACTATTACAATAAGTAATCAATGTCGCTCACTTTTTAAATATGTAGCCAAAACCAAAAGGAATTAAAAATAAGTTTATATTTCACTTCGACATTTGTTCTTTGTATGTCAAAATATTGTTTCACTCTTTACTAAATTGATGTGACGTTTTTCGACTACTCGGTCAGGTCTGTAGCTTTCATGTATTAATTTGTTGTATCTGTGTACAGATGCTATAAAAGGAAACTATCAGCATTTAATTATATTGCTATTTTAAAAACTTCCGTAGAAATGGCATATAAACCCTAGAAATAATGTCTTTAATGCCCAGCCTGGACATTATTACATGAACTATTACATACTTTTGTACTCAAAGTGAAAAGAAAGATATATATCATACCGAAGAACTAATCAAAAGAGTGGATTAAAATGAACGTATTAATGTAGTCTACACTTATTTTAATATACGAATATATTCTCATAGTGCAGTAATTTGCCAGATTACAAAAATTGCCATTCTTTTTCAAAATTCCTGAAAATTAAATTGAGTGATAAGAAGATAATTACTGTTAACGATTTCATGATATATTTACAAACACTTGCATTAACAAAAAATATCATTCTCAAGGAATTTAAATTCCCAATATCTAGCGTAAAATCAATATCTTTGAAATCCCGTCTACACCATACTTTACTTTTGCAATTGGCCAGGTTCCCAACAGAGCGACGTGAGCCGCATGCCATATTACTTATCTGAGCACAAAGTAAATACAGTTTTCGGTTTCCTCGATTATTAAATAAAAAAAATGTTAAAGACGTCATATATCTTAGATGATAAGTAAAGAATTGTGAACAATCTAATTTTATAATGAATACCAAATAGGGTAAAGGTTACTTAATTAATGAAAGCCAAAAATATTTGTTTTATGCTTTACATTAATTAAATAGCATACTAGTATATTTGAAAATTTACATTTATACTACATGTACTAAATATATTTGACATTAATATCGTTATGTATGTGTAAGCATGACATCAAATAAAAACTTGATAAATTCATAACAATAATTCAGGCCTCAATAATTATAAGGCACATTTTTCTTATAAACATCTAACCGACAGTGAGTTATTTAATAATATTTCTGTTTTACAAATTTATTATTTGCTGTATTTAAAAGAACGGAGAATTTTAGCGGTAGGGCAATTTTCGTGATACCACTGGTACTTTAATAGAATCCTGTGGTATATTATTTCGGAAAATATTTATATGGAAGATTTAGAGGGGATAGGATAACTTGAGTAGTATTTCTCTAAATACAAAGGAAATCCACTTTCCGAGTGAAAAAAAAATTAAAGCACCGTATATCTTATGTAATGTAAAATTTAATACGGAAAACCAACCAGCTTAAAGATAACATGTTCTTATTAGCAGACGATAAAATTAATTTTATTGTCCTTAATATTAAATCATATGGCATATATATGAAAACTGACATCTATACTACACAATCTAAATATATTTCAAATGAAAATAATTTTATATGTATTTAGCAGAAATGGTTTAACCGATATTGTTAAAACTGTTCCTTTCAGCCTTTTAAAAATCAGATTGAGTTGAACGCCTTTTTTATTGGGTACATTATCAACGAACCAAGGGTTTAAATGCAATAATGATGCCCTTTAAAACTATTTGATACCTTGAATATTGAAAAATGGGTTATTACCCGGGTTGATAAAACTATAATTAAAAAATTGCAGGAGACAAAATTACAGACTCTAGTAAAAAGTATATCTTTTAAATGTGATTTCACCTAGCAAAGACTTCAGTCCAAACTACTTGTAACTGCATATGGGGTAATTTTGGACATTTCCGAACATGCATGAAAAGAAGCAATACTCTCTACTATCCAGAGTATGATGGTGAAACTTAAGACACACTAGACAATATTCTTACTACCAAGAATAAAAAAATACCTAAAGAAAGTTACATGGAAGAAAACAATTCTTTACGTGATTTTGGAAGAATTGTTTCCAAAATCACAGCGGCACAGCCGAGGGAGAGTGTTAAAATAAAACAGCAGCAATCACAGAATAAACTTTCTTCATCAAGACAATAATTGCTACAGGAAACATAGGCGTTATGTGCCATTTTAAGATGGAACTCAAACAACACTAGCAGAAACGTAATTAACAAAGACAAGTTAAGACGTTAACAAAAACACTTTAGAATGAATAGCGCCTAAGGGTAGCTACAACAACTTTTAAAAGAGTAATTTTGGGTCAGTTATTAAGATTTTTAGGGGTTAATATGCTTTATTACTATGCCATCAAGTTTCTACCTAATGAAGTTTCCGAGAAAAACAGCTATAACCGACGTATAGACAGACACCTGCGTAAGTAATCTTATAAGGATTTAGTTTCTCATTTTAAGATAAAAAAATTTTCAAAGAGTTTGAGACTACTACTCGTCAGTGACAAAACTTTTTTAAATATTTGTATTTTGAAGTTAACTATTTATAATTTAAATTTCGTGGATTAGTACAATCACATGGTGTCCCTATTTGAGATCTAATCTACCTAATATAATGGTGTATAGATTTTCCGATTATTTTCAGTTTATTGGTGCCTAATAATTTTCAGGAAAACGTAATAAACATTTTTATCATCTTCTGATACAAAATTATAATTTGGTGCAATATACCATCATTTTGCCCATCAACGCCGTATTATGATTTTATATAGCCTGTGATATTTTTAAAGTTAAGAGGAATTCAAATCATATTTTAAGTCAAAATTCTTTGAATAGTTTGTACCCCAAGATAAGTAATACAACGTATGTAATACAACGCGTCTCCGAGTAACAGCAGTATATACACGATAAAAAATAAACACGTGCCGAATTGAAAACCTACTGTTTCAAAGGCAATTAAAAAGGTAGATAATTCATTGACTGCTGAAGAACCTAGAGAACATGCTTAAAAATATACAACAGCAACTAAAAAATATACCAAAAAAACGTTTTTTCGTATTTTCATTTAGTTGTTCCGCGAAGATGGATTGGGAATTATTAGCGATAAATACGGTGAATATTCTCATCAGCATGTTTTAACGATGAAAGCAAATTATCATGGAAAAAAAATTAATTATTTTTCTTGTCTTTGTAACAACTTAGTTGAGGATTGAGCTAGATACGCAAGAAAAGGATCAATTTCTTAAATGGAGATAAACTTATTGTGTGTTTAATACAAGTTTGTTTTTCATAAGTTTTTATACCTGTTTTAGTGAAATGAAATAAAGTTACATATTTGTTCACACTGGTGCCACAGGCCGGGTGTTTTGAATCTGCACGTATCTCGTCGTAATGCAATGATAGAAGTGGACCATTCAAAATCACGCGCCAATTCGATTCAAGGAAAAATATTTTATTTGATTTTTGAGACATCCGCATCACTAAAAATGGATTTATGATTACTTTTGTTAGTGATAGTAAACAAAAATTACAAAGAAAATCTAAATCGAAAATGGTACTCAATATTATCCAAGCTTTTATTTTAAGTGAAATATGTGTATCAATACGGATTATAAATAGTATATAGGATTATTATAACAACAGTATCTTTATACCTAAATCATAAAAATGGATTAAATAGAAATATTCACAAAGTCATATATACAGAAACAATTCGACGTAAATTTCTATGTACTTATTAAAGAACTATAAACAAGAAAGGCCTTCTAATATTTCTCAATAAAGCCATGGAGTTATCCTCTCTTCATGGATATCATGTAAATAAATCCGTTTATAACCATATTTTAAAATACTCGTCGGGTAATTGACGGCTCAATGGTGCGTAGAATGTAGATAAAAAGTTTCAAACTAACAATTAATTTAAAATTTTCAAAGTGTACGTTATGTCAAATTTTTCTTTACTACCGACAGCTATTTGGTCGCGTCCAAGTTCATTTCAAATCAATTTTATTAATATTATGTAGTAGGTAATAAATAAATAAACTAACCGATGTAATATTGATAATTGACTTTAGTAATTTAAAGTAACATTTTAATTATATGTCTGCGTAAGTTTTTCCAGAGTAAATACATGATATCAAATTAAAGAAATATAATTTTAAATTTAAGACTTATTTTTATTTACCGACGTAGGACTATTAAAGTCCCTTCTCACGGTTTTACTTGTAATAATTTTAATCAGACGTCCTTGTGGTCTATATATCCAAAAATAAAATAACTAATACCTCTTAAATAACGCGTGCTTTGTAGACTTTACTGCATACTATAACGACCTCTACGCCTATTTGTCATGTTACGTTCATGACAAATAAGCTATAATAATCCTTTGAAATAAGATCGTGTTAAGTATGTGTTTTAAATTTCGCTATGGAAAAGTTTATTATGTACTCAGGTATTATGTTAAAAGACGAACACCATTATCCAGAAAAGACTTATCAGTCATTAGTAACCTAAATATAAGATTATAACTTTTATTAATGTTTCTTGTATTATGGGTATGGATACGAGACTTTTTAAGAAAGATGTTTAAAATATTGTTAACATAATATTGTATTCCTGGATATATAATAATGGCAAAGTCAAAAGGTTTGCCCCTTTGAAGAGATCTTGTAATGATCTTTGAGGTTTCATATTATTTATGATTCGGACTTTTATATATTATTAATACGGTTCTCTGTAAATTTGCCTCAGGTATAATATTTGTAAATATGTGCTAAAATTGTATTTTATTCAGAACTCGTGATAGAGTTATAAAAAAGAAAAAAAATTGTATGTCGTACTACGTATTTTCGTTGCATGTTATTATTTAAAACATACTAAAATGAAAACATGGAGAATTTTCCTTAGAGGCGTTACAACTAGATCAAGAAGTAACCTAATAAATAATATAAAAGATTGGTGTTATCCCTCAGGAGCTATTCATGAACTCGGGATAAAAGATCTATGTATTAAGTCTATATATTAATTCAACCTGTAATCAATCAATTCCATTTATAATGTAGATTTTTATATATTAGTAATAACGTTCTACGAAAGGTGCATAAAGTTTTATTAAATGATAGTTTTGTTTTATTACCGGTATAACGATTATTCAATTTAGTATTTTTTTTTTAATTATGCGTAAATATAATAGCAAATACGATGAATTAATAACATGGTTTACGTATCTAGTTTTTTTTTTAAAGCATAAAACATCATGAATTTTTCAAAATATAAAAGATCAAACCGAAAATATAACCGGATAATTACAGCTAATAACCAGAAAGGAGCTATAGTTATCAAGTAATATTTTCGTCAGATTTTACTAACATTGATATTTCAACAAATATGGCATTTTTTATTCTTGTGAAAACATACAAATTATGGATCAGTAGTTCTGGAAAGAAGAAAATGAGACAATTTTTGTTTACCTCTAAAAATAAGCCACTTTACAATTAAGTGAAACTACGTGATGTAGTATTATTTCTACTTTCTTTAATTTCTTTACCACGACCTAGGTTTCGTTGTATTACAACATCTTCAGGTGGGCTATTAGCAAAGATGCTAATAGCCCACCTGAAGATTTATACTAATAAATAATTTAATTAAATGAAACTACATCACGTAGTTTCATTTAATTGTGAATAATAAATTTCTATGATATTAACGCCAAATATATTCAATATTTCAAATAAGCCACTTGTAATTATGCAAAAATATTTTTGATTTTTTGATAATCAGCTCATTTGTTCCACGCTGCATATAAAATTTGAATCAATTTGCCTACCTATCAAATAGTATACTTATCCTGTCAATATCTTAAAGAATTATGCACTCAGAAATATGAAAGTAATTTAATCTATTGATATATCAAATCGGAAAACGTTTTAAGTTTTCCGAAAAAAATAACTTGTGATAGACGCTTTTGCTTTTGATACGTGATTTTTCTTTATGAGATGCAAAATTTCTATTACATTTCAATTAGTCTGGGGAAGGGCTTTTATAGTAGATTGTAAAATCCCTGGTTTTCATGTATTATGTGTTATGTCTAAGAATATATAATTCACTTAAAATCTTAATTTTATCTTTTCCACGCAAGCAAAATTCTACTTATTTGAAAATTATCATTCGCTTCAATGTTCATAAGTAATAGAAGTTTTAAGGAGAGCGTGTTCAATATTAACAGTCATCGCGTAAGTAGTACGAAATACGTACATTTTATTTATAAAACTTAGACATTTATCGGCTAATACTTATATTTTATGAAACAATGTATGATGTTTTATTATATGCGAAAGTGCACTTTGCGTGTGCATGTGTACTTCGTTGTTTCGAGTTGTTACATTAGAAATAAAAACAAAACGAGTAATTTTATAAGTTATTAGATTTTAATGTATGGTTTTGGAAAGAGGAAATGTTTCTCTAAAAAATGATACTATTGTTTTAGTAATATAAATATTTGTTATGCTCTATTTTTAGTTTCGAAAAATGGCTTGCCTCTCCGTTCTCCGTCTGTTTGTCTACACATGTGTACGTAATGGGTTACGCTTACAGTTCGCAATTCTTTGCCAATTTCGGTGATAATTTTTTCCCACGGTTTGTTAATCATCAAAATACGATGTTATCGATTTTTACAATGATTTTTAATAGTTTAATTATTGTAAATAATTTCCCGCAAAAACTCAGTTTTTTTCCAATAGCGGTAACTGTTCTATGCCTACGTTTTAGCAAAATTTCTTACTCCTTCTCTCTTTAACTTTTCTTTATTTTTTACTTTTTAACAAGTATACCTGATTATAATCAATAAAAATCCTTGATAGCAATCAATAAAAACGCAGCACGACCGCGTTTTTATTTAGATTAACCCACAAGTTTTCCATTATTATAATGTTACCATTTTTAATCTATTTTAGACTCAATCCAGGCTATATTATGAAATGGGTTATTATTCTGCCAAATACATGACAACGTAAACGAAAATGTGAATAAAATAAATAATTAATTAATGACTGACAAGCGATCAAAATAACCTGTTAATCCGATGAATTAAAATGTGTGCACTGCAACTTTATCCCCGTTCATTAAAGGCTAAATGAGTTTCTCACGTCATTGAAAATAAAGAAAAAGGTATAAAGTATATGTAAGTATAGTAAGGTATTTAAAATACATAAGAATGTCATTGAACTTAATAGGGAAAAAGCAGTTAATGCACCTCTATCACACATAATTTGAAGTCGTTAATTACAGAGAAATTAAAATTAACAAAGGGAGTATTAATAACATGTATGTCATATACAGCTTTATAATGATAAAATAATGTTTTTGTTTATACAAACGGTAATAAGTAAATTAGAAATATAATCATGTAATGGGAAACACAAAGATCCCCCACAAAGCCTAAAAACGTATATACATACACGCACACACACACACATATATATATATATATATATATATACCAACCATGGTTTGTGTTATTAGCCACTGTCAATGATTCAAGTACCTGTTTTTATCTTTTATTTAATGGACCATATTTTCTTCTAATTATTAAAATTTATAACTTATTTTGAAAATTTTATTTAGTTTCCAATTTAGTAGTTAGGAAGCTGAAGAAAAGTTTTAAATGTTGGTGATATATTTGCAAATAGGGAGAAAAAGGATGCATACAAAATGCAGTCCAATATTATGAGTAGCGATGATCGTGAATTTTGGATCAGAAAAACAAAAGTCTTCCCTGAAGATTTTCTAAATTGTTAAAAGGAAAGAAAGATTACATTCATTACGCTAGTATGACCAGGCTTTATAAATATAGGTATATTATCCATTATAATTAATATGGCGAATATAAAACGAATTAGTCTCATATCACTCGTAACAAAAAAACTACAGTGAAAATATCTATTGTAGTTAAGTATTAGTTTTAATTGAAACAAAATGTGAAATCCACTTCGGAGGAAATTTCGCAACGACAATTATTTAGTAAGTTTTTAAAATACTAGTAAACCCAAATTGACGCAACCAAGATTCAATTCATTCTTTTGATTCATTCCAACCATCATTCTTTGACTTCTTTTAATGCTTCTCTGTAAAACTTACAATTAATTATTTTGCTATGGATTTAACAAAAAATGTTATATTAATATTTTTGACGCTTTAAATAAAATAAAAACTTTGCTATGTTCAATTTCTGTATGAATTTTCTGTTTGCTTATAAACTTAAAATTCTATACGGAGTAAAGTACACTTTCATTTGAATATTAAGATTTGAATTTGTTAAGTTTTTTTTAAACTTTTACGTATTTACTCTAAAAAAAATTAACGTGTAAGAAAAGAAAAGAAAAAATGAAGTGTATCTGAAAATGTGAAAGTCGGGCCAAACTATGTTTGCGGTTACTTTACAAGAGTTTTTATGGAGACTCACTAATAACATTGTTCAAATTGGTTCTTAACTAACTAAAAGTACAAACATAAAATATAATTTCTTCTTTTCAAAAATTATCAATTCGACAAGATATCGTCTTAAAATTTCTGCTACTAACGCCAAAAACGTGGTACTTATAAAATTATGACTATAACCTATTTCAATATCGGATGACAAAAAACTTAATTAAAGCCCGTATGGAATTTGACGTTATCGGATATATACAAAATTTAAGAAAACTAAATTTAGGGAAGAGAAAATTGAAACTTAAGCAAGCTCACTTGCCTGAAAAAATATACCAAATCCTTTTTGGACTTTTCGGCCTATAATAAAAAAGTTTAATTAAAAATCTTTACTGAATTAATTTTTTGTATGAACTTTGTTCCTAAAAT
Organism: Druceiella hillmani; assembly: GCA_039881145.1. Classification (NCBI taxonomy): domain Eukaryota; kingdom Metazoa; phylum Arthropoda; class Insecta; order Lepidoptera; family Hepialidae; genus Druceiella; species Druceiella hillmani. Next base: position 27,251,135 of record JAYKKI010000022.1, on the reverse strand, counting down.
TATAAATCTTACGAAAACTATAATACTATAGAATTATAACTTTAATATATTAGAATTTCAAATTCCCGAAAATAAGCTTGAACCTTAATTCAATATATAATAAGTGTAAAAAATTGCCAAATTCTAATTTCATTATTAAAGTTAAAATATGTGTTACTTTATTTTTATAAATGTTTAATAATAAATGCACAAAAACATATGCAAAGACTTTGTATGGATAAGTTTTAATTTTTAATTTTTTATTATTCTTTACCAAAAAGTGCATCGAAAACCCGGTACAGTTTTTCATATGAATGTTTATGAATGGATTGATTGTTCTATAAACGTGTTTCGCAGTAAACTTCCTCTTACGATTATTACGAATATTATGATTATTTTTCCATAATATACTATATAAACGATTAATTTCCCATAATACGTTTGTATAATCAAAAGTCGAACAAAATAGGTTTTGTATAATCAAAAGTCGAATTAAAGTCAAAGTGGAAAATCGATTTCAAAAATGGCCTATTATAACGAGAGAGTAGATCAAACAACCAACCACTAATTATATGAAGTTTGAAACAGTATTTTCATCTATATTATTATAATATAATTGTTACGCACAGACACAACGTTTGCAATAAAATTGACGTCAGGCGAAGAGTCTATAAAGTAGTCCACAGAACTTATAACACGTTGTGGTTACGGTTCGAAGTATTTATGGGGAAAGAAACTTACTGGTTCTAAACTATTAAGAGCTGAGAAAAGTAAATAGTTGTATATTTTTATTACCTTCATGCAAAACTGTTATTCTTTTAATGGTCCTTGGATAGAAACTTGGAGTATCAGTACTAATTTTCTTAACATTATTTGAATGCTTAAACTATTAATATTTGTAAATATTTTCAATGCGTTTCGAAAATATATTTCCATACCACGAAATTACAGTGTAATACTGTATCTAGGATAAACTTGTTTTAACCAAATTTTTTTTTGGAAATTTTAGTAATTTTTGTTCATTGTTCTACCACTAATAAAACATGCCAAAATTTTGAATATTAACAAGTATGGATAAAATTATACATACTTATTAAAATTTAAAGTTTAAAATTGTAAAAGGTATATATAATTGAACGTCTGCAAAAATTAACGTGAGTTTAAATTTACAATTCTAGATAGATTTCAAACCTAAAAATTATATTGTCAATACCCAGCTGAGATACAATTACACAAACTATTAAATTCTTTCAAAACTCAAAGTGAACGAAGTTTGTCTTTCAGAAGATGAAATCAAAAGAAGAAATTCAAATACACAGGCTACAGGCTGCAATAGTATGTTAATACTATTGCAGCTTGTAGTTCATATATTTTAATGCACTCATATATTCTCATAATATAAACAATTTGGCAAAGAGCCAAAATTGCAATGTTTTTTAAAAACTATTCACTATATACCGTCAGTTATCAAAATATAATTACCATTAATGGTAATTATAATGCCTTCGAAGCCTTGCCTAAACTATAATTTATTTTTTTGCAATTGGCGAGCTTCCCAACAGTCTAACATGAGGTTAGATTACTTCTCTGAGTACAAACAAATCCAATTTTCATTTCCCTGGTTCAATAAATAAAAAAAATGTTTATAACGTTATTTTTACGCGATAAGTCAAGAATCGTAAAACATCAAACTTTATAAGGAATACCAATTAATTTACAGGTAATATTATTCTACTTAGGTAGAGGGGAAACCAATTGTATCATGCTTAATATTATATTAAATAACATATTCGTATATCTGAAAATTTATATTACTATTACTTGTCCTAAATATATTTAGAATAATAATTATTATATATGTATAAGCATGACTACATAATTTACTAAAAGCTTATTAAAAGATGAAATAATAATTCTAGGGCAAATTTTCTTTGTAAACAAATAATTCTAGCGCAAATTTTCCTATTAAACTTATCATCCACTTACGGTGGTATGCAGTCCGAAGACAGGTAATCCACAAGAGATAATTTGGAAATAAAGCATTATATTTGTGTTAAAACTATTGTAAATGATGAAACAAAGAATCTTTTACTTAATTTATTATATAATAATTTCAATCATGTGACAAAGGACAAAAAAAAAATTACATTAAATTAAAAAAAAAAGGTATATTAAAATATTTGTATTAATTAATATTAAGCACAACTAATTGCAATATTTTATAGCCTTAAATAAAATGACAATGTTGTCAATTATCACTAAAACAAAATTACATTAAAAATACATGAATAATTAATAAAAATACGGTATTGAAATTGGCGAAAAATTTTGATGTTTTAAACAAAATAAAATAACTACACTTAGATATTCATATAAAAACGATTACAAAATTTTCTAAACTACTAACAAACATATTACCTTACTATTCAAAAAACGCTTTTTCTTTCGGGAAACTTCCGTAGATTGCTAACGAAGGGGTCTGACTGTAAATCTGTAGTCTGTATTTCTTGAGACATTTTTTGAGCATAGTTTTCTCTAAACGGTTTAAAGTTTTTTAGCTTCAGTGGTTTCTTTAAATAAATCTCTTATAGAACTAATGCATGCTTTACAATTTATGAGTATTAGCACTTTGTAAACGGTAGCTGGGAGATTGTACAATTGATATTCTTGTAGCAAAAATTACGCGGTTTCCAAACCGAATTTGCTATATGACTCTACATTGTTATACAAAAAAATGTTTCTAACGTCATACCTTTTACGTGATAAGTCAAGAATCTTAAAATATAAAATTTTATAAGGAATACTAATTAAATTGAAGGTAATAATATTCTAATTGGGTAAAAGGGAAAACAATTGTGTCGTACTTAATATTATGTTAAATAACACATTCGTATATCTGAAAATGTATATCTCTATTACAAGTCCTAAATATATTTGGAATAAAAATTATCATACATGTATAAGCATAGCTACATAATTTACTAAACACTTGTTAAAATATCCCGAAAGTAAAACTTCTAAAATTCTAGAACAATGGTCAATTAAATCCCTGTTTAAGCCTGTGATTTTGACTGAAGCATATGAATCAAAAAATAATTTTCTCGTGTTATTTCCCCTGTTCAATTCCCAGCTACTACTACTTTGTCCATCACTAATCGGGACTTAAACTGATTTCAAGAGTAAAATATCTTGTCAGTTAAAATTTTTTTATCCTCGTCTGACCTCACCTGACAATTTATAAAATCTATTCTGTAACAAAAGTGAAGTCAATACCCAAAGAAACGAACCCACAATTATAGAGGTGACAAGCAGAATTCAAAACCATTTTCATTGCTTTTTTTCCCAGGCCCCTATCTATGTTATTAATTTCGTTGGATGATCATTCACAAATATAACACTAAGCAAATTATGTTCCACTTAACAAACTATATATTTTACCATCGCCCAATCAGTTACAAAGAATGCTGGATGTTGAAAACGCATTGTGAATGTTGTCGGACATAAGGAAGCTCCCTTTTCTTAAAGTAATTTTATTTTAAAGAAAAGATAGCTTCCATATATCCTTATTCTTAAAAACAGTAAAAGTTTCACTCACAAATTGAAAACTAATAAGTCCATAGTATCACATAGAAGAAGGCGGGGATTTTCCAACAAAATATTGGTCGCGCTCTCTGAATTTGCTACTAACTGCAAAGGCACTTAAGAATTTACAAATAAAATACTATATCATTTGAACTCGAATCCGCGAAAGACTGTTTGTACTGAATATGACCCGTGCTACTGTCATAACCCTACTTTCCAAGCAAAGTTAAATTAACTCACTCTACTTAAATATTAAAATATATTTCTCTGACTCTAAGATCCGTGAAGTTGTATGATTTCACTCGATCACGGCTTTTGATTCCATCATTATCATATTGCTAGGATATAGATTTTTCTTAGTTTTCAAATGACTCTGGTATGATGATAAAATTTTATTAAAAATCTCACTATTAGAAAATTTCATTATTAAGTAATATTGGGGATTCCCAGGCTTAGCCTCCAAAAAAGTTATAAAATTTCATCCTCATTAATATATATTGATGTAGTTGGAACAAATTATTGAAATACATTGTTGGGACAAACTGTTAAGTAATGCACTAACTGCTGAATCGTCAACCTAATATAATTCTGTTAACCATCTTAGTTTTGACTTTTTCGTCTTCGTCTGCGCTGGAGCTAAATCACATCACTAAACCAATTACTATGCATTTTAAATATTTTTGATTTAATACAAGTTAGAAATGTATGTTGACATTTTTGCACAAATTAAGCGCACGTTTATCTACAAACATGTCCATATTCTCTACACTATCAAAGTTTTTTTAAGAACACGGATAAAATATGTTCATATTTTTCTTAAGCATGTCCTTTTACTGGATCCCATTACTCAAGGATATAAGTTCTATTAAAGAAACATTCACTGAGGATTACCCGAAAAGAAAAAGCTACGATCTCATACACATGTTAGGAACAACTTATGCTACGAGTGAACATAAAGAGCCATAGCACCCAAAGGCTATATCAGAACATGTTGCTCCATGTATTTTACGTTGAACTATACTTATAATAAAAACATTTTACAATTGCGCATTATTCCTAAAATTGTAGGATCAAGAGAATTAATTTTTATCTCAAATTATAATTATCCTTCGTAGCACTAAAATATTACAAATACTACAAAATTTATAAACTAAAAATGCATTAAATATAATAAAACACACGTGGACCTTGAATTTTCATATCACAAGGATACGAGTAATCAAATACCGGAAAAGCTTATTGCAAAAGTTCACTGATAAGCGTGCTGTAAAGGTTTGTAGTAAACAACGCATAATGCCGTACTTCAGGGGTAGTGGAAATAAACAACAATTATTAGCTATGGTATTTATATGTTTTCGAGTAAGTAATTTGTTGCACTGTTCAGTAAAATATTTAGAAGAGAGAATTTAAGTTACTGATTTTTCAATTTATGAAATATAAAAGGAACCACCGTGCGGTAATCAGTTCCTCAAAACTTTACAGCTTCAAAAACAAGAAAGTTCCTTAAAAAGAAATGTTTGTATTTTAAAAATCTATTATTAGATGTGTTTAAAAACACCGAAAATGTTTCGCGGTATGGCAATTTTGGTGGTACTGTCTGCAGTTAAATGAAACCTTTGGGACTATTATTTCTGAAAAATATTTTCATGAAAAATTAAATGAGAAAAAGGAATCTACACAGTAAGGAAAAAAGTGAATCCATTTTTCGTTTACCTTAATTTTTAAATGAAAAAAAAATTAAAACAAGATATAAACATTACCCTAAATAATTTAATCTATTGTACAGATTTCCTTTCTCAACTTTTAGAAATAATTTTTTTCGCTTTTACTTTCAGAAAATTTACTCAATATATATCTTGAAGTGACTTAGTGTAACTCATATGTTTTACAAAACAACAAGCAACAGTTAGTTGCATTGTATAATAAAGATTTTAACACTATTTGCCATAATTACAAAATATCGGAGAAAACAGTTTTCCAATAGGATATGTATTAGGTTTGCATATATTTGAAATAATAATTATAATCATAAGTGCTTTAGGAGAAGGAAATCTTAAATTTCGTATTAGAGAAAATATTGACAAAATAAATTTTTGTCAATATTTCCTATAATACGAAATATGTCTTTTAAATATGTTTCCACTTAAGAAGACTTCAGTCCAAACTCGATATAACTGCATGTATGGTGATTTTTAACATTTTTCAACATGTATGAAAAGCACAAACACACTTAATAAGGTCCTCAGACCTGAGCAAAAAGAACCTCTCAAAGTACATATTCTGTAACTCGATCTACTCGATATAACTCGATCTAAATCTGTCACATAAAGAAGTCAGTGAAATTTTAAGTCACACTAGAAAATATTGTTAGCACTAAGAAGGAAAAAAGAATCTCAAAGCAAGTTATTTGGAAGAAAATATTTTTGTTGTGTTATGTGGGAAGAATGGTTTCTAGAAGACACGGCAGCAAAGCTAAGAGATGGAGTCAAAATAAAACAGCAAAAAAACAATACACCTTTGCATACAATACTTACTTTAAAGATTTTTGACCAAGGAGTATATCACTATATTTGATCATCATGCATATGTCCCGATTTAGCACGGTAAGACTTTCATATCCTTTTAAAGTTAAATCAGTGCTTACAGGAACTTGGTTTGTGTCAATTGGTGTTACAAGAAATAACATGGCGGACACGATGCATAAATTAATTTCCATGCCGTTGATCAAGGGAAAAAAGAATGCAGCAGTGCATTATCATAAATGGGGGTATAGTGATGGCAACTTGTTGAAACTTGTGTTTTATATGAATAAAGGCGAGGTATATAATCAGTCTCTTTTTTAATATATACACTCAATAATTTTAAATAATACTATATCACGTATTTTCATTTAATTGTGTTAAAACAAAAATATTTGAACTTTTAAACTTAAAATTTCTTATAATTGATTTTAATATCGGCGATTTTTTTGTGGATTATAATTAACTAGCTTTTTACTTGCGGCTTCGCCTGCGTAGAAGATTCGTTTTCCAAACCTCAGTCAAATTTTTGATTAACTTCAAAAAGTAAGTTATAAATTCGATCCAAATGTATTTAATATTGTATAAAAAGTCAGTTTCATATTTATTAAATTACTACTTACTTGTATGTTGTTAACACTTTTTGTTATTTATATATCAACAAACTCTACAAACAGTGTCTAGCTAGATTACGCAAATAAAGCAGCAGAAAGAAAGTTAGAATTTAATACAGCATTTCCTTGTGTACCACAGTTGTGGTTGTATTGTCTGGAGCTAAAATCATGTGAAAAGCTATCCTCCTCTAAGTCAATGCCTACCACGTTTTATAACTGGCCCTATGATTTATTAATCAAGTTGCGAAACAGATTCTAAGGGAAAAATTTAGTCGTTTGAATTCAAAGACATAATAACAAGATATAAGCGGAATTAACGGTATGGAAATCGACCCCCCTCCTCACTCTCTGGGTACAGCTAGTGAACACAGTGGCACGTAACAATTACCATAACAATTTTCTTCCCATGCAAATTAACCGACCATTTTTTAACCCCTCGGGGCTTAAATACTTGTTATATTATTTGTATTGAAAACCATTAATACTAATTATTATTCTTGATATACAAATTAGTCACGCCTTTTCACCCATTTACGAGTTGAATATAGAAATATGCTACGATGTGTGTATGGATATTTGAGTGATCGTAGAAAAGTTCTGTTTTCTCTTTTGAGGTATAGAATCTTAAAAAAGTGCGAGACTGCCACGCATCAGTAACAAACCTTTTTTATATGCTACAATTCTGAGTTTAAATATTTATAATTTAAATTTCTTTTATTGATACAATCACATAGTGTGGCTATTTGAGGTCGAATTCTTCTAATATATTGATGCATAGATTTTCATTTCTTCTTTAGTTTATCGGTACTTAGTAATTTTCAGGAAATTTTAATAAATGTTATTGTCACTGGCAATTGATATCGATTTAAATATTTAATTTTTATATTCCGAGGCAATATTCTATCATTTTGTCTGTGGATGTAAAATTTTGTTTTTACATAGTTCAGTAGATAGTACCCTAAAATAAAATATTGATCCTCCTTTTGGAATTGCCATAGTAAAAATAAAGGACATGGCAAAATAAATAAAAAATTATGTACAAAACGAGAAAATCATAGTACGTGCACAACACCATCATATAATGTAAAATATAACATATATTTAAGTAAACGCAAGAGGCATCAAACGGAAATATACAAAAGTATATGGGCAAATCCTATATTATCATAATGAATGAAAAGTTAAATAGAGTTATTAATGTTAATAAGTATTATTTTGGTCAATTTCATACATAATACCAATATTTTTTTTTAAAAAAACAGTTCCTAATCATAATTTTACAATATAAAAATAATGTTTGACTTAATCCAATATTATAATCTCGACCGTGTTTTGACTTTTCGCCTTTAAAGCAAAGATGTCGACTGAACTACTAGAGCTAAACGTTTTATCTTTCGCTGCCGAGTCGATTTAATTTCTTGAGAATTCCGTGCTGATGATCCAAAGCGTGGACAGTCGTGCGACTCGCCCCGTCGGCGTTGGCGAGCTATTAGATGGGAAGAAGAACGACGTCTGTCAGTACGTTTTTAAATTATTTTTGTGTAATATTTATTCATATTCATTTCAACTGGGTTTGTTTTCTTATATTAAACATCGTCGTAGAGATATAAATTTATTCAACATGTAGATCGGCATTAATACAGTGATAAACAAACTTGGCTAGATATAACGTACAAAATATTAAAGATGGACTGGATTTTTTTCCCCAGGGAAAAAAAAAATTACGTGAATGGCACCTTTCAGCTCCATCTTGAGACCTTGGCCATCATCTTTTGAAGTGAGTCAGTGACTTAGGAATTAAGGTACTTACAAATGTATGTCAAATGAGTTCAAACTAGGTGTCAATTTTCTCTTGTACTCTCATTCGTCGAATAATTACTTAGTATTCCTCCAAAGTCCGTAACCAGGCTGCAACCATATTTATATGTGGTCTCATGAAATCATTTACTTTCAAACAGATAATAATAACGAAAATTCTACAACACGGCTCCAAGTTATAGCAGCATGTACATGACTAATAATAAATACGCATCAAATTGAGGACTTACTAGTTCGAAGTCGGTTAAAAAGGGTTGTAATTCATTAACTGTAAGAACAATTTATGATGTAGGAATAGTGAATTACTCGAGATAGGAACCAAAAAGTTACTTCGGAATATTTCTTGCATTCATTAAGGTTTTCTACGAAATTTAAGTTTGTGAATTTTTAGAGACAAATGCAGTAAATGCTGTCATCAGGATGTTTTAACGACAAAATTAAACTGTCACTAAATATAAAGGGAAGTAATATTTCTTGTGTTTGTAACATTTTAATTAAGGATTGCGCCTGATGCGCAGTAAAATGGAAATAATTTAATAAATGAAGAGAAATCTATTGCGTATTTAGGTATAAGTTTGTATTTCATTGAATCATATTTAGGAATTGCTTTTATTAGGAAAAATTATTTTATTTTTTTTACATCTATGGCGAAAAAAAATAAAGAAACGAAATAAAGTTACACCTTTGTTCACGCTAGTACCAGAGACCGGGTGTGTTGAGGCTGCGTCGCCCTAATACGACTATAGAGGCGGACAATTAAAAATCACGCGCAAATTTGAAGCAAGGAAAAATACTTTCATTTTTTAGACTTATACTAAACATGGATTTAATATGGTTTTTTGCTAATAATAGTTTACACAAAACACTTGCACAGAAAAATATTTTAATGTAAAAATAATAACGAATATTATTATAATATTCACTATTATTTAAAATATGTAAATAAACATTAACTTTGAACCTAAATCGTAAAAATTAAATACAAAGAAATATTCACCAAGTCATTTACATAGAAAAAGTTTTCGTATTTTTTAAAGAACTATAAACAAGTAAATCTTTCCTATATTTCTTAACAAAGCCATAGAGGTACCATCTCGCGATGGATATCACGTAAATTAATTTTTATATGAATATATTTAACAGATACTCGTCGGAAAAATGATTATTAAAATAAAACAAAGATTATATTTAATCATATAATATTTTCAGTGGTACGTAAAATATTGATAGAAAGTTTCGAACCGCCAATTTTAATTTTTTCGAACTGTACGTTTTGTTCCCTTTGTAAAATTATTTCACACTACCGGATGCTATCTAATCGTGTTTAAGTTCATTTAAAATCGGTGTTATTAATATATGTTATTAAAAAACTCTAAATAAACTATCCGGTGTAACATTGATAAATGACAAGAGCAATATAAATTTATACGGTAATTATATGTCTTTCTAGGATCATAAATAAATGTTTATTTACCGAAGTAGGACTATTACAGTATATTTTCAGATATCACGATTTACCTTCTAATCAATATAAGTAAATAACTTTATAGTCAATACGGACAAAAATAAATCAATTAATCCCTCTTATTAAATCGTCATTTGACACTTATACTCTATACCATAACGACCTCCACACATCTTTGTCACCGACGTAACCCTGAGACTATAATCATCTTTTGAATAAAGTACGTGCTAAATATGCGTTTTAAATGTCGCTATGGAAAGATCTATTATATCCTCAGGTATTTTGTTAAAAAGCGGGCACCATGACCCAGAACAGACTTGTGACCCATAATGACGTTTATAAATGTTTCATTTATTATCGGTATGGATATCAAACCTTTTAAGGAAGGAATGTAAATTATTTTAACGTTATGTTATTTTATGATTCTTGAGATTTCATATTATATATGGCTTGGACTTTTATATATCATTAATATGATTCCATATAGCCAGGTATAATAGGTATAATATCTCTGTATATAAATAGTAAAGTGTGTTTTCATTCAAAAGTCATATCGTGATAAAATAACTAAAGGGAGAAATTTTGATATACGGGATAAGGTATTTTGGATACATGATATGATTTATTAAATGATAAATTCAATCAAGTTGTAATGAGTTTAATAAAACATTGATGCTATTCCTCAGGAGCTATCCAGGAATTCGGGATAAAAGGTCTGTATATTAAGGATATATATTAATCCAATCTGTAATTAATTTCTACGTCAAATTTATAGAGGAACATACTTTCCCATACAAAAATTTATTTTTTAATATAGATTTGGATAAACATGTATAATTCACAGAAATAAATTTTTCACAAACATTTTAATAGCTTCATATAACTACTCAAAGCAATAATAAAAGGAAACACAACTTTATAAGGATCAGATAAAGTGAAAGTAATATAAAAGTAAGTCAATAAAAGAGTGTAAACATTTATCTCAGCGCCAACCGCAATGCCATCCGCGTACGGTACATATTTTCCTGTTGCTCATATATTGATTGAGTTTGTTCACCGCCTGATTTGTTGTCACACTTTTTGGTGACAAAGGACAGGCTTTGAGAGAAAATGTATTTATTTCCTCCATTTATTTACGGTGGGCATAGATTTATTCATGTTTGGAGGATGTTTCTATTATGCGGAAGTACTATCTTGAGCCTTCTATAAAATTATTAATGCAGATAGTGTTAAGTGGATTAAGAAATGATTACTTAGACTTTAAGAAAATTGTAATAACTTACAATCAGAAATATTACTATCAACTTATAAATTGTAGTAACTGTAGATATTGATACAGAAGAGTAGATCTCGAGCTAGAAGGTTTTCGTTTATTCTATACATGTACAAAAAACATGCTACGAAATAAGGGAAAACGTTTTATTAAATAATGAATGATTTTTTTTGTCGGTATAACGAATATTAAATCCAGTACTAGTGATTCATGTTATTTGTATATTTCTTATGAATAGGAAAATATTTTTCATTCTTAGTATTATTATAATATTTATCTTTTTTGTTTATTCTGTACGTACCTACATACAAAATAAACAAGTGAAGAAGTGTTTCAATTAAACTATATATAAATATACATATTATTTTTCAACGCACTAATATGTTGCTTATATTACTTTTGTATTGCCTAAAATATTATGCATTTTTCAAAAACTATAAGACCTAAGATTTTGGCTATAGTTATCCGGTTGTCAGATGGTACTAAAACTGACTTTTTCTTTTAAAAACATGACTTACTTTTTTCAGGTGGAAACGTAACAAATATGGTTCAGTAGTTTCGAATAATAGGAAATGAGGCAATTTTTGTGTATCTCTGACAATAAGCCGCTTATAATTATAGAAAAACATTTTTGCATTTTTTTATTATCAACTCTTTTAAACTACTTTTCACGCTACATTTAAAATTTTAAAAAATACCTACTTGGTTTTTCATGTTTTAAAATTACCTTATCAATATTTAAAAGCATTATCCACGTGCGGGTTATATGATCTATTACCATTTTAGTTAACAAAAAATATAAACAAAAAATATACGCATCCGTATATCAATACCCAATATTATCTATATGGATATTTTTGATCCCTAATTTTGGTAAAAAATGTACTGGCGCTAATGTCTTCTCTTCGCTTCTTGCGAAAATACTTTTATGCCACATAACGAAGTTTGCTGCGAAACACCCTCATTAAATAAACAATCCAACCAAAAACAATTGAGTGAAAAAATGTGATGGTTTCTCCTTGGACTTTTCAGTCAATAAATAATAAAAACAGTTAAAAGGGAATTCACAGCAAAGTGGTATAAAAGTATTTTCCTACGATGCAAATTATCAATAATTATATTGAACAAAAATTTCCACCAGTAAATTTCCTACTAAAATTAGTGATAAACAAATATTCAATAAATAAATTCAAATAAGCGTAATCTATTAAGTCTTTCGTAATCCTAACTCAAGTAAAGAACAAAGTGGAAAATTGATTTCAATATTGGCCCACTTTGAGGAGAGTGTAGGTTAAAAAATCAACAAATACTCCAGGAATTATACGAAGTATGAGACAGTGTTTTCAAGTATTGAATTGCGATATAATGGTCTTGAATAGACACAGCATTTGCAATTAAATATACTTTAGGTAAAGAGTCTATAAAACTACTGACATATCGTTGCAGTTACCGTTCAAAATATTTATGGGGAAAAATGTCATTGGTGATAAACTCGCGAGAGCTGAAAAAAGGAAATATATTTGTATTGTTTCCCTATGGAAATTGTATACTTCTAAAGTGCTTCACTTAAAATATTTGAAGTAGGAATATAATTTTTTAACATTATTTGATCTGTTTAAACAAATAATATTTGCAAAATATCTTAAATGCATTTTGCAAAGATATTTGCATGCTACAAAAATAAAATGTCTTTGTTAAATTTATTAATATTCTTAATCAATAATGCATATTCATATTTCATTTATGATCCAATTATAGATGATAATTTACTATTTTTTCACCAATAATTAATAGCATTATACTTATTATATTAATTCTGAAGGATATATGATAAAATGTACGAAGTATTCTTCAATTTATATTAGTCTTCCTTCTTTATGCGTAAATTTATAAAGATTAATTATTTTGTTAACTAGCGAACAACGGAAATATAGTTTTTCGATTCACGTTTAAAATATATCTCAAATTCTTAAGCCCCCTTTATGTCAATGGATTTTTTGACCAAATATTATAAAGATTTAAAAATTAAACTTTCCTTATATGTGTATCTACTAATAATACTAAAATACTTATACATATCTCTAATACTAGAATAGTCAAGTGGCGTTTGCATAAATCCGCGATCTTCTGCAACAACTGTACGAAAACCTTATTTGTTCATTTGTGATATTTTTTAATAGTTTCATGCTGCTTTAACTATAATAATATATTATAAATATATATTAAAATGTTTTAACTATAATAATAAATAATATATTATTGGTAAAAACTTTTTTTTTTATAATATTATTGGTAAAAAATTAACTTTTAATCCCCGTAGAAAAATATTACATTTTGATGGAATTGTGATTTGAATATTGTGTTATCGATAATTAAGTTTGTAACATATTTAGAAATTAACACTTACCACACTATTATAAAAATCTCTTTAATTTTAAATCAATTAAAATTCATACAGAAAAAAGAAGAGGTTAACTGACCGAAACAAATATGTACCTGCAACGATCACTTAAATATAAAAAAAACGTAAGTGAAGGTCCTACAGTCTCAAAAAGTAAGAATGTGTAGACATATGACACGAAATTCAATATCAGCATCGTCGTAACTTGGAATGATTTAAGATATCACTATGAACATGTCTCTAACAAGTATACAAATTATTTCTTATACAGGAATAAAAACTCTGCGAATTAAAAGAGGTGCCATTTTTAAATATTTTTAATTGTTTTTTCTTTTTAAAATTTATAAAAATAAAGTTTCAAACACGTTGTTGTAATAATATTAAAAGAATTACAATATAAGTAATCAAGATTTTGGGCTCAACGGTAAGACAACAGACATGCTACCAGTTTTGCGTAAATAAATAATTTAAAAAACATTTGGTTTACTTAATTCTCTTATTATTGATATGTCTACTCCATTTAATTCGGAGTGCAACGCAGTGATAGTGAATGTCTACAAGTCGTAACATAAAATTTATTACAATGCAAGTCGAAGGTCGTATTTTATCCCTGTAAGTTCTCTTTGCGTCGAGCGGTAAACTGCTTTACTCGATAAGTATTATGTGCTGTAATACAAAAGAGGTGTCGACATTTCTTTGTAATAGTTTGCAGAATTTTCGTCTATATTATTCATCTTGTTATTCGGGTTATAGTCTTTTTTTTGGACTTATATTCTATCAATTAACTGTTATGAAGTAACGGTAAGTGTTGTTATCTTTTTTATCGATTATTGGTTAATGTATTCATAAAATACATTTATTAATTTAAACGACGTATCTACAGTTTTTGGGACTATATAATGAAATTGTAATGTGTATTGTTTATATTTTTTCTCAATATTAATTTCATTATATAATCTAAACGATGTGATGACAATTTTCAAATTGTTAGATTGTTGTCTGTATATTTTAACTATTTATTCGGACAGTGTTGACCATTTATTGAACTTAACACTTACCCGTTTTTGCCTTGGAATCGACGAAAGGTATTGTTACATTTTTCGTCAAATATCAGGTAATATATTCATGAAATGAAATAAATTGTCAGGTTCCAGTCTGTTCAGTCAGTTGATTTACACCACAATCAATAAAATTAAGTTTAATGACTTCTTCTAATGTTCCGTGGCAAAATTGTCACAATGGAACACTAATTGAGTCTATTTGATTCTCGTTTGCATACATACCTCATATCTACAAATACCTCATATATACAAATGCTCATTTTTTATTGTCAGCGTTAATTTCAGGAAGTTAATTGTTGAAATAAAAAATCAAGACTTTCATATAGGGTGTCAAATGATAATTTATTAAAGCACGAACTCAACAAAATATATGACGTACGTTTGTCTAAGAATTTGTTTAAAATTGAATTTTCCATAAACCGGTAATTTCCATATATTATAGATACCACACCTGCATTAATTGTACTTAAAATCCCATATTATCTGTACATTCATATTGAATATTTCATGAAAATAAAAAAAACAACGAGTTCTTATGTGACCATTCCTTACATTTTAATAAATTGGAAAAATCAGAACCTCCGTGTCCGAAATTTGCTTGAACCGAATTTGCAAATGTGCTTAAAGTCCAGATAAATATGTTCAGCTAATTGATAAAAAAAACCCGTGTGTTTGAGAGTGGAACTCGCACTTCGAGGGTTCCGAACACGTTTAAGCATTTATAAACATTTAATGGTATATATTGTTCTATGAAAAATTTATTGGTACGTAATATTGCTATGAAACTACAAAAATTAAGTTTTTCAGAACGAAAATATATTGCCTAATAAACATTTCACAAACGTATTTTTGCAATTAAATATTTTTTTTATGTTATAAGTAAAAATTAACGATTTTCGGATTTTTTCTTTACTACTTTGACCTTCCTTCTTGCCAAATTTCATGATACTAGGGGGATACACATTCAACAGGAAATAAACATGCGTCGTAAATGTCCATATTTTAGGGTTCTTCTAAATTGCCTTTACTTTTAAGCTTTCAAAGCTTGACTTTTTTACAGCCCTAAGGGACTGTGGATAGACCTTAGTATTTGATGCTAACTTCAACTAGATACCTCGATGCGTTCCTGACAAAAAGGGTCTTGACAGATTGACAAACGAACAACGAAGTGATTTTACAAGGGTTTCTTTTTGTATTTTATCTGAAAACATATTAATTATAAGTCCATAGATTATACATAATTCATATAAAAAGATTAGATTTTTATATATTCAGAAAAATACTTAAAATATCATAAGAATACCAATTAGATATCTAACTAAATACTTATGTAAATTTACCTAGACGTCAATTTAAAACAATTTTTTGTAAAATTTGGGCTTTACTTGGAACCTTTTGGAACAATATCGTTTCCGCAAATAAATAAATTTTTATATTCGCCTTTTAGCCTATGGTATTTTATATTACCCAAAATGTCACGAAATTACCTGAATGCAATATCAATTATATATAATTTTGTGAAATCCGAAACGTCTTTTACGGCATTTAATGAACCTAAATGTATTTATGTATATACTTTTATACATGCATGTAGATATACATAATACACACATACATATAGCTTTACTGTTGGTTATAATGGACAAACACACACATGCATGCATATGTGCGTATCGAAATGGAAATCCCTCCTTGGCTTCATCGTAGTCAGTGCTTAAAGCCTATTTATATCCGTGCTTACTACATATCTGCCAACTAATATTTAATTACTCCATGCTCATTTAAATATCTATAAATACCTATGTACCATCGTCTTATATATATGTCTTCGTATCTACCTGGAACTACTCACTCACATGCCTACCTGTTTACTAATATTTAGTCATTTCATGCGTTTGTTTATACCTGTACTTACTTACCTGCCCACCTACTAATATTTTAGTTGCATCCTTCCTATGTAGGTACCTGTATATACTTATCTGCATATTTATATTGTAATTTTCTTACACCAAGACAAATGAAACGAGCAAAAATTCGATGAGTTTACTGTTAATCAGCGAAGAGTTCCTATTCGAATTTCGGCTCCATCATTGTACCCTTATTTTGGTAAAGAACAGATTTATGTCACCTATTCGTCTCAAAATTTTACAGATTTTAATATAAGGTTACAAAACGGACCTATAGCAACCGAATTTGGTAAAGATACCTGTTTTATTAACGGCACTTTCAATTTTCGTTGCTTAATTTTATAGGTATATCTATGCTCAATTTTATAGGTATAGCTATGCTTAATTTTATAGGTTTAAATAGAATCATTAAAATTGGTTAATTAATTCCGGAGACATGAGTTAATATTTACAAAAATTAGGCGAAAGTAAAAATCCTAATAAAGAATTGAACGCTCTTGCTCCACAATCGATGATATTGAAATTAATTGCAGGTCACAAATTTGAGATTTTCATCAGATTAAAATATAATCGTAGGATGCAGTTAATATGAACCTTTCCTTTCTTGGAATTTGAAATCATATCTGGTTCTTTAATATTGTAGTTGATTTTTTTGTTATAACACAAAAAAAATGAGTCATATAATTTATGAGTGCAAAATTTTCTGTGCCACCCGATTTTATTTGAAATTAAATTCTTTTACAACGAATTATTTTGGATGAAAACAAAAAAAAAGGAAGTTGAACAATGGAATTCGAACAAAACCGCCGTCAATCCAGATTATTTTAGCAACAAACCATATCTAGATAAGTATGCACTTAAAACACGTGTAAAATAATTACTTTACCGCTGCGCCAATTACTCATCGCGCAAATAACACAATTTAAATATATTTAGTAACTCACCTGCTTCTCGTTCGGCTTTACTTACATACGCGCCATGTGCTCAATTTAGCATTGAGTATACCCGAAGCATGTCACGCTCCTGGCGTGACGCGAAATCGCATGTCTTTTACCATGAAGCAATTTACAATAAATTGAATAAAATAATCTTCACTTCAAAAACACAATCGTTTCGTGAAGTTCCTATTTTTTAAGTCGGTTAAAATTAGCCTCAATCACCACTAACTGCAGTCGAAGGACGTCAACACGTATCGCTCCTGTTAGAAATTATATTTATGACAACTATATGTGCGTGTTCATTGGGAGTTTATAAAAAAGTAATTACATATGATAGTTGTCTTATAATTAAAGAATTACACGTAAAATTGGTAGTAAACCAATTATGGATATCAATTATTCTAAGAATTTTGACAGTTTTCTTCTGACAATTAATTTTTATATAACCTAACCTGTTATGAACTCGATTTACATTAAGCTAATAATAATTCTTTATTTATTACCCACGACGGAACGGAGGAGGTATATGCGTTTAGGGTAAGAGGTTGTTTGTTTTTTCGTTTGTGTGTGCAATCCAATGTTCCCATTTATCTCCAAAACGATTTAACCGGAGAATTTTTAGAGAAAACGAGGAGGTTTTTAGAGAAAACCTTATCTAAGATAAGGTTTTCTCTAAAATGTTAGTAATTCATTGACGATGGTTATTAGACAGTTGCTACGGTAACAACTCATTCGGGGACGTTTCCTGTCTCCGTCAGTGCATATTTAGTCGTATGTTCTATACTTTTCTTTGTTTAGGTTTTCTAGCAAGTTTTGGATAGACGAATCAACTAAAGTTGCACCATTTTACGACCGCGTTTTGTGAGTAGTATGCATTAATATATTAAATGTCATACTGAATATATTTGGCGTTAATTTTGTAGAAATTCATTATTCACAATTAAATGAAACTGTGTCATGTAGTATTATTTCTACTTTCAGTAGTTCTTTACCACGACCTAGGTTTCGTTGTATTACAAAATCTTCTGGTGAGTTGTGGCAAAGATTAAACATATAATCTTTGCTCATAGCCCACCTGAAGATTTTGTAATACAACAAAACCTAGGTCGCGGTGAAGAACTACTAAAAGTAGAAATAATACTACATTTCGTAGTTTCATTTAATTGTCTCATATTTTCTCTGATTATAGTCAGTCATTTTCGTTAGATGTAAAGTTACGTTAGATAGTAACTTTAAGCTTAATTCAAAATATCATCATATAGAACAAATTATTTTAGGCAACGAATGAATTCATGTAATTTGGCACATTTCGATTTCAATATCTAACGAGGTTTAGGTTTGAATTGTTGACCATTCATTACACCAAATAAGTTAAATTTTATATTGTACACATGATTCTCTACATGTATTTAATGTTCCTTTCGACCTGATAATGAAACGTGGATTTAATTTAGCTGCATATACATACAAAAAACAGACTACCAAAAGTTTTTACCTAATAATTTTAAAAACACGTTTTATGGTTCTATGTATTTAATATTATTTATCTCAACATATTAATCCCGTATTTATATTTCTATTTGAAATCTGGCTGGATTGAAACACAAATCACGCCACATTTCGTTGACTGTATGTACATAATTCTTTCAAAAGAACGAATTTTTTACTTGTTTCTGTTAGTACATATATTTATTGACCAGAAAGGATTGTAAATGTAAAATTGGTTAATATTCCATATAAAATATCCGACATGTGAATATTGATGAACACGTAAAAGGATCATTCGTCGAAGAGATATGATGGCATTCATACATATATGAGACATACAAGGATGTACAATGTATGGCAACATGGTTCTTCCTGAAAATTTCTATAACAAAGGTCTCAACATAAAATAAATTTTGCCTAATATCCTATATAAAATAAAACTCATATTTCAACAGTGTTAAACTATGTCAATCCTTACTGAATTTTATATTAAAATGACATTCTAAGATATATGTAGTTTAACCTTTCTTTTTGTGTAATATTTTTTATAACGAAATAGTATAAAAACTGTGAATGTTTTTAAAAAAGGAAAATTACACGCATTGTCGTGACGCCATTCAGTACGTGAAAAACTTCTGTCTCCTCGTATGATTCTGGGACAGACCGTTAGTAGAGTATAAAAAAATAAAAAACGAAAAAATCAGGTTTATAGTAATGAATTGAGTACAATATACAAAACCATTGTATAAACACTTATTAATAATTAGGTAATTTTTCTACGCATTATTAATTTAGATAATGACTAGAAAATTTATTTCAATGCTGAGTTGAACTAAGTAATGAGGTAAGTAATAACCTTTGTTATAACGTCCATGCAATTTGTTTATCAAGCCTACTTCCAAGCGGTTCGCAATCGCGACTTGGTCATCTTGCTAATAGATTTGCAATTGCTTTCTTAATTTTTTTAGATTTATGTGGATAAATAAATTAAACTGTGCAACTAACTCCTTCACATGTATGGAGTAACGCCTTTCACAGATTTTCTCTATTACAAAATTATTAAATAGCAAACAGAGATACGAACTTGAAATTATTTTTATTTTTATTAATCTGACTTTCGCAGGAAACTTTTGTGCAAATTTTTCGTCAATCACGCGAAATCTAACTACTTTTCTTATTCCAAATTTCACACGAACAAAGTCGTAGTTTCAGCAAGCTTTATATATGTACACATCATTTAGACTGGATATATAGATTACGTCTTACCATAATATTAACTGCTCATTTAGTTAGTATTAAATGCCGTGATATTATTCCCCACGTTATCACCATCGATTTTTAGGTAATTTAAATGCAATATTCTTCCGCCTACATTGTTTCACATTATTATTTTTTTCTACAGTATAAACAGTATAGATTGACAAAAATTGTAAAAAATTCACCTTTCCGACTAGTGTTTGTTCTCATTTCTATTGTATTTTAAAAACATTACTGAGTAGTTTTATGGAAAAAACCATCAGTTTTGTCATTTCCATAAAGCAAATATTCGAGAAAAATAATTGCTTAAATACATGCACAGGAATACTCCTAAGTGGTACAATAGTATATCATCTGGTATTGTCTTTTAAATTAATAATTGTGTTAATCGTTTGCTTATTCGCAAAGTTCACATGAAATAGTTTTTTTATCGTATTAATACTTAACCTATCATTGACAAATATTTTCCAAGCATATTATCTTAATATATATATTTTTTATGAAGTACATATTTTAAGCTTTATTTTATTTTACTATTAATGACATTCAGATGTTTTGCTTTACTTAATATTTAAAATTTTCTACTAAGCTGCATCAAAGAAATATATTTTTGACGAATTTCATCGTTTTTATTTCATATTTACTAGTGACCTACTAGCAAAATTCCATTCTTACATATTTTGCATTTCATATATAATGTGAGTGTAAGATATGAATTAATTGAAGTTTCAACGATAACATTTTTACGCATTTTTTTTTTATTTTGCGTTTATTGTTGTTTCATGTATGCTGCGTTTCTAATAAAAATATGAAACTAACACATTTCATATTTTTACTAGAAAAGGTTTAATTTGCATAATTAAATCTGCGCATTGGTACAGTATCCCGAGTATCTTATTTTCAAGATATCTACGGTATAATTTGCCGCACTAATATAAAATATGTTGTTCCGAGCCTAAGCCAAACAAATATTTTAATGGCAGGAAGGAATCATATTTAATATTTAAATAAAATATAAACCTGTGCCATTAAGAATTCCGTTTATTAATACCGACTTTGTTATTTAATTCGATAGGCAATAAATTAATTATTATGATCTTTAAAAGGGTTGCATTTAGACTTTACTGGAGCTCGCAGGTAATCCCCTTTTGTAATATTCTGAAGAAATATAAACGTTCAGCCTGAATAAATTTTGCGGAGTGTTTCGGCCATATTTATTTACTTTCTGCATAATTTAAAAAAAAAATGAATTACGTTAATACGTAGGGTACATGAATTTAAATTTCAGCTATCAAGTTTGATATTAATACTGTATAGTTTAATGAGGTCGACAAACATTTTTCATAACTTTCGTCATTGGTAATTTTTCTCTAATATCCTTTTTAGTAAACAATTTTTCCAGGCTACTTATTAATAAATTATAATAAGTGGCCTGGAAAAATGGTTAATATTTTCTTTCCAAAATATACTGTATCTTTTAGTCTTTAACTTTGATTTCTTGCAATTTTTAAATAGCATCGTAAAATAAGCAAAGATTGGGAGAAAAGTGAACAAAATTGTGTCACATTAAAACAAATAAATTCACTCAAATGATTCTTAATTCACATCAAAATAGAAGCAAAACTACTATGAAATTACGCGCCTAACATATGTTAGCAAAATTTAAGGCTTTCAGAATATTGTGTGCAACTATATTAAATTTTATTCTGTTTTTATATCCGTCAGAAATAAATGTGATTGCAAATGAAGCCATAATTTTTTTATGGAATATGAACAGGATTTTTTTATTCCTTTGGAATGATCCCGGAATTAGATTGTTCCTGTTAATTTAATTTTTATCGTATAATTTGAAATCAATCCAATAATTGGTTTCTATCCTTTTAAACCTTTTTAGCAATGGGAAATAAAATGCAATTAATGGAAAGAACTTAATTTACGCTAACATTTACTTTATACTCTTTGTTGTTGATATTAAAAAAAATAAGCGAAATTTCCAGCTATCAACAAAGGGTGTTCGCCCTTCTACTATCTCATACTTTTAGGGTTTCGTACCTCGAAAAGAGGAATAAAACGCTTATAAGATAAATGTGTCTGTTTATCCGGGAGTCAATCATCTTTTCCCAGAAACCGCTTGACGTAGAAACCTGAAATTTGACGTATTACAAAAAATATATTAACCAGCACATAAGTAAAGGACTAAATAGAAAAAACTCAAGAACATAAATTTAGAAATTAAATAAAAACATAAAAATTACACATTTTATTTAACTAATAAACAATAATTATGTTCAATATATACTGGGGATGCTATTTGAAAAGTCTAGCAATAAGGATCTCAAATGAAATAGTCAATATTCTTTTCTTCATTTTTCGTATCACGTCTTCAGAAATATATTAAAAAATATACACGCCCCTTATATCGGAATATACTCACCCTTAAATCATGAAAAAATTTGAATTTTTAGAAGCCGACACAAATATTGTAGGGAAACTATAGCACTGATTCTATATGTAACTAATTTCAAGTACGCACTATAAATTTATGTCTACGAAAGTTACAGTAAGCAGAATCAGTGGGACATAAAAACATGAAATTTATAGTAATGGATGTAGTCAAACATCTTTTTGACCTACGTATTTTTTACCATGTATTCCAAAAAATGCGCGAAAATAGAGCATTTTCTTTTTTATTTCTGAAACTACTGGGCAAAAAATTGTATTGTAAAGGTTGTTGACTAGAGATTATAAGAAAACTATAATACTGATTCATTATATTATAATTTTATAAATATACAGAATGTTTTACGCCTGTTAAAGATAAAGTAGGCAATAATATAATTATTTGTAAAAATGTAGTTTAATAGAAACACCACGCACCGTCAGGCTAATTCCGACATAAATTATGATTTATCATAAATATTGCTTTATAAAAAATGTAATAAAATGATTTGTTTCATTTAATGGTAATACTAAATCATTGAGTTTAAATAGTTATACAAGTATATACAAAAAAAGATATATTTCTCCACATTTTACATTTCATCATACCTATTTCGAATTAAGAAATATTGTGGAATGTCTGTATAAATGGTATTTCACTCATAAGAATAATGTTGTATGTTCACCATTTGTACTAGATACGAGAATTGAATATACGGATAAGATCATGCAACAGAAAATTTTTTTTAGAATTTGCGCAAACTAGCGCCGCATTATGTCACCATTTTGAGTCATTTTCCTCAGAGACCGATATCAAAACGTGAAATTTTGCGCATTAAGAAAATATATTGACGTTTCAAAAATTAATGTGTGAAGATTTATATGAATACAGTGGGGGAGCAAAATAATTTGAGATTTCTCTTTTTTCACAAAAGGAGGAGGAGAGGATGGGGAGCCAAATAATTTGAGATTTTTTATATGTCGTGGGATATAAAAAAAAACAGAAATTTATAAGTATTTCAAAACAATCAAAATCAACGTAAGATAATACTAGAAACATTGTTGAAAATGTCCGCAGGAAATATTTCGAAACTGCTACATTCAGGAATTTGAAAATACATTGTTTTCTTACATTTGTCTCCTTTAAATTTATTCGTATTATATACTACGTATTTTGGTTAATTTTGTGCAAACAAATAAAAGTGAAGAAATATAGGTTTCTAGATAACAAATAAAATGTTCGTGTTCGTGCATATTCACCACTAAACTGTAGATTAAATTAAAAATTTCACTGATTTAACTTTTTGAACAACAATCTCATTATAGCTTGATTACATAAGTGTTTTTGATGGAGACATTCAGGATTATAAAAAAAATTAAAATGAAATTTCACTAGAAAACTACCACAAGTATTTTTAGTTTTGCAATATTTGAAAAATTCACAATAATTTTATTACTGAAAATATTAAAATAAGCAGTACTTTTTACATTTTACGAATATAATATTAATAATTTTAAGTAGTATATACAAACAGTAGTGAATATAAACACAATGACCTTTTTAAATATATACTTGCATCTAAGTTTTCACGGAATCTTAATAGAAGTTCTACTTAACAACCCTAAATATATTTGTTTATTTATATTAAGAGGCATTTCGTTTCTTAAATTGACCCAAGTAAAATTTGCTGCCATATTTGTTTTATAGTTATTACCAGTATCCGATGTCAGTAAATACTTTAAGATTATAATTGTAAAAGTTTATTATTTATCAAACTAGTTCTCTTTGAAGTGTTTCGTATTATTTTTTTAAAACATGGCGTAGCTTTGAACTTTTATAAACGCAACGCCATGACATAAATGTAACGTGCCATCTGAGATAAACAAGAGTTCGTGGGTTTTCATCAAATAACCTCTGAAAAATTCTCCCTGTTTTCTACTCAAACTTGATCTCAGACAAAGAATTTGGAGGAGGGACGGAGACATGGACATCCAGATTAGGAGAAGAAAATGGAGATGAATTGGACATATTCCCTAGACGAGACGAAATGCGATAGAGCAAAAATCGCTCTTCTGGAACCCTTAGCAGAACTGGAAAAAGGCAGTTCGATGACACCATGGAGAAGAACCGTGAAACGATAGACCAACAAAGTGAGAAACTCGCTTGGGAAGCTGAGTGTATTAGTTTCTAACGGAGTAGGTTAACGGAGCATCGTAGTAGTCTTGTGGTCTCTCTAATAGCGATGTAATTTGAATAAAGTAAATTGTGCGACATGAAGGTTCCATGTCGCAAAATTGATTATTTGCAAATTTACACCTAAATTTTGTATTTAACCTTTTACCTTTAGAACAAATGGATCAAGGACAAAGAATACCTAATAAGATAAATCAATTAGGAAGCGAAAATTAATAAATGGTAAAAATAAACAAGAACACACTTAATTGTAAATTCATCAATTGAAAATTGTACTTACCTTGCCGTAATATGCCAGGATAAGTATATATTCAAAAGATATCTGTAAACAATCAAAAATTAATGTTAATCCCTTTAAAACTTAAAAATATTGATCCTTCAATTTAATTAAAAATGTATGGAAAGGCGAGGAATTTCCATCTGCTACCACTATACACCCATGTAAACAAAAAATATTAATTCAAAACGCGTTATAATTTTTTGGACCTAAAATTAAACCTTAATAAGCGAGCAATAATAAATACATTTGGTAAGTAATATATCTACATAAAAATATGCCTACGTTTAAAAGTATACACACCCATATATATATATATATATATATATATATATATATATATATATATATATATATATATATATATATATATATATATATGAGTGGTGCATTAAACAGCATTGATTTAAGTTAGTTAATACTAATTTTCATTCTTAAATATTTACGTTAATCAATAGTCGATAATGATAAAGTAGACTACTTTAATCTGCTTTAAATTATTTAGTACATTACTAGAAATGTTAATTAAACATGTTGGCAAGAACACAACTTTTCAATTTAATTTAGATAGAAATTAATAAAATGGCGTAATTATTTCACAGTTTCCCGAGATATTACGGACGATAAAGCAGAAGTCTTTAACAGGTTCAATTACCGTTTATTTTTTTCTTTTCTTTCAGCAGTGCGCGAACTCTTTAAGAATCTTCCGGTGGCATCGCGTACTTCAGACTATGCTTTTGCATTTTAGCTACAAAAAGAAACATCTGACTGAAGTAAAACTTTAAAATTACCCTTCGAATGAATAAACCTATTAGTAGTGAAACTAACTAACTTAATATAATCTTTTTTGAACACTTTTAATGTCGGGGATCAGTAAACATTGAAGAAATGGAAATAATGTATGATTTTCTACGAATAATCTCAAACCAATATTGTGATAAACAATTAAAATTGGAAATAAACTAATTCCAAATACAGATTTAAATCATTCGTGTCCACAATAGATATAATGCAAAAAACTAAGGTTTCTAAATCTGAAAAGGTTCGGTATATAGTAAATTTCTAATATTTTCCATATTATTAATAAATATCCATTGATATTATTAATTATTCCTGTAGAAATTTCACTACTGCTCTAACTTTTTGTCATTTATTTTTAACTTTATTCGTAAATTTGCTTAAAGTGTAGAAAACAAGGCAATAATTTGATTATACGTAGTTCCAAATAGCAGAAATTATTGATTTGACAGGATATTTTCCACATTTTGTCATAAGTCAAAACATCTATTATCAAAGCACTCCTAGAGAGGGAAAATATTTAAAATGCTCCTTAAAAAACCTTAACTACGATATCTAAATTCTAAAATTTTGTTAATTTAGCTTATAACTTCAAAAATAATAAAAACAGTTCCTTAACAAGTCTGTAATACAATTTTTGTATTTGTTTTAAAATTTTGCGCAGCTATGGTCAACAGATTCAAATAAAATCTCAGCACATTTTGTTACCAAGGCATATTGATTGCACAATATTGAAATAGAATCTTTCGGTTATCTTCAATTGAATATAACTGAATGCAAAAAGTTCGCTTGTTCTATGGAGATTATGTAGATTTTAAAGTTTTAGTGACCTTTACGAAATACTTTTGGATTGCTATGAGAATTGAAAAGTGGGAGAGGCGAAAATAACCTTATGGACATTATAGAGGAATTTTTGTATAGACATTTTTAAAGATATTTGGCAATTGGTCAAGTTCAAACGTTATTACTAGTTAGTATAGAGATATCAAATGTTGCCATGTTTAAGATTCGTCTCCGTCAGTTTTAATTAAGTTTTGCATTTTTTATTTTTTTGCGATATCTTTTTTCATTCAAATAATTTTAACGGTTCTTTCAGAGAATACTTAAAGGAAGAAAAATTCATAAATTAACCTCGACAGCTAAGAAAACATAAAATTTATGTTTTTGACGCTGTGTAACTTGCTGTAACACAGCGTACTTCCTTTGCTGTCCTATAATAGAGTTTACAGTGAGATTTTCTTGTCTTCGGGATGCTGATTAAGTTTTTCGAATGTCTGATCAATTGTCAAATTTAGGGGTAATGAAGAAGAGATCTTGGATAAAATTTATTTATTAATTGCTTTATGTTAATGCCAGCATGAAAATGTACTTATGCAAAAAGCATGACATATTCAAAAGTATTCTTTAAATTAGTTCTCTTTTCATTGTTAATTTTGAAATATTTTCTTCTAAACAACCTCTGCTTTGTTCTTAATATTTTCAAATATTAGGGCGATTGAAATTAAATCCAGGTACTTTTCAAATTTCGTTTGTCTATTTATTTTAATTCAAATTACCGTCTGCGAATATGTGATGAATGATATAAAAACATGTAATAATAATAAAATGAGTACCACACTAACTTAATGTTTAACTGTCACTATCACAACTTGAAGGCAAATATATATTTGTAAATTCACTATCACAGCTTATAATTTAATCATGTCGATTTGTCCGTCTATATGTCGCGGCATATACATATTACTTTCAGTTTAAGATCTATTATGACGGAACCATACAAATACAGATAGGTGAAGTTGACGTGGGTCAATACTCAAGAAAAAAATATCTTAACTTTTTTTAATTACTTTAAAATCAAACTTGCGGATAATTTATTTGTCTCACAAACTTCATGCAATCAATGAGAGTGTCTTTTAAAATGCAATAAAAATGCTCAGTAATATTTTTTCTGTAGTTACTTCTTCGCGAGGTATGCACTTATAGTGTTATATAATATGTCCTGACATCCAGTCGTTGCGTAGGTAAAAAATAATTAAAAATTACTTGTTACGATAGTCAATAAATATTTCAATACAAAATTATTTCGGTAAATTTTTATATATATTACCGATTCTATTATTTCTTAAGATATTTTTTCGTAGTTCATTCGTCCCATTATTCTGAATAGTAAAATGGATGAAAAATTTAACACTGAAAAATAGTTTTATGTTTTTCATATTAAAAATAATATGACAAATCACACCAATAATGAAAAATGGGACAACAGGGTCATATCAAGTCTTTTCCAACCGACAGCCGGTTTTATTATTGATATTTAATTTTGAAAAAGTTTTCTAAGGGCGTTTAAAGTTTTATTTTCCTGGCGGTGTAGAGGAGGTATTATGATATCAAATATTAAGTTGTTTTTGTTTTTTTTTTAATTCATAACGTAGAAAGCGTTTTGGAAAACGATTATCCCACTCTTTTTTTTTACCAATATTCAATAACATTTAAATACTGCACAACTCCATAATCAATTGACGTTTAATTAAGTTTAAAAACAAATTATGTATGTAAATCTCATAAACATTGGGAGCCTTATTAAATTATTTAACTATAGATGTATACTTAAGTAATTTCATAAAGATTATAAAAAACTTTATTGTGATTATGTCAATCACAAATTCATTATTTGACTTGTACAGAAATTTGTGATTATTGTTATCAAATTTCGCCAAAATATTTCTACTTTCGTGACTTTTTTATATAATAGAAAATAAATATTAAAAGGATCCGTTATAATTAAATTTATTTATAGTTTACCATTATTTTAATGTAAAACTATTTACCTACTATTATTTTAATCCAAAACACTTTAAAACACTTATTTCAAAGTTATAAAAGTAACTTTACTTACAGTTTCAAAAGGCACTGGGCAATATATTTTATTTATACAATCACCCTGAAGCATTCCTCTGAATAATTTCTGGTGCTATTGAGTAATATTTTAACTACACAGAATGTTTGTTGCCCTTTGCTATGCTTCATATAATATTTCCCATTCAATGAAAAAAGATATGTAAGCTAGAGTTGAGTCTGAGATCACTGGCCATTGATCAGAGCAATGGCGGTTATTTAGTGGGAACCATAATAAAATCTATTATATTTGTTTTAGAATATAAAATATTGTTTTATAATGGTCCAGTGCCAACAGGAAGATGTCATATTATGTTTCTTTATAAATCCATAAAGGGAAAAGTCCGTAACAGAAAAACAAACCACAAAAAAAAGGAAATCACTTAAGAAAATGGCCAAAAACACATAATTATTTTAGAAAGGAATGTAAAATACAGCATTTTCCTCGAAACGAGAAAGATCCATTCTTATAACAAATTTATCCTTTGCCAGTTATCACGGATCGAGAAAAGCTTCCAAGAGAAATATTTTCCACTCGGTGAATATATCGATAAGCATTTGCTCGAACTATGAAGTAAGTAGCAAAGGATCTGATTTCTCTGTAATAGATTCCGTAAAAGGCAGGCTTTATCGAAGTAATGAATTATCTTGTCATTGAGTTAAGTAAAGAACTATATATTTCAATATAATTTATATGCTACCGTGGGCAGAAATAACAACATTTTTTGTTTATTTTTTGGGAAAAACCTGACTCGCATATGTTGTAAAAGCAAAACCTAAAATACATTTTTCATGTACGAATATAGAACCATGCTAAATAGTGGCACTTTCCTTTCAAAATTTTTCTTTACAGGGCGGTAAGCCTCATTAATTTTTCCAGGGGTTGAATTCGACGAAAAGATAAAAAGAGACACCCAGATCTATTCCTGTGCTATAAAGGTACAACTTGCATTATAGTTGTCACGGCATATTAGTTATAAACGAATTAGAAATTATCGTTAGGTACTTTTGGGTGACTAACCTATGATGTAAATATATAAATACACTACATGAATTCTATGTACACTTGGGTACTTACAACCTTTACATCAAACATCTAAAGGTCCGTTATATTTTAATTAAATTCGTTACAAATAAATTAAGGAAAATTAAATTTTGGAACTATTATACTGACATACTAAATTGAAAACGTATCCATGTAGATATAATGAAATACCAGTGTTCATTTAGAAAATCTTCTCCATTTAACGCAAGAAAGGCGCAATGCTGTGACAGCGAATATTCACGAATTTCATATGAATGCGAATTTCATATGAGAGGACATAACACATTCAATCGCATTTTATTTGAATGCGATTGAATGTGTTATGTCCTCTCGGTAAATCTCATATTTTATTACAGAAAAGGACACTTCTAGATAAGCACTTCATGATGTAATTTAACGATGTGTCCAGCAGTTTTATGGGTTAGTTTATAGAATCTATACTCTTATTGTTTATCTTTGGCCACCCCTATATAGTGAATCCCATGATCAGCCATAATATTTTTCACAAATTCGCAGCTGATATAACTATACAATTTCGTCTTTGAAAGAGTTGCTGAATTGGAAAATTACAAAAATATTCTGTAAATTTGAATTTGTTTAACCGTGCGTAAAAATACTCAGATAAATATATTTTTCCATTTATGAAGTATGTCTCTTATAAAAATAAAATTCTCAGTGTTTATGGAGAGTATTTACTTATTTCGGTATATACTGGTCAATACGTATTCAAATATTTGTAACGTTTATCATTAAAATTTTATTACGCGCAAACCATTATGTGCCGGTGCATGTGAATAGTCTATCTATGAATACAAATTTTTACAATGCTTAGATTAACTATTTTTGAAGTCGATGTTGGTGAAAACAATCAAATAATTTTCACGATTGCTTCTAACTTTTATATTCTAAGAGGATAACAAGAATTGTGAATTAAGCCAGATTTATAAGTTTTTAATTAGTGACAAATCTTGTAAAGTTTGCAAAAATAATTAGGATGGATAGGATGAAACAACTTAGGGAGTTATTTTGCATTTTACTGAAAGAAGGGTTCCAAATGTTGACTTATGTCGTGTTATGTGTTAAATTAATTAGGAGCAGATAAAATAGGTTGTACATGTATTTTAAATTTCCTATGCATTACAGTTTATCTCCGGTCGTGTGTTACGCATGATTTTTTTTATATTTTTTTGTATAAATGTGCGATATTTAGATGGAACTTGGTGTCATTTAAATTGCTAAGTGTTTAATTTCCTTTCTTAAAATTCCTTAAGTGTGTGATGAACTTTAGTAAAGTAACCAACAATGAGGTTCAGATCTGGTTATAATTGATTTTAGAGTAACAATTATTATAAATTATATGTCCAAATTTATACTTCTCCTAGACTATCCAATTTATGATGAAGTTAACTTGGTAAAAGCCAGCAACTGATCATCTCTACATTATATCTTTCTCTTTTACATGTTGAAAGACTTATATCCCAAAAATACACTTAACATTATTATATATAAATTCGCTGAAAATGTTATTCATATTTTTCACATCATTATTTCAAGGATATATTTAAATATGGGTAACATTATAAACATACTTTTATAAATCAAAAAGCTGATGCAGTTTTGTTGCTCCTTTAGCCTTGGTCTAAATACTAAAATACGGTCAAGGGAACATTAACCAAGTAGAAAATAACAACGCCAATTCACATGCACCATCTGTTGCAAATAAATGAAAATACTTCGCCAGTCACATGTCCGACTGCATGTGAACCGTAATCTTGTCAGGGCGTTATTTTATTATTTTTTAACCAAATAAAAAAAAATATTCTCAATTTGCATGCATGTATACTCACGTGACAATACTTAAACAACTTGGAATTTATGTAAAGTAATGAAAAAAAAAATTATATAAAAACGGCTAGTATAAATACAACGGTCAACCACATAAATTGGTCAATCGACCGATTTAAAATGGTTTTGGATAGCATTAAGATCATCTCGAGTTGTTTGCAAATATTTTAAACTAGCTGTGCCTACGACTTCGTTCGCATGAAATATGGAATAAGAAAAGTTATTAGATTTTTTTAAATTTCTTTTTTCATATGTAGCTCTTGAGCATAAACTATCACTGTACCAAATTTCATCAAAATCCGTGTAGTAGATTTTGTGTGATTGACGTACAAAGTGACAGACGTCTGCCTGTTCACACACAAAAATTGTGAAAAACGTTTTTCTGACACGAAAGGCAGTGGTTTCAAAAATTGGTTACATTAACGCTTTTCGGGTGTGTACACACACACACACACTAACGCACGCACACAAACACGTACGCACACATACACATATATGCACACACACAAACACACACACACACACACAAATACACACACACACATATATATACACAGCAGCATAATTATAATTTTAAACTGATAAGATACTGCTGTAGACTAATCACTAAATGACCCAAACCTATGTAAATTTTATATTTACATTTCCAGTTTTAAGTTTATCGGTATAGAATTTTTTTAGTTATTCAAATGACAGATGGACAAATACTATTTTATTTTACTTGCAAGGTTTTCTGTTTTTCCAGTACCGTACTCAACAGTAGATTTTAGAAAGTAATGTATAAATACGCGTCCTTAAAAGGTCGCAACGTTGGTATTCATATAGTTACTGAAAATACGATTATTAACCGAAGGTAATATACATTAACCTTTTATAATATTCTCGAACTTTAAATTTTACTAAACAATCCGTAATTTTTGGATAGTTTCGGGATAAATATATTCACAACTATCGAAATGTTAAATAAAATGAAACACTACTTACTTCGCCGTTTCTAGTGGGATATTTTTCGGTAATAATTTGATATATGTAAGTGCTTTGGAAGATTATAACTCACTTAACAAAGAATCATTGAAGTTGCATTCACGTGTCTCACATTAATTTTTATTTAGTATACATAAATATGGGTAGGGTGGTATTATTGCTTTCATACAACAAAAATAATAACGCTTTGTTGCTGCTTAAGTATTTTGGGTTATTTCAAATTATTTAATATCGTATCACTAAACCTAGCACTGATTCATTTCGCGTTATTTAATATAACGTCCAACTTACAGGTAAGGTGATGATATTACTTTTATAGGTGAAAAAGCGTTTTCCTTTGAAATTTCTTAATGAATGTTTTGGTGGTCACGCATAGTCATTTACTATAACATTAAACGATTTCAAAGTAATATATTATCTAATAACGAAATAGAAATTTTTAACTTCAGTACAATGGCAACTGACGAAACGATACCAAGTCACTAAATACGGAATATTTAATTTCGGATGCCTATATTTATTGACATTGTTATTATAAAAAAAATTGTCTAAGAAGATTTAAAATAGAAATAAATCATGACTACTAAATTCGACCATTACATTATAAGTATATAGCAAAGCTGGAACCCTTATATTTGCGTTATGTTCCTATGTTTCTCTGTTCGTCTACGTGTAATAGCATCATAGCTCCTTCAACTATAAATTGATTTTAATAAAATTATAGGAAGACATAATTAAACAACATTATTTTTGAGATTATAAATCATATTTTTTTTTTTTATTGTTTCCATCGAGACTAAATTACTTAATGAGTGTCACTAATAAAAAACTAAATACAAATTTTTTAATTCTCGACAAAACAGCAATATAATTTGTAAAATCAATTAAAAAAAGAAATGCGTGTCCTTTGCAACACTCTTTCCAGATTTAAGTCAAGCGAAAACAAAATAACCATATGTCAATTGTTCATACAAATGTAAAAGTGAATTGAAGTTATATTTTTATGCATGTTATGAAAAAAAAATATGAGAGTGAAATTTCAAAAATACAGGATGAATTTGGTACGATGCAATAAAAAATCGACACCATGAAGTTGCTCACTAAACAGATATTTACACAGTTTATTTGACGGATAAGGAGTCCACCATTTTACTTTCCTGCGGGCTTTCTATTGTTAGCCAATCATCTGCCGGACGGTTTCGAATTCGGTAAGTATTTATTTACATTAGCATTTATAATTAAATATTATTAAATACTTTAAATTAATAAATTAAAATAAATTGTAATTTCTCTTCATTTATAACTAAACTTTATTTAGATTATTTTAGTAAATTTAACAATTAATTACATTCACATATTTATATTAAATTGAATGCTTCGTATCCATTAAAATTTTTAAAATAATTAAAGTTAATTTTAAAATAAGAAAATCACAAAGTTGAAACGCAATAACTTTTTAACTGTTTGGCAGATGATTGGCTCACAATGGAAAGATAGCCGAAGAATAAAATAATGGACAAATCGTCTGCAAAGAAATTTTCGAACATTAATTTTAAAAATTTACCTATATGATCGAATTTATATAATACCAACCGTATATATGTTGATGCACCTATGCTTTTATCATTTTATATTCATTAATAATTTACGTGCCAAATAAAGTTATTCTTGTATTATGCCGAAGAAATATAACTTCTCACGCGCGTACATAAGTACATGCAATATTTATTTGGTTAATATTTATTTGGGTCTGTACTATATTTATATGTTAATTTTGAGCATAAAACTTTGGCGATTCAGCAACAAAATATTTGATGTAAAAATTAGCAAATAAAACTAAAAATAGATTTGATCCCTCTCAAAATGAAAAATCTATTCCTTAATAACAATTTTCTGACCAAATTAAAAAATAAGACACATCCTGTGCACGTAGATATTACTTATCATTTCAAGACAGTTATATACCTAAACACTATAATTCGGAGAATAACTATTGGGCGACGTCTAGATTACTATTAAAAACGCATCTAGTTAACTATAAATTTTTTTTTTTAATGTTATAATATTGTCTCTATGTTTTTGTGAGTGAATATGAAGAAAATATCTTATTTCTGGCTTTCAACAAAAAATGTCTTATTATCCAAAATGCATTAACCACATCCGACAGCACTATCCTAAAAACAGTACCTAGCGGTATATAGTTGCCAACTTTTGGTTCTAACTTTCTAATATATATGGTTAGGCGTTGAAATCTATCATCCAGTATTTGAATATAACGTACACCGGGAAGTGATTTAATTTCAAAATATTACCATCGAGTCCCCAAGACATTTTTTTTATTCTGATTCATCTGAGTAATTTAAAAAATAATTTTCAAAAGCTATGGTCTTTGCCTAACTTTCCTGCGTAATTTTATGTAGGACATGGATCACTTCAAGCCGAATGTTGTTTGTTAGAGCAAGTTTAGTTATAGTGACATTTTAAAAATTTCTTCATTTTAACCATGATGACCTTTGAATACAGATTGATATTCAAGGCTTATTGCGTAAAAAATGTATCTCGATTTTTTATTTTACCATATTATTCTTCATTGTTCTATCGTTGTTCTTAATGTTTGTGGAAATTTTATGAAATTGTTTCATTTGAAGTAGTTTTTTGAATAACAACGATATTTCCGCTTCCGAGACGGCGCCGCGGCGTACGTTCCGTCACCCAGTTTTTAATTGTCGGAGAGACACGTAGACAGAGGGCCGATCCCGCGATGTCACCTGAGCGTGGCCAACGTCCGGGTTGGTCTGCTTGGCTGCTGAAGACACATTGAACGTTGTGGCTGCATCGTTAAGGCTGCCCTGTTCCTTCTGCTTGCTTCCGACGATTAGTTGAGTCGTTCCGGCTGCCTAATTTCTAAAAAAATGCAGTTTCTTGTGGCTTCCTCCCTTGGTTGTTTCCGATGTTTACTGGAGACTCCCTGATGACACACTGACTTCCACACCGCCTTCTTTTTTCGCCCTATCCCCAATCGATGTGGCCTCCTATTTACTATTCTGTCCACCATATTTAGTTTGTCTCGTTCCCTCTTTGCCCTCTTTCCAATAACCCGTCTCCAAGATACGTTTGTACGCCGCACGCGTTGCGTCTCATTTTGTTTTAAATAAAAGTTTAATTTTTGACAACAGAATGAAACAACTTGATGTAGTATTATTTTTACATTTTTAAAATTAGTTTGCCACGACCTAAGTTTCGTTGTATGATAACATCTTCAGGTGGGCAATTTGTAAAGATAATTTAATAACTATTATATTAAATAGTTCATTAAATTAAATAAAAGTACATAACATGAAACAATAATATAAAACATAAAAATTTAATCAAAATATAATTTTTTTTTGGAAAATTTTGTGTAAAGTCTTTTACAGTTTTTGTGTAAATTTTGCTCTCTGCGTCATCCGGCTTCAAGCAACGGACCTCGGCCGATTTTAAGGCACTTTGATTGTGCTTTCCGCGTTGTCCAGCTTTGAGCAAGAGACCTCGGCCGGTTTCGAGACAACGCTCTATCACGGTTATGTCTTATTGCCAACAAACACTTTGAAAAGTGCTAAATGACTCCAATTTGGAAGAATTCGGTTTCATTTTCTACCGGTATCAGATTTTTTTTAGACTGTGTCATGTTAGGTATCATTCGGTGGGGCTAGTTATCAGGAAATAAAAATATTTTTTTAAGTATTAAGTACTCTCAGAGGTATGCAAACGATTGTGTGAAAAAATGTTTCTTCTTTATTTTCAAAACTGCTAAATCAAATGTCACAAGGAAACAATTGCATTGAATCAGATTTTACGATTACAGGAGGATTAGCTATTATCATTTGTCTAAATTTTTTTTCATTTTACGATATTTTTACGCCTCTGAATTATATATCAGCAACATATTAACACTGTGGAAAATAATAATAGCATTTATAGATACTTTAATATTACCACTATTTGACCCTTACATTTTTAAACTTCTGCATGCATCCAACGTAAAAAACTTTGTAGTGAGTTAACGTGTTTGTGCTGATAATTTCTGTTATAGGTCACATTTAAAATTATGTTATACGAAATGTGGTACACGAGTATGGAATTCCGTGCTGGACCCTCGTACATACAAGTAAAACAATATTTTTATTTTAAAAAATTTTTAATAATTATTTTGAGTCAAAAATCTTTAGTCGATAAAATTCTTCGAATATCCTCTATTTAAAATAAACTGTTATTAGGAGCAGCTAATATAAAATTACTAATAAAAAAAGTACCACTGACAGTGGCAAGCGACCAAAATATTTTAGAAATATTTATATTTATAAAATAATATGGCATAAAGGAAAGGTCAGAGGAAAACTAAACTTTAAATTTATTTTGATATTGGTCGAGTAATCCCGAAAATTTCAACAAGCAAATCTTCAAAAGAAAATATTTTTGCAAGAAAAAAGTTGCTTGTTTACATATTTGACAGTATTCATTCAGAATACTGTCAAATATGTCAAAAAAGGGTAACATGTATTACACAAGTAAATTGTATCCACAGTCCGTCCTCAAAAACGTATTTATCGAGCAAGAAATAAATATAATTTGTCCGAGGGGCTTTCCTTCGTCACTCATAGCTGTGACAGTTGAACAGGCTGTGGACAAACTTAATCAGCATCCTGCAGACAGGAAAATCTCACTCAAAACTATATCGTGGTATTGGGAAAAGAAAAAGAAACAAATATTATCATCCAAACATGTAAATATGTATTTATAGCTACTAACAATATTAAATTAAATATAAATACGGTTGAAAACTTTGTTAAAATCATATACACATATCCACCATTATGGAATTATGGAAATAAGAACCATATTTTCGTTTCCACTTAATTAATGTGGAAAATTACATTCTACCTATTTATTTATTTACTATATTTAATCGAAGCATTATAATATCTTGATATATAATAACATCAAATATATGAATGAAATAATATAAAGCAAGATGTAAAATAAAAATAACTGATCAAATAGTAAATAAAATAATTCTAACAAAATATGATTGTCATGCGTATATGGGCAGGTTTAGCAAGGTTCATATAAATTTATTATTTCTATACATTAGTAATCTGAAACGTAAATTAATGTGAAGATTTGTGTTTGAAACATAACAAATGGAATTGAAAGAATATTTAATGAATTTACAGGTTTACTGTTTTCTGATTTCGAAGCCAAAACTAAGGCCCCGTTTGGAACAAAAAGACGATGATAAGGAGCATCAGACAGGTATCTGATTAATTACAGTGATGGGAGAAAAAAGGACAGATGCAGCTTGAAGAAAACATCGAAAAGAAAACAAGGATAAGTTGAGGATAGCAATTACCCTTCAGCAAATATTCGAGACAGAAGCCGCAAAATTGTTAAACGATTAAGACGTCGAAAGCAGTCGTCCAAGAGCTTTGATTTATTCAACCGAGATCATATGGTCATGTGGTCTCCTGCTTCGATGATATAAAGAAGCAGGAAACCGCACGACCATACGATCTCCGTTGAACAAAGCAAATCTCTTGGACGACTGCTTTCGACGTCTTAATCGATTAACAATTGATTTAGAAAAAACTTCTGCACACAATTAAAGGAAATACGGGACAACCAATTAATATTTTTACTCATTGCATCGCGCAAAATAGGATAAAGTGATTCGCGATCCATTGTATTCCTTTATGTATGTATGAGATATAAGTATGAACGTATCATTATTTTAAATATATTATTAGAAATATAGACATCCCAAAAAAATTTGAAAAATTTTATACATTTTTTCAATTTTGTTTTAAATGGCCATTTAAATGGCCTCTCTCCGCTTTGCAAGCAGGACTTATCATACACATACTGTATATTTCCAGAAATGGTCGCTTGCGGAAATTTTTCCACGACGCGGGCACGTATTTTACGTATCGCACTCGTGACGCCGTGTAATAGTACTAAATGCATGCGCGGAAAACGTGCGTGCGAATATTGCTATTCTTGTGCGCGCGTGAATTGATAAACAGCACGTTATTATTAGCACAGCATTAGATATAAAAAAATATATGTATATATATATATATATATATATATATATTGTAATACAACGAAACCTAGATCGTGGTGAAGAACTTATACAAAGTAGAAATAATACTACATCACGTAGTTTCATTTAATTGTGAATAATGAATTTCCACAAAATTAACGCCAAATGTATTCAATATTTGAAAACTTTAGTATAATATTGGTCGAATATAAATAATAATATAATAATTTTTCGCAGTTACAAAATTATTAACCTATTATTTTTATCAATTACCATATCAAGGGGAAAATTTATACCCCTTTAGACATAAATGTTAACTGAAATTATCACTGTTATCTCTATTCTTAGTTCGCCGCTGAGCTAGACAAAATCTAAGCTCATTTGTTGATAGTGACACTCACTAAGCAGATCACAGTGACGCGCAAGAGTGTTCGTAATACGAGCCAGCCGAAAAATAACGCTTGCAGAACGAGAAAATAAAACCTTTTTGAAACGTTTGTAGCACTGTAGAGTAATAAGTTTCATAATTATACCCGTTATGTTTTTATTATTGTTTTTACATTTTATTTCTTAAATGTATGTACATAAGAAGGAGAAAGCCTTTCGAGATACCTTGTATCGCACAGGTAACAGTTATAATTTAAAGCCGATGCAAGTATTTCCTGAAGAGAATTGTCAGGTATTTCATATTGTATTCAATTTATTGTATCATAAGTAATATATTAATTGAAGGATACAAAAAAAATCAGTTTTTTTATAATCGCATACGAAGTGTATTGAAAAATATATTACTATGTTAAAGCGTTAAGGCTAAGGTTTTTATCCCTAATTAAAGAATTGCAACTTAAATATTAATATTTCATCTAAAATGTTTTAGTCAGTCAGAGTCGTCAAAGTACGGCTAGGGTTAATAAGAAAAGTAACTTATAACGTATAAAAATATGTACGTAATAAGATGATTATGGAAATAACGTAAACAAATTCAGAGTTTATTCGCCATTACCTTGGGCAAAAGCAGTTATATTAACATATTTTAAACTACCCTTACTTATTTTCAGTTTTGCAGTATTTCTGTGTTTAATTTTCTCGAGTTAAAATTTTGTGTACTTACTTTGACTTGATACTCTATGAAACTTTTTTCTGTCTGAATTTGATTCGTTGAGATAACTCGTGTTAAACAGATGACTATAAAGTAATATATCAAATCTTAAGTTAATTCATCAGTATGGCCATGAGTTAAGATAGGATCATTTGACAAATTATAACGAAAACAAAACTGTCATGAAATGGTGTGACCATTTGGGATGCTTAGAAATCAAAACTAATTCAAGTTAGTTGACCGTAATTTGTTTCATTATTAGGAACTAAAAATCGTTATAGAATAAAGAAACTAAAGAAATAAATATACAATTATATACGTATATATATGTTTGATTAAACTCGATTCAATCATTTTGAGTCATACAAACTATAGAAAATGATCATAAATATAAGCATGTATTCGAAAGTATTATTTCAGTAATAAATTACATAACTTAAAATGTGTTTATTACAAAATACACTCACACGTGCTGAGCATACACTCTCACGTACAGATACACACAATATGTCAGCATGTAGTAGTTATACACGTAGCCGAAGGCGTAGCGGCATGCGTACTAAATGCACACGGAGCAGGAACACTCACTTACGGGCTTTAATCCAAATGCATGCACACACAGTATTTATTCCGTCTGTTTTTTCCTAATTAATAACAAATAATTTATGAAGAAAGGTGATATTGGTATAAATTTTCAAATATACCATATAAGGCATAAGGTAAATGTTCTATATATTGTCTGATGGAATTCGAATTTTTTTAACAACACATATATCATTCAATTTTAACAATCTGAATCTATGAAAACAATTGGACTCTGATAGAGTCAAATGAAAATGGCAAAATTTACTTAATTCTTGATAATACTTAAGCATTGATGGCAAAAACTTGTTTATTATGCTTCTTTCTTGAGACATTTACATATAACCGCCCAAGAAAACAATTTTTTATTTTAGAAAAACGTAGCATTTCACAATCTCTATTTGTTACTGTTTCACCTCAATACTCAATGTTCATCGCGACTTCTTTTATTATACCGTAGTTATATGTGACCTTCACTATCATAGTCATTGAACACTTTCATAAGGTTCATGAAAATCTTTTTACTACAATGGACATTGGCGTACATAAACGGAGAAAGAAATAAATTTACTTGTTAATATTGCAGATTGATGTTAATAAAAATAAAATTTAAAGATATCGGTTATTTCATTAAAAACTTTTGATTTTTATATCATAAATCGTTTTTATGAACTTAATATTATTATAATGACGTGGTGTATTAAGATATCAGACGAGCCGACATTAGGAAATTGATCAATGTTACCTTGAGTTCCATCAAAATAAGATGATATAATGTCAAGCACGAAGTAAACGAAAATAAAATAATGATTACGTATGTGTTTCATAGCTGGGCATTTGTAAAAACAAGCAAAGATTTACGAAAAAATTTATTTTTATTTCCATCCACCAGTCTTTTATTAAAAATAGCTTTGGTTATAGTTATAAATTATGAAGAGATACGAAAACTTTGACAAAGTTTTATATCTTACCAAATGAATTTAAAAAAATGCTAAAATCAAGAACACAATACACTCATAAAATAAAAAAAAAACAATTAAACAAAATGGCTCACCATATCGATCGGAGCATACAATAATAGCATATTTCATAAAAACATATTTCTTACAAGAAATGCAGTTGTAAGAAATGTTACGGATTTTTATTGGAGCTACAATAATCGCAAGAACATACTTTGTTATTATTTGCTTTCACTATAGATTAAGAAAATTTCAATTCGCATATTTCAGCAAATTTTTATCTTATCAATCTTGGTAGACACGTGTTCCCAGCATATTTTCTCAGATGTACGTTTATGAGATAACAGGGTAAATGTTCTAGAAAAAATTTGGGTTGATCAATTTACTTTGCAAACAAGCTTATTATATTTTTGGAGAAAAACAAGCTCTATATTTCTACTAGCTCTTTCAAATATTTAGCTTTGCCTTTTACCTTTGGTAGTTTAGTCACCATATTTAAATTATGTGTTATCTCGTTGACGAATATTTTTTCCCATTTCGTTTGATTATTTTTGCCTATATTGTAGATACTAAAAGTTATTGAAATTCCACCTCACCTTTGGAACTACCTGCCTGTTCTGTAACATTTTCTTCTTTTTGTATTTTGATGAGATCTTCAACGTCGCTGTCTTTTCATTATTATTCCGCTTGATCATGGTTTTCCTTCTCCAATATCGTTATGATACATTCTTTCTCCGTTTTTAGCTTGAAAATAATTTACAAATATATTGCATTTCGTTAACATAAAATATGAAATGATATAAATATAAAATAATACATGATTAGAGAAATTTAAAAAAAATTACTTACATAAAACTATGACACTTAAACCCGTGTCGTTCTGACGGACCAGTAAGTGTCGTGTGAGGAAACACGTACTGATAGCACGCACGCTCCCGCTAAACTAAAATAAAATTAGCCACTAATCATATAGCTAGCAGTGAACCTAAAGTTCTCGAATTATTAGTTTAAAACGAAAACACAAATATGAGTCGTCTGTTCGAGAGACCAATGTGCAGGTATATGAGGATTAAATACCCTTAAAAATATAGAGCAAAAGTAATTACAAAAAATACAGAATTTACAATACATAGTTTTAAATTCATATTTACAAGGCAGTTGTTTCTCATCCCAGGTCGATAAAATAATGAAATGTACCGGCAATATTCAATCTAATTAAAGTTACATATTTTTCTATAAATGTTTGAGCCAATAAGTCACCTTTAATCACTTTGACTCCCAGGCTTCTCGCATATCGTATACACAATTCCGTACCACATTTACCTAAACACGATATTGTCATAAATAGCCCTTAAATATATTTCTTGTTTTACACATTGTGACCTCCGCTCAAAATTCATTCATTGCGACTTTCATTCTTAGCGTGATATATGCCTACGCTATTAAACTTCTCTTGCGAACATCATAATTGTAATACAGCATTATCAATTCATTCACAAAATATTTCAACTCTAAACAACACTTTGGTCGAGCGTCGGCTATCGGAGACTTAAATTGTCAATATTACAAGGGTGACATGCATCGCGAAAACGAAGGACCTATGGGATAGTTGCTATTAATATTCATAGTATGGGACTAATAAATTTTCATGTAAACTGATTCATAAAACTTATTATGTCTTATTTTGATTTTAGAATTTAAATACTAAACGAAATGATGAAACTCGGAATGTAGACGAACGACTTTTGTAACTGGTGAGTGGGCAACTGATAACTGCCGACCTTTGTGGGAAATAATTAATGACTGGTTTTCCACCGACGTCAGGTCAAGATGCGCGCGGCACCAATAAAATGTCCGCCACATCCATTAGTGCACATAGGGCCGTATGCAAGCGCTTTTT
Source organism: Druceiella hillmani (assembly GCA_039881145.1). Taxonomy (NCBI): domain Eukaryota; kingdom Metazoa; phylum Arthropoda; class Insecta; order Lepidoptera; family Hepialidae; genus Druceiella; species Druceiella hillmani. The sequence continues at coordinate 27,207,737 of JAYKKI010000022.1, read as the reverse complement.
AATGTAAGCCGAGTAATATTCAGAACGGCGATCGATGTGATATCGATCACATCGATCGTCGATCTGAATATTGAACAACCTGTTATTATGGTATATTGAAATATTGTGTGTTTTACTTCCCTAATTATCGTTGAACCGATTTTGGTCCATTTTCTATGTTACGCGTTACAAAAGCCGTTTTCATAGGATGTGTGCGTTCAAATATTTTGTGTTTTATTTTCTATAATTATTGTCGGATAAATTATTGTCCATTTTCTAGGCTACGCAAGACACAAACAGTTTTCGTCGGACACTTGCGTAAAATATTATTTATTCTACTTTCTTTATTTATTGTCGAATCGATTAATTTCCATTTCCTATTTTGCTTGTTATACAAACCTTTTCACAGGATGTGTATATTAAAGTGTAAAATATTGGGTATTCTATTTTCTCTAATTACTGTCAAATTGATTATTTTCCCTTTTCCACGTTGCGAGCTATATAAACTGTTTTTGTGAGATACGTGCGTTTCCCTAATTATAATCACACCTATTATTATTCGATTTCTGCGTGGTGTGTTATACAAACCTTTATATAACTTTTATTTTTACAAAAACCCAATTTTTGTACGTATTACATTTACATAAACATTATTTACATAAATAGAAATCACTTAATTATCTTAATAAATGACTGGTTAATAGTGATAGTTAATGTACGCCAAAAATTTAAAAACTTTTATTTGATTTGCCACAAAACATCTGTCATATTTTTAGCACTATTTTAATGAATGAATGTCAAATTTTAAAAATAATCCATATTGGTAAAAATTTAATCATAAAAACTTTAAAAAATACCGCATTTGAATATCTATATTTAATTGAGAACAAGAACGCGAATAAGCCGACTTGCTGTGTGAAGCCAATTGGCATTATGTTAAATTAACACATTATACCCTCATAAAATTAACCAAAATTTTATTCAGGTTATCGAATAAACTAATACTTACCATCAAGTATCACGCAAATATTCAAATATTAAATAAGGCAGACTGAAAAAATGGGATGTCGATTGAAAAAAGTGCGTATAAAAAAGAAACAGTTGTACTTGAGAACATTTGTAAAACTTTATCATAAGTGAGAAATTATGACTTGATACGAATAGGATAGCACCACTGTGAGACAAATAGAGGTTAATCTATCTCAAATGATTATGACGGATATCATTCTAATAGCAATCAAACGACAGACTTAAGTTCGATGTTGTTATACTTGAAGTCACGATACAAGTCTGAGAAGAACAAATAAATAATGCCATCTCATTCTTGATTTCTGGACAAATGCAAATAAATAAAACATTAAAATTAAACACGATTTACATGCACACTAAAAAAATGATATTCTCAGGCTTTTGCCGGTGATATCCGTATAACTGAAACGAATTTTCATAACGCATTTGCAACTTATCCTTCTGTGATTCGACCAATTGTGAAAGCGAGTCGTTTCTCGGTTTAATTAGCCTCGCGTGACACTGACGTATTAAAAAACCTATCAAGCACTATGAGGTTTTGGCACACATTAAGACGCTTGTAAGTATTAAGGGTACATTGTATTTCTACTAAACTACTTAAAAATATTAATTTTTCACAACGTAAAATTAATGTTCACAATATCCTATAAAAACGCGAAACAATGTGCATATCTCAAAAATTACAAGATCTTTAAAAATTGCCATAATTTTCTTGTAAGCTCCAAGTCAGATTTTATTAACGCTGTTTTCTTATTGTTTTGTAAGTCGAAGTTATGTTTGTGCAATATACTACGAATTTAAAATAATGATTTTTTTTATATTTGATAACAAGCCCTTTGAAATAATAACCCACATGGTATATAGAACCAATGGTTTTTAAGACCTTTATTTATCTACTCTTGATGAATATTTTTTTAAATTAAATTGTGTAAAATATAAATTACATATTTTACACAATTGGGCCCAAATTTAAATTTTCTACGTAGTACGGTTTCTAAATAAATCGGCTGAGAATATGAAAAAATATAAATACATTGCCTTCCATTTCTTTCGTAGGCCAAAAAACATCCTACAATTTGAAAAAAATTATGACATCTAGAATCATCGCTATATTTTTTCGATAAGTTTGCACGACCTTCTAGAAACCCACATATTTTCAAAATGTTATATTGAGTAGTTTCGGGAATAATCGGGGGGGGGGGATATATTTTGCCGCATATTTTTAGCATACCTCTAAATTTACAATAAAGGATACCCCATAAAAATAAATGACGGTAAAATTTTTCTCTTTTGCTTAATTTAGCAACATTTTTAAATTTATTTTTCTTAATTTTAGCTACTGTGTGGCTATGCGTGGGTTTAATATATTTAATTACTATGCCAAATTACAAGTTTGTTCGAGTACGTCATGAATTTTTAGATAGACAAGTGAGGATGAACAGAAATGCTAGTGATCTCATGAGTGTTCCGTTTTTCGTTTTGATGTAATTAATCTATTACCAATATCCCATAGGCCCACTCCTAAAGCGACCCCCTCTGTTACCAATATTCCATAGGCCCACTCATGTGGACAGTCTGTATATACCTTAAAAGATTCGTTGCTCACGTTCAACAATATAAGATTCGATGTTCACGTTCATACTGTCAATGTCAAACACATAATAGTCTGCGGTCAAACAGTCGCACAGCCGCTTTGTCGCCAAAGAATTTAAAAATATCAGATGGACTGAATGAGTTTCGAGCGGTGAATTATGTGTGATTCCAGGTGTTCCTTTTTCAACAGTCTGTGGGGTGTATGTTAATTCAAAAAAGCATTTACTTCATATATTGTAACTTGGTTTTATATATTAGTGAAATAAACTTTTCTTAATATACACCTGACAGAGAAATCTCTATCAATAGGGGGAAATTCTCTATACTCAAAAGTTAAATTCTCTATCAACCATCTGAATTGACTACACTGGGCTACTTATTATTGTTTTCAACAAAATGAGTAGGTAAGAACTTTTTATTATTACATACTATTATTTAAATAATAAATAATATGAAAAAGGATTTACTTTTTCGTAATTTCAGTTTGAATTTTCAGTAATATAATAATGCTTTCTTTACATTCCTTCATTTGCACCTGCTTCCATTATGCTTCAATATAAAACATTGACGAGTCGGATAGACAAAAAAGAAGGGATGTATATTAATGTGAAAGTAGGTCGTATGGCCCAAATGCAAATTTAAATAATGTAAATAGTATACATACGACATTGAGGGTTATATTTGACTTATTTGTACGTGTTTTTAGCTGACGTAATAGAACAGAATTAAAAAAAATATATGCAATTGTTAAAGAGGTATATTTTTTGATAAAATATCTTCAATAACATTCAAAAATTAATTAATTACGGTCGAATTTTTATCAATAGACGACTTCCGATATCTATCATTTTAGATATTAAGTATGTAGTTTTTTTATACCTTGATTCATTTAAATTGACCGTGCGTCGAGATTTAGTAATGGCTGGCCACGAAATTGCTTGCAGCATAATTGACATTTGTAACTATAAGATAGAGGTGGCAAATAATAAGTTATATACATTTAAATATCTGGAAATGAGTGAAATAGGGTAAAACTTGATTTGAAATATTTTGATGTCGATACGTCACATCACGCCAGAACCTAGTATTATTAACCTCCTACACTCGTTTAACATGATATTAATGCCCGCTTTTTCTTTGTAATACATAATCTTGAAAAGAATGTGATTAACTATTATGTATTTGATTCGGGATACCCAATGTTGGATCATTTTTTTAAATTTCAGCCAGTGTTTTTCTTTTTCTTTCGTCAATATTTACGGTTACGGAATGCTCTTTCTGCCTTATAAAGTAAATAAGTATAGCTCTATAAAGAGACGAATATCAGTAAATTATTTTACCCTTCGTCTCTTGTACTTTTTGACGTAGTCACTGTAGAGGCAAGCAAAGCTCTTTGATCATTGCCTCGAGGAAAACCATAATAATGTGCATCACGGCGTCCTTACACGATCAATCATATTTTTGTTTGTGTTATTATTTATCAATAATATATTTTGTAAAAATTCTGAGTCTGTTAATCAATCAAATCTTTTTTGGTAGAATAATTTACATCTGAAACACAAAAAGTCTAATTACCGAACATAAAACTGTAACATCAATGAATGTGTAAGCCGTAGGATAGTAAATAACAGGGCATATTTATATAAAATAAAAAAAACTCCGTATTCCACCACTTTAGCAAGTGTTTCCCTCTAAAACACAAAAAATCTAAAACTATTATTGCCTGCTGATATTGTAATGATTCCAGGAACACGAGTTGTCATCAAGAAAAATATGTTAATTTTTAGTAGGTAATTACAAGTTTCACATTTTGTTTTTTTAAGTTTTCAACAATCTTGCATTCATTGCCGTTTTATGAAAAAGTTTGCATGCAGATATTTTTTAAAATTTTTTCAGTTTACATAATATTCATCATATTAATATTTCAAGATGATTTGCTTGTGTCATTATTACATTTTTTCAGCAGGAAGTTTTGGAAATTTCGTTTGTGACACAAAACAGTATTGAAATGTTCGATTTTCTAATACATTTTACATTATATTTATTAATACGCAGAACTTTTGCTCACGATTGGACCACTAACGCAGCTATATTTTGAGGGTATATATATATATATATATATATATATATATATATATATATATATATATGTATATATATATATATATATATATATATATATATATATATATATATATATATATATGTATATATATATATATATATATATATATATATATATATATATATATATATATATATATGTATATATATATATAACACGAGCTAGGATCATTATTTTCTAGGTTTTATTCTCTTTAAAATAAAAGATTAAGCTACTATAATATGGCTTTATTTGATTTAAATTTTATATTTCATAAATAGTAGTGATATATTATAAAAACTTGACGAGGTACACTGCGAGGTTAATTATTCACAAACACAACAGTTTGTTACTTCTTGTGGTGAAGAAGCGAATAATTTAAAAAACAAATACGTAGATACAAAAGAAAACTATACAAGGGGTAATATTAAGGATTATACTTAACTACCCCTTTAAATATTCGGCTAAGGTTTTATTTCTCCTTCCTTTTCATCGCCTCTGCAATAACAGGTTGAAATAAAGGACAGGCACATTTTGTTCCTTAATCATCAAACCATCTGGATTATTTCATAAGCGCCAACCGTAAATTTTATTTTCGTAATAAAGAAAAACAAAATACGTTTGGCGGAAACTCTGCGCGAGTATCTCGCTTGAGAAATCTCGGTGCCCTCTACTGGGGCATTATTAATTTGTGGTAATTATTTTACCTTTTACTTGTATATTTAGGGTGTTGTACAAAGTGGTTGAGTATTTTTGGAATTCGACGCCTTAATGCGTACACTGTATATTAGATAATGAAAGACCTTACCTGTTATGCCAAAGAGGAAATTTAGGTAATGTTCTTCCACAGAAGCGATATTGTATCCGCAGGCCTGTCGTTTATATGGCTAGTATTAATTTTGTGTTATATTTTATGTGGTGCGAGAAAATTGTGACTCATATATCAGTTTAATTGTTTCTGAGTGGATTTGCTTATATTATGTCGAAGTTATTTTGCAATCTGTTTGCTAGCTATTCGATCTTTCTTTTTATAAAGTAATTGTTTATAAAAAATATTCTTTTATTTGGAAGTGACGAATATATTAAGTTGGTTGGATTTTGGATTTCGTTGCCGAATAACATAACTGATTTCTAATACTCTAATAATTCCATCAGATTAGTTGATCTGTGGATTTGTATGTCATAGCTTGTCCAGTTTAAGATCGATTGTAATCATTTTTTTCAAATATCTATAGATATAATAGGTGAATTTAATTAAATAGAGGAAAAAAATTTGTAAATAAATCGTATTTATTTGATAATGAATATTTTTGTATTTATTTCCATTTCCATATTACCTTCGACTAAGCATTTATATATATTTTTTTTATTATTGGTCTTAAACCTGTGTGAAATAAACTAGGCAATATATTTACACATGGAACTGTATATACACTTATATTTCTCAATTTATTTATATGCTCACATATGTTTGGAATTCGTCTCGCGTAAATTTCAATACACATCGTTCATGTCGGTCTCTTTTTAAAATATTATTAAACTAACTATAAGATTGAAGGTTAAAGTACACGTAAAGCCATCTACAGTGATTACATATTAATGAATGAATGTGGTTTCTATAAAAATTTAAATTTCTAATCGTTTTTCAATACAATTAAATGAAGCCTTTTGAGTACCTTAGGTCTTAAAGAATCTGCCCGTTGAAACTCCATTGAACTTGTTAATTTTTTCTAATAATTCTTCCTTGTAGTGAACAATCTATCTTCTTTTCAGATTTTTAATACTAATCAAACCATTTTTGATACCGTAAAACCATATTTTCCAAAGTATTACTGAAAACATTTCTTCCATACACGTCACCGATTTGTGTCTTCCAATTCCACGTATACATTTGCAGTAAAATATCACTATTATTCTTTTTACAAAACAGATGGTAAAATAAAAATACATCGCACGTTATACTAAATTAGCAATGTAATCATCAAGAAAAACCATAAAAGTAACTATAAAGTCAAAGGACCCTTTTATTTTAGATATTTTAGACTCATATTCAATATGGGAATAAAATTCCATATTTTACTTGATACTAAATCCATTTTCAATTAAAAATACAATAATACTGTGACAACGTGTGGAATACATTTGAAATGAATATATATATACATACATATATATATATATATATATATATGTATATATATATATATATACAGATATATACATATATATATATATGTATATATATATATATATATATATATATATATATACATGTCAGAAATTAAACGCTCGATGGTTTATCTGAATGATAAATTCTTCTTCACAAAAATATTGTTGTTTCAAAATTAAATGCGATTTGTTTCAATACCGCGTCGCTTTATCGATATTGAAATATATTTTTTTATTTTATAAATTTTTATGTATAATACATATGGCGCACTTATTGCTACATGAACAATCTCTTCTAGTCAACCATAACAATTTGTATTGAAATTTAGTTGGTAGACTGTAAAAGAATTTACAATGAAAATTATTTAAAAAAAAGTATAAGTAAAAAAACTTCAAACATAAAAAAAGTAAAAAAGAACTATTGACATGATTTGAGATTGGAAAGACAGGAAAGGACAAGGACACGAAGGGAAAGGTTCCAGGAGAGGCAGGACTTTTTCACTCGATGTTTGAAAATATTTAGAGTGATTTGTGATTTTCCTGAAATCATCATCCAGGTGATTCCAAATTTTTGCTACTTGGACAGTGGAGGATTTTTCGTTAGTGTTAGAGATGTGTTTAGGAAAAAGTAGGGTGTACTTTCAGATCGTACCCCAAGACCGTGAGCAGACAAATCTTTAAATTTGCCAATAAGATAATTTGGGCTATGAAGTTTTTTTAAATATATTAAAAAGAAGTGTAAGCATGTGATGTTGGCGTCGATCACGGATCTTCAGCCATTTGAGAAGTGACCCATATTCAGAAATATGATCATATTTTCTGACGTCGGAGATATACCGTATGCATAAATTTTGAAGACATTCTCACGTCTCCATAATCAACCAATGGCAATAAAAGTGACAAAGGTAGATTTTTGTTTTAGTCGGTAGAAAATTTTGAAGACGTTTCAAAGAGTGTATCCTGCTGAAAACCCGACGACTTTCATCATTTTCTTTAGGCAGCCAATTAACATTTTGATCGATCAGTAGGCCCAGGTTTTTAACAGGTGACTTGCATGGTATTATTGTACTATTTAGCACTAATTTCGGTAAACTAGGTAGGTTTACTTTAGAAGTCAGTCTTTGACTACCAATGATGATAGCTTGTAACTTACTTATGTTAACCAAAAGACCCATTTCATGACCCCACTGACAAAACTGAAGCAAGATCTCGATTAAGGATATCGATGGTTTTTGATAAGGAATGGAATTACGAGTGCGCATAGATTTGTAGGTTATCACCATAGAGATGAAAATTGCTAGAAATATTTTTAGCAACATCATCAATAAATACTGAGAAGAGGAGAGGTGATAGAACTGCACCATGAGGTACACCATCTGTAAGACCAGTCCACTCAGAATACATATCTGACAACTTAATACATTGACTGCGTCCATGAAGATATCAACTAAACCACTCAAGTGAATGTTGAGATATATTTCAAGCGAGCAAGAAGAATATCGCAGTCGACAGAGTTGGACGCACTACTGAAATCAAGAAGCACTAAGACAGTGACTTGTGTATTATCCATAGCCAAGCGTATATCATCAGTAACCTTAATAAGGACAGTTGAGCTACTGTGGCCAGCTTTAAACCAGATTGAAGTGGATTTAGATACTTATGTGCACTGAAGAAAGTAACAAATTGACCATGAATAATACGTTCAAAGAATTTAGAGAGATCCTTGGGATGCGTAGGTAATGAAATATTAGGTACGGGCAAAATATAGGCTTTTTTCCATTCCAAAGGGAAGACAGCAGTTGTCAAAGAGGTATTTAAAATATCAGCGATGTCCGGAGCCACGATATCTATTGTTGGTTTAAGAGCACTAATATTTAAGCCGTCAATTGCCATGGATTTCAATTTTATCGCAAGCAGATTAGCTTTAACTTCGGACTCACACCTATATGGAATTAATGTGAACAATTATGAGTTACGGTCTTAATGGATATAGTTCAAGCAAATATATCTTAAGTTGACCTCTTTCAATAATGTGTTATATTAATTGTGGAAATGTGAGAAGCATTGAAAGATTTGATTGACAAATTCAAGCAAGTACACGAGAGAGTAAATATAAATTAGGTTTCCGCGGTAGTCTAGATCTTTTGAAAATGATGACGTAAATTTAACAAAATTATTTTAACGTAAAATTCCATCAAATGAAATAGGAAAATCATAGCTTTGAAACAAAATATTTCACAATCGGTTTTTTGCTATCTTAAATTAAACGTCAATTTCAAATAAACAAAAATTAATTAACACAGATAAAACATTTATTTTCTATTTTAAATCATTTTGTTTATCTAACTGATAAATGTCTGCCTAAGAGACATGCCACTGGTCATTACAGATATCAATAATACTTTCAAATAAGTTCTTTTATAAGCATAAGTCAAGAAGGTTCACTTTTTAATTGTCTTTAAATAAGCTTATTTACATCACGTGAATTTCCAGTGGTGATAATTTTCTATTGAGTAATTTAAATTTGTTTTTTCGTCCATATTTGATTCATAAACGCAACTAATATTATCATCTAAATATATAAAATTTCGGAGTAATAGCCATGTGACCAATACTAACAAAATTAACCCATAATGGACAAATAACTTGCTTTGACCCGTGAATTTGTGATTCTTCTACTGTACAGAATTTTGTAATATTGATAGACGCCAATAAATCTTCGACTGAATATCACGCGGGTCTCATGATCAATCAATCAAGACCGGCGGAGGTAATCCCACGACACTTCTCGCGTCACGAAATATCAACCGCTCAGACCATGAGTGAGTCTGTGTGGAAAAGATAATGTGTAACCTGTTACGTGATGTGTGTTCCATTTTCTCAAATTTACAAATATCAACACAAAGTCTACTTATACATAATAATGGGTAGATTACTATAATAGTGATAAATGTACTCCCCGTTGTCTGGTGTTCATTCTGCTTACACTGTTGATTTAACTACTCTTAACTATGAAATATTTACGTTCACTGGGTTGATAATAGCATTAGAACTCGTAACTAATAGGCTTTGTCGTAAAACCTGCACTGCGATTTCTGCTCGCTTTGAATATATATAAGAAACATTTATGTTAACTTTGTTGAAATAAGATTGAAGATTTCTGTCAAGGAATTCTACTATTATTTGACAGAAGTTTCTTAGTAGTTTTATTATAAAAAATACTTGTAGCAGAATTTTACTCGCTCTAATCATGGTATGAGCAGAAAGTGCAATGCGAGGGTTTCATAGAATACTTGAACATTTATAAATTTTTAAGGGAACGTAATATTTTTATTTCATAATTTGCAAATATCAATATTATTTCTCATCCTGTAACTGATTGCCATGTCTTTTACAGGCGTAAAAATATCACGAATTTTCCAAAAAACATTTGATTTAAAGTAATTTTACCATAAACTTTAAATGAAACCCTAGTAACGGCGTATTTTTCTTAATATTAATTTTAATAATTTTATACAAGGGGTTAAAGATTCTATATAATTTTTTAATACATTTTCATCAATATTTTTGAGCTATCTTTCCTGAAATTGTAAACATGACACATTAAATCCTACTTATTTTTTTCATCATAACAATGTTTAAAATGTAAAAAAAAAATTATTGATTCATTTGCTACTCTACAATTTCAAAAAACTGAAATACTAAAATGCTTGCGATTTGATATCCTTCTATTATTACGTTAAAATTAAACTTTATATGTTAAACCTTTTCTTATAAATCTTCTAACTGATAAAATCTTCATACTACGTAAAATATAGGAAAATAAATCTTTTTAATCGATTTCCGTCACTTTCTATTTTAAATCTTTTTGATGTTTATACATGCAGGTATATACGATTTATACCTAAGCCAAATTCAAAATGTTTATATTAAGAGGTCAAACGGAAGAACACGAAGTGGTCTCATAATGATCCCGTTTGGTTCTCTCCTAGATACGTAACTTTAAGAACTATATTTTTAATGCCGTTTCGCGAATATGCCTGTAATTTTATTTTCGAAATATTAGAAAGCTTATACAAAGTGGATTTAAATGATTTTGAAATAATAAATTATCAATAATAATGCTGTAAAAACTATTTTATCCATAAATATAAGTTAACAGTGTGAATTGTTGACTTTATGAAGAAATATCACAAAAATTACGTGAAAATAAATTTACTTCGAACAAAAATTAAAATAAAAAGAAGCAATTAACATTTGTTTACCTGATCACATATTACCTTCAAAGCAAAAATGTGTTTAGGCGTTAAAAACTAAAATACAATCAGTTTGAGAAACTTTTTCTATAACTAAATATCCCTGATAAAATGCAATGCTATTTATTAAATTCGTTAAAAAAACAAATACAAGTAGAACTAGCACTACGAGGATTCTGTTGACATTTAGACACTTATAAACACATAAGGATACGTGGAAGTGTTACGTTAAGGGTACATAACACTTCCGTTAATCTATTTACAAATAATTGTTTTTCAAAATGATTGCCTGCCATATTGTACCATGTAAACCTATAAATATATTGTCAATTATATCTTTTAAAGATAAAATAAATTTAAATGTCTTTACATTAATTCGCCGTAGTTTTTCTCGAAAATCAAGATTTTCGTATCTTGTTTGTTTGAACTGAAATTACTTTACTTATCATAAGTCATCACTAAATAATTATTTCTAGCATAATAAATTAATCTTTACATATAACAAAATTGTAACAGAGTGAATTCGGTACATCAAAAATATTTAAAAGAAAATGATTGAGTATAGAATGATAACAGAAATAAATTTTTTTTATAATTTTTGCTTACCTTTAATTTGAGCGAATATCACCCAAATTTACTGGATGGAGTTAAATGAAATTTTTTGCGGTAATAGTATATGTCCAAGAGCAACAAAAGAAAACTTTTTTTTTTTAATTATTCGCGGACATAGTCGTGGACACAGTTAATACCTAATATAACAAAGTAGAGAACACATATATACCGTGAATACATCATTAAAAAATAGTAACAGTAATTTAGTATGGATACAATAGATGGCCCATCAAGATTTACATTTGAACTATGAATATCATCCCTACGCCGCTAAGATACGGTTGCGTCAAAGTCCAAAAACTAAGATCCTATCGATTGTACCTATACGTTACTTATGTTACGTTGTTACTTTTATTTTTACTTTATTTTATACGTATATATATAGTTATAGCATATATATATAGCGTATATATATGTATATATATATATATAGCGTAATGTATGAGGTTGAAAGGAAAATATGCATTTTAAAATACAAAGCTATTTTTGCAATTGATTTAAATAATTTCTCTGGAATTTGTATGAATTTTCCACAGAGCCAATTACACATTATAAATTCGTCGACTTTTACTCGTAAACTAGTAGAGATGAGCACTTTCCTTTTTATTGTTTTATATAAACTATAAACTGTGAACATATTTCACATGTTCAGAAATAACGATGTAGCTAGTAGTAGGCATATCCCCAACACGTAACTTTAACAAAAGCGACGACCCCGTATCGAAAAATGTGACATGATATTTCCCCACTATTTTAGATAATTTACGATATCGTACACAATGAAGCATGAAGAAATCACCTCCACTTCATAGGTATTAAAGGTTCACTTAAAAATTTGGTCACAGCTTTCTAGGTAATTCGAATGTGTGCCTAGGGATTTTGAATACGTTTTACCTTTCAACTTTATAGCGCTAATAGTTTAGTCTGTGACGTACGACATACAGATCTAATAGTCTGCAACTGTGACACAGCAAAATTATAAGTTTTCTAATTGATTACGGAACTTGAAAAAGATACTTGTCATGTAAAAAATTTCAAAATATTTTGATAAAATACATACCTTACTATCCGACATCAATATACAAAACTTCCCTTTCTATATATTAACTTTACACATTTAAAGCCTTTTACTTGACACTAATTACGTTCGACCAATATTATGTATATCATTTGACGTAAAATAGTTTGCTTGAAGTTATATACAAATGTGTGAAGAAAGGAACAACGAAAATACACTTTCTTCGTTTACGCTCTCAATATTCACTTGCTTGTCAATATGTATTACGAAAACTTTGGCTGCATAACTAAAAGAACACAATTAAAATGACTATGGGTACTTAAACTCAATTTTGTACTTTAATTGAATTAGTTATAGGTAGTTTATAATATGCTGATCATACTATATATATTGTAATGTATGTTAAGCGGGATTATACAGAAATTACAATTTTATTTTTTGTTATGTATATATATATATATATATGTGTGTGTGTGTGTGTGTGTTTGTACTCGTATATGTCATATTGCGGATAAGTCTTAAAGGATAAAAGGTAAAGCTGTGCACCGTGATTTGTCACGTAGTCAGGATCCCCAAAAGAATTATTGTTTATTTGAAGAAATCTATGGCTGTGTTAGCTTTTTGTATAGAAAAACCTTATAATAGCAAAAAATAAGAGGCCAGGTGAGCAACTCGACTATTCACTGCAATAGTCCGAATTCAGTTTTTTCATAACCATCCAGCATTACCTGTAATACAAAGAAGTCATTTTTGCATTACCGAGATTTACTCATAAATTGCTCTTAAGCAAGTCACCCTTTTTAAAATTTTTAATCTTCAACTTCTAAAAAAATTTCCTTCAAATTAATGTGTTTGTTGTTTTCAGTAAATGTGGATATTATCTTGACCAAGACACAGGTATTACTATATTTACTTTGGCATACCTTTATCCAAAATTTTAAGCAAATTCTGCTTACCAACCCAAGGAATTTCGTCGGACTGCTGGTATTTATACATACCGACTTACACCTGAGCTTCACAACCTATAAAGTAAACCAGATCTTTATTAGTCTAAGTTTTCTTATAATAAATATTATCTAATTACATCATCGATTGGATCAAAGCCATAAGGAGCTCCTAAGGAGATTATTAAAAAATGTGATTAATGATCATTCATCCAATTATCGACCGATGTACGTGTTATTTAACTATATTGATTGAGTAAAATCAACGAGTACAAACAGACTTTGGACATCAGTTCTAAGCTTATTAATATTTCGTATCTACCCAACTCAAATAATGTTTTACTCCATCTTTTTACTGACGCTATTTAAATTATTTAATTTACCGAATTCAGATTGGCTTATTTTATAATGCTTTTATTAGCAAATTTTTTCTAATTTTGTTTTTAAAGAAGTCTAACAAGTCCCTTTTCACCCACTTTTAATTATCATAAAGAGTGAAAACTTTGCTGATTTATGAAATGCCAATGAGAAGACAATAATATATCAATACAATAATCTGATGATTATACGGTAATAAAAACTCCACCCAAAATCACAACAGCTGGATGGTACATAGTATAAAAGAAAGAATCAAAATGATATGATGGTGGAGGAAGGAGCTAATCTTCTTTATGGCTAACAGTAAAGCGAGTTTTGGCTCGTTTGACTTATCTCAGTAAAACCTGAATATATTTTATAACCGAAAAGATCTAAGAATCAAGAAAGTAGAAAAAATATTTAATTGTGATTTATGTGATTCATCTCAACGAGTTCTTTGATGATATTTTGACCATTAAATTTTTATAATGTAAGTTTTTGTGACGAAGTAAATTTTTTATGAAAGTCCCCAGTATTAATTTTTGTCCACGTATGTCTCGACTTCTGTATAAAAGTTCTAAAGTTCAGTGTATTGGTCTCGCTCACATGTAGATTGATTCCGAGCGGATAGTTCTTTTAGGATTTTTACCACTGCCTCACACGTTCATTCTTAGTACTTTCTAAATAAGGGTAAAAGTGTTGTTATTCTTTCAATGATGTCTTTTGCGAGTCGATTTTGGTGAAACTGACTCATTTGCTGTGGTGTCTCATTTTGTTTGATCTCTTCTCTTATCTGGAGTGATCACATCTATATCTGCAGTTGCTCACAGGCTGCAATTCTGTTTAATTGGATATGTATATGGTTTACAAATTAGCTCTTTGACCTAATAACAAATCTGGATGTCAAATATCATTGTGACTGACTTTAGACTTATATGCAAAATGAGGTAAAAATCAGTGAGAAAGCTAGGTTTTGGGTTACGTAATTTTGAGATACTATTAAACAGTTTAAGTTTAATTAAATTAAAATAGGGACATTTCCACGACATTTCTATATAAAATATTAGCAACACGGCCTGGCTTCCAACGGGTATGTGATGGAAAGTAAAATGCCGAGATATATGAATTGTTTCCGCTTTTTTTGTACTTATCGCTCTATATCGACCAATTTACAAAAAACCTACACCAATTGTAAATCTACGGGATTTCGCTAAGTATCTAGGCCCGGATCATTTGTCTGGTGTGATGAAGTAACAAGAGTATCTATCGGTCTGTTCCATAAAACAGCTTGTAGGTTAGTTATCAAAACACAAGGGATTTGGAGTTTTTTTTTGTGATACTTTTTATTCATAAAATAAGGTAATGACTACTAAACGTTAACTACAAATTTAAGTGAGGCGTATAATTATACGAGTTATAAAATAATTATTCCAAGGTAATTTACAATTGGAGACTTATCTTTATAGACAAACCTAAAATATTTCCTTACATACAACATTTATTATTTCCATCAGATTAGGCGCAAAAACAAACATGTTATGTTTCACAAGTAATGACCAGTTATAAATCAGAACTTTTCTTTTTTCGGAGTGAACCTAGGAAATTATAAATTCTAAATTTGAATAAATTGTGATAATATGGCTGTAACTAAAATGTACCATGATAATATGACTGTAACTAAAGTGTAAATTTAATACTAACGAAGCATATTTATTAATAATATAATTTTTTTGCACTTGAAAAATGCTGCATCTGGCAATAGTTCACAAAAGAAAATAAATTCGTGTTTGTGGTTCTAAGAGTTAATCGTACTTTTATTGCACAGTATGTCGCCTAACGACACTTTCTGTATTATTCATTTGTCAAATCTACGTACAGTTTATTACATAGCCGCGTCGATACTAATTATTTGTAAGTTAACGTTTTATGTGCATTTGTGCTGCTCATATTATTTAGAAATATTTTAAGTTAAATTAGTAAGATGTCATCCTCAATATGGCCTTGTTTAAAGCATATTAATTTATTTGAACCAGCTTAGAATATATTCATAAATATTATTAGTTGTTTCTAATATTATTAGTTGAACTAAGCTTTCATTGTTTTAAGGTAAATTTGGTTCATTAAATTATCATCAATTACTTTGTTTGTTTATGTTTAACTATCAGTCACTATCACGTATCTCATATCAGATTAATATTTATTTGCACACACCACAGATCTTTCTTACCATAAATAATCCTTCAATCCGTACAGGCTTCTCTACAATGTTACCTGTCCAAAAGTTTACGAAAACTCTTTTAGTCGTTAGACGTAGTTCTACACATGTAAACATGCCCATATTTTTATCGTGCTTTAAAATTCACGCCTATACAAGAATAGTAATATTCGCACACACGTTCTCCGCGCTCATACTTAACGCTATTACATGGCGTCGGAGCACGAAGCGGGTTACGTAAAACACGTGCCCGCAAAAGTTCACAAAACAATTTCTGCTGCCGACCGTTTCCGGAAACGTACAGCACATAAATATAGCGGAAATGTACAGCACATAAATATAGAATGCAGTATATATATGGTAAGTTCTGCTATTAAAGCGCAAAGAGACCAATTAAATGTATAACGGGTATAAACTTTTGCCAATTTTAATAAAGTTTACTTGTGAAAATGTTCATTATTTCACTGTAGACAAACATCACTTTACTATGGTGTTTTCAGAATCGTTTCTTTTTGGAGAAAAGTAGTATGAATACAAAAATTTACCTTTAAAATCTAAAAGCACTTTAGCCTAATATAATAAGCATTCTTATGAACTATTTGTTATTATGAAGCCGTTCCAAAAGAAAGAATATGTTTTATAAGATTGTGAGAAGAATATATTTTATAAGTTATATAAGTTGTGAAGAATATGTTTTGTAAGAGTACACGTAAGCATACACGCACGCACTCCATACTTAGCGATTATTACTTACCGATAATTATTTTTATCAGCAAATTTTTGTATAGTGATATTTTCATAATAATACAATAAATTATCATAATAATACAATAAATATTCAAATATAATACATAACTTTACAAAGTTTCAAACTGATATGAGAATTAGAAGTGTGTGAAAATAGGCTTTCCATATCTGTTCAGAAATAAAATTACATGAAAATAAAGTCATTGAAAGCATGATAAAATATACCCCTGTGAATTCAATAATTCAAATACTCGTGCTTTTTTATTAAAGGTGTATCAACATACTCACGCGCATACGCATATGCATATGTATATGAGTGTCTTAGATTCACGACAGCGATATATCCACGTATTTGTAAAGTAATAAATCGTTATTTATATTAGTCCAGAAATCTTATCGTAAATTTATATACTCTTTTAAAATTATCCCCGTTTGGATTCTATGCGGTAACTATCCATGACAAAAGAAATCCAGAGAACTTAAAGTAAATTTGTATACAATTTTATCATTATCTTTATTTAGTGTTGTAATTAGCAATAACAAGCAAACTCCGAATCGGTCATAACGATATATAGTAATTTTGTTAATGTAAAATTGAACCAAAAATATTAAATGTTTATCCTGTAAGATGACAGTGCGTAAGAGAAAATAATTTACAGAATTTTACAATTCACAATAGCAAAAAAAAATAACGTCCTTCAAGAATAACTTGTTCATTTGTCCAGGTAATGGTTTAGGTAAGTAATTTACTATATTCTGGAGATAAACCCATTTTGTTCACTCACTTAAAACTTTAAAGGGAGACTGCTAAGTCTGGAAAGAATTAAGTCCAAAAACCATTTGTTTTTGAAAAGAATTAAGTCAAAAACCATTGAAGACTTGTTACTGTTGTTAATTAAGGAACACTTGTTAACTATTATGATACTCGGACATTTTATTTTGTACTATATTTTAGGGCACAGGCAGATAATTTTGGTAATCTAATCTAATATAATTTACTGCATTACTTAAAATGTAAAAATACCTGTTGACCAATAATAACGGGTTCTAGTTAAGACAAAAGAAGTATGACGGGTGATTTAATTTTTTAAGTCACGATAGAGCCTGTGCTCATAGCCTAATTTTATTCTTTGATTTCATTCGATCAGTAAGGTTAAGTAACACATGCAATAGTCGGATTGGTGACCATTAATCAAACATCTTAATAATCTTATGACCAACTTTAGCAGATGATCCACGCGCTGTTATCGTCAGATATTAGTCCGTATAAGAAAATCTAGTCAAATAAGAATCCCGTTTCTTCTTAAATGTTATTAAGTATCCAAACGCCTATGGAATCCTCACAGTCGTTCTAATTGTACTTGTTTTTAATAAATTTATTAAATAATATTGCATTATAGCGCTGATATTCATCAAAGAAAGTTTTCCCAAATATTTTCCTTTTTGATGCTCAAGAGCTTTTTGAACCATGAATTTTGTTAAAAGTAAGTTTATTGCCATGTTAGAATGTTGTTTTGCATGATATTGGCTGTCAAGTATTTTTTGCAGATTAAATAATTATGTAAGTTTGAATGTGTATATGCGGAAGATATAACACACTTTTAAACTAAATATTACAAACACGATGCGTAAATTATTTTTTCATTGTGTCCAATCGTGTTTACCCCTGTATACATACATGTATATTGGGTTGGCTAAAAGTGTAACAAATATGGAAACTAAAAGGTTAATTTAAATGAAAAACACCCTTCATCCTAAAGTAAACTAACCGCAGAAAGAGACATATTCTTTACGTGTTAAATTTACATAAATTAAAACAAATTTATTATAATGTTAAAAATTTCCTGTTCGTATAGAATTGCAAAAAAAATGAGGTCCACAATATATGAAAAAGTATTTTCATTAACCTCAAATAGACCAAAAAATTGAAAAGGGAAAGATGACACAGTCAATAACGTGCTTGGATCATGTGAATCGTTAATGGGATCCAAATTCCACAATAGGTAAAAAATACTCAAAGGGCTACTCAAAACGCTTTATTTACTTAAGGCTAATTATCCCTCGTAACACATAAAAAGATTATGAAGCTTTGTTTGCCCAGACTTATGGAGCTTAAGTGATTTAATCGAGACGTGTTCCTAAGCTTCAAAATGTGTAAAATAAAATACCACAAAATATTTGCGTTAAACCTTTAGACTTTATAGATATAATTAAAGATAAAAACATTTACAATATTAATTGAAATGATGTTCTGTATTAAGCGCAATATATTTGAAGTGTGTCAGTAAGAAATGTTAATTTTTTTTTTAATTATTATACCGTAAAAGGTAAAATTTTCTAATTCACTCTTTTACTATTTCTTTGGTATCCTTCCATCTTGAAGAAGGATGGGTTTTTATTTGATTGTTGAAGATTTACGTGCGATTCAATAATGACATGAACTCTATAATTTATTATATTAGTATTGTTTGCCTTACAGAGAGACCCAATCATTTATGGTGAATCTAATGTATGACCAGATATAAATGCAAAATCTACATGACATGTAATTAAGCTTTTGTCAATGCTTTTTTAGCCCACAGACAATTTGGAAAGTGAGTAATAAGGAGAATTGATCTAGAATTTCTACAAAAATATCTAGTATAATTATGATATGTTTACTAAATATATTCTTATGATATTTAAGATTCGATGCCATCTTTCACTCCTACAACCTTACATGTAGTTACATTAACTGTTATACAATTTGGCCCAATTATATTATTTACATATTTATTTCTCAAGTATTATCCATACATTTTAAGAAAAAAATCTAGAAAAATTGGTGATAACGTGCATAATGTCAAAATGTTATCAATCTATTAATCACAAATCAAAATTAAGACATAAAGGGCGTTACGAGTATTAAAACAGGTCACAAGGTATTAATTAAAATATTGAAATCTGATTCAAGACATAATTACCAGAGTGTGAATAATAGAAGATACTCACTAGACGTTGGTTTAAATTTTGCGCTTTGCAAAACGAATTTATATCCATACAATAATTACATTTACACATAAATATATCTAAAATGTTAGCATGTAATGTCAAAATTCTTAACTATTTGTTAATGGCTACGTAATTTCATGACACCTGAGTAAAAATTGAACTAGTTTCAAAATTGTCATTTGTCTGTCTATCTGTTTTTCCAGGCTAAATTCTGAAAGGGTTGAAAAGATTTTCAAAAAACGTGAAATATTTATTCAATTTTCAATATAATGAAAATTTTAAAAATATGCAAGCCAGTTAGAGTTAACACACGAGCCAATAGAAAAATATCATATATTCATGGACTGTACGCTGGCTTTTATTTTGTCGAGAAATATCTTTAAAAATAAGGAGTCACGCCCAGGAGCGAATGATCCATCGAATGAATTTCAAACTTCAATAACTCGGTATAGAATACAAATAATGGTTGTTTTGTTTTAAAGGAAAAGCATGACAATATTACAGCGATGTATAGACAGCAAAATTAACCCATGATAGATATTTCACGCAAGGGAATACTTGTGTAGATGTGACTTTTGTAGTCAAATATTTTGAAATTTTTCAAATATTGACAATATTTTCAAAGTCATATGTATCTTATCTCTCATATCACTATCCTATATTCATAAAATATAAATAACAAACTGAATTTCATAATTCAAAATATAGTTTTATTGAGTATCAATACGAGTAAACTATGCAGGATAGACTTTTCTATTAAAATAACTGCACGTTTCCTTAAAATTTATTGGAAAATGATGAACTTTTCCCTAAAAATATTTGTGTAACACTGAAATTACCGCTTTTTCATCCGTAGTAAAGTCATAATATCGTGGCATCGTGAAATTGTTCGTGTGAAAAAAGGGTTATTTATAAATTTATGGGCAGTTTTGCATAATTTTGATATCGTTGTTCATTTGATTTTATATCGTCTCATCATGCAACATCGCATTGTGCTGCTAAAAAAGTTTGTTGCAAAATAATGAAATGGTGATAAATTTAATTAATACGTGTTACAACAATTACTGGCAAAATCAAAAGTACTGGCAAAATCAAAAGTACTCGCACCGCGTTTTGCTTCTCGTTTACTAAATAAATAATTTTAAGAAATTGTTCATAATAAATAAAATTTAAAATGGTAGAAAACAGCGGGAAAGGGCAAGAAGGCTTGTAGAAAATGTACAGTTGCCTAGTATGAAAAAAGGCAGGTTTTGTTGAAAATTGAACACAAAGTAAAAGATTTGAAAAATCATTAGGAAAATGAACGAGTTTCCTCTATTCTCATAATTAACCCGTCGATAGAAAAAAGAATCGCCAACATCGACTACGAATTACGACCTGTAGCGTATCCTCTTAAATACATACGTAAAGACCAACGCACAATGACGCACATCATTTTGCAATGACAAATTTAGGTTATGATAAATACATTGGACAATTCAAAAAATAGATCCTTTTTAGACCAAATTATAATTGGATTATTTGTAGGCTTACATGAGTTATATAATTACTTCTATCGTCAAAACTCGGGTCGGTATAAAAGCACATATTTGTGATGGTGTGAAATAAAACTGAATCATTTTATATTCCCTGGTTTTTATATGGTACGTTCTATTTTTAGTTATAAAGGCTAACATTATTTGGAAGTAAGTTAAATAAGAATTACTATATTCTCTAAAATGCATTTAGTAATAAAATTAAATTTTATTAAATGATGGAAACTGTTAATATTTATCCTTGTGCCTAACCACAATACGAACGGCTAAAAATACAGATTTTCCTGCTTCCGATATATTGATTAAGTTTGTTCACCGTCTGTTGCGTTGTCACACTTAAGGGTGACGAAGGTCTACGTTAAGGGGAATTATATTTATTTCCTTCATTTTATGAATATCAAAGGAATGTTGCGAGTTAAACTATTCGTAACGATTTACTAACAAAGTAGTGTTATAAAAATAAAACTTTTGTCACGAAGCTTTTTTTACGAAGATAAATAGGACCTTAATTTTTTTATTTTAAAGAAATGAAAATTGGCAAATGGTAACTGATGTATTGTCCATCATTTGAATTGATGAAACGTCCATCATTTTTCAATAATTTTTTAAAGAAACGCGCAGTTATTTTAATGGAAAAGTCTATCCTGCATAGTACACTCGTATTGATGCTCAATAAAACTTTATTTTGAATTATTGAATAAAGTTTGTTATTTATATTTTATGAACATAGGATAGTGATATGAGAGATTAGATACATACGACTTTGAAAATATGGTCAATATTTGAAAAATTTTAAAATATTTGACTACAAAAGTCACATCTACACAAGTATTCCCTTGCGTGAAAGATCTATCATGGATTAATTTTGCTGTCTATACATCGCTGTAATATTGTCATGCTTTTCCTTTTAAACAAAACAACCATTATTTGTATTCTATACCGAGTTATTGAAGTTTGAAATTCATTCGATAGATCATTAGCTCCTGGGCGTGACTCCTTATTTTTAAAGATATTTCTCGACGAAATAAAAGCTAGCGTACAGTTCATGAATATATGATATCTTTATATGGGCTCGTGTGTTAACTCTAATTGGCTTGTATATTTTTATAATTTTTATTATATTGAAAATTGTGTGAATAAATATTTCAAGTTTTTTAAAAATCTTTTCAGCTCTTTCAGAATTTAGCCTGGAAAAACAGGTAGACAGACAAATGACAATTTTAAAACTAGTTCAATTTTTTCTCAGGTGTTATGAAATTACGTAAGCCACAAACAAATAGTTAAGAATTTTGACATTACATACTAATATTTTAGATATATTTATGTGTAAATGTAATTATTATATGGATGTAAATTCATTTTGCAAAACGCAAAATTTAAACCAACGTCTAGTGAGTATCTTCTATTATTCACACTCTGGTAATTATGTCTTGAATCAGATTTCAATATTTTAATTAATATCTTGTGATCTGTCTTAATACTCGTAACGACCTTTATGTCTTAATTTTGATTTGTGATTAATAGATTGATAATATTTTAACATTATGCATGTTATCACCAATTTTCCTAGATCTTTTCTTAAAATATATGGATAATACTTCAGAAATAAATATTTAAGTAATATAATTGGGACAAATGTTATAACAGTTAATGTAACTACAAGTAGGGTTGTAGCAGTGAAAGATGTCACCGAATCTTAAATATCACAAGAATATATTTAGTAAACATATCATAATTATACTACATATTTTTGTAGAAATTCTAGATCAATTCTCCTTATTACCCACTCTCCAAATTGTTTGTGGGCTAGAAAGGCATTGACAAAAGCTTAATTACATGTCATGTAGATTTTGCATTTATATCTGGTCATACGTTAGATTCACCATAAATTATTGGGTCTCTCTGTAAGGCATACAATACTAATATAATAAATTATAGCGTTCGTGTCATTATTGAATCGCACGTAAATCCTCAACAATCAAATAAAAACCGATCCTTCTTTAAGATGGAAGGATACCAAAGAGATAGTAAAAGAGTGAATTGGAAAATTTTACCTTTACGGTATAAACAGCAAAAATTTTAAAAAAATTAACATTTTTTACTCACACACTTCAAAAATATTGCGCTTTATACAGAAAATTATTTCAATTAATATTATAAAGGTTTTTGTCGTTTCAATTTATATTTAAAAAGTCTAAAGGTTAAACGCAAATATTTTGTGTTATTTTTCTTTACACATTTTGAAGCTTAGGAACACGTCACGATTAAATCATTTAAGCTCCACAAGGCAAACCAAGCGTCGTAATATTTTTATGTGTTACGAGGGATAATTATCCTTAAGTAAATAAAGCGTTTTGAGTAGCCTTTTGAGTTTTTGTAGCTATTATTGAATTTGGATCCCATTAACGATTCACATGATACAAGCCCGTTATTGACCGTGACGTATTTAATAATTAAATTATCAGTGGACCTGAGTCATCTTTCCCTTTTCAATTTTTCGGTCTATTTGAGCTTAATGAGAATATTTTTTTATATATTGTGGACCTCATTTTTTTTGCAATTCTATACGAGCAGGAAGTTTTTAAGAATATAATAAATTTGTTTTAATTTGTGTAAATTTAACACGTAATGAAAATTTATTTTTCTGCCGTTAGTTTACTTTAGGATGAAGCTTGTTTTTCATTAAAATTAAACTTTTAGTTTTCATATTTGTTACACTTTTAGCCAACCCAATATACATGTATGTATACAGGGGTAAACACGATTGGACACAATCAAAAAATAATTTACGCATCGTGTTGGTAATATTTAGTTTAAAAATATGTTATATCATCCGTTTTGAAATAAAATAATTTTCGAACAAAACATTCAGACTTACATAATCAAATATATATTTATAGGTACTGCACCTTAAATCTTATCTCGTCGATTAAATTAATCAGTCCCACTTACTCACTAATACATTCTGTTTCTTTAGCCCATCACCGTTATCTTAAGAAAATCCTTTAAAATATAATCTTTTTAAAATACATATGAAGAAAGCACAAATATTATAAAATAGTAAATTTCCATGAATAAAATTGTTTTATTTGTTATTTAATATGTATTTTTATCAAAACATTAGTAATCGATTTGCGAGTCTTTACTAAAATGTATTATTAATGGATTAATGAACTTTTCTGTAAAAATTAATACGTTTTTGGTTAAGATTTTTATACGCAAAATGTTAAGTATACAAATTTTCGTTGGCCGCGAAAATTTATCTGTGAGATAAAATTATGCAGTGTTTTAAACTGTCTTATTATTGATTAGAAACGTTACCTAAATAACACAAACAAATTTGATTTCGACCACAAAATTACGATGCGTCTTCTTTTAGTATTTGCATCGATATTACCTATAGACTCATGAATACGAAGAACTTTGATGGATTCATTGCTTCCTTGGTCGCACCAAAAAATAATTTCAATATCATTGCGTCATTGGAATGACAATAGTGTTTTCATAAGTAAATTTGAATTGAAAATAGGAAAAAGTATCTTGACATTTTTAGAAATGAATAATACATAAAATTTCGACGAACCTTCAAAAATTGACTGTTATAAAAACATAAACACAATATTTAGATAAAGGCAGCAATAATAAACTGCGCTACCTTTCTTAATAAGGTCAATTGTATTCAACGAGAGTGAAAGGAAGAGGGAAATATTTCTGCAATATCTACAGTTAAATTTTAATTTCACTGCTCCCTTATTTCTAAATAATTTCTCAGCAATATTGTGATATATTTATTTATATGCTAATTTTGTTCTACGAGAGTGATGAAACTGGGAAATATTCCAACTCTGCCCAAACCATTTAGTTTAGGAGTACGCAGCTTGCTTATTTTTAATTTTTTTCTTTAAATAATTTACCATTGTTTTTTATTAATCTATTTCATAACATTTTATTAAAACCAACATATTTAGGGATTGACAACTACCCTATTTATTAAAGAAATTTGAAGACGTGCCTAAATCTAAAGGATGATTGGGTACAAATATTAAAAGAAAGCACGAAGGAATGGATCAAATAGGGATACTTTGACAAATGCTAAACAAAATAGATAAAATGTGAGTTGTACAGACACATTTATGAACAACGTGATATGTATGAAGTATTGTATAAACAGCACGTAGGCTACATATATAAACACATATTACTGTAGGCTATATATATGAACACTTATTTTCTGAAATGTTGAAAATTATGTAAATTTGGAGAATGTTCCCATATTAAATAAGTCAAATATTACGTACATTATATAATTACGTACGCATATAATATAAATATAACGCAATATAATCGGCGATTTTGGGGTATGTCGGTTCTTTCACATAGTTTTCACCTCAATGAAATACTTTCGAAATATTGAATCTGCGTCAAAATATTGATTGCTTTATGTTATGTTATCGTAAAACTTAGTAAGCAGGTAAAATATAAATATCCGAAGACGCGAAATTCTGCTTACAATTAATTAATAATTTTAATTTTTTTTCTCTAATTCTAAGGAAATTGATTAATATTCTTCTAGAAGGAATTTCTTCTTTACAAATGTTAATATTCTGAGTGGATGGAACTTTTGTAGGTTTTAATGAGTGTGTACCAGAATACTTGATATTTGATAAGCATTATCTTTTCAGTAGATAAATTATCTAATATTTTTGCTTACTTCCAAAATGAAAGTATGTATTTTGATTACAATATACTGATTTCATTATAATATAAGCAAAGCTACTTAGAAATAATTAAACTGAGATATCAGTCACAAATTTCTCGCACCATATAAAATATAACATACTATTAAAATTCACGCCACATAAATGTAAGATCTGCGTGTGCAGTATCGCTTCCATGGAAGTACATTACACACATTGCGTATGAGGTATACAGGAAAGACGTTTATTCATCTAATATTCAGTGTACGCATTGAGCCACCGAATCTCAGTAATACTCCACCGCGTTATTTAACAACGTCCTGAATGGAGCTTTACGAGAAAAACGTAGAATTATTACCACAAATTAATAACGCCCCAGTAGACGGCACTGAGATTTCTCAAGAGAGGTACTCTCGCAAAGCTGCTACAAAAGTATTCTGTTTTTGTTTATGATTACGAAAACAAAATTTACGGTTGGCGCTTATGAAAGAGTCAGATGGTTCGATGATTATATAACGTAATGTGGCTACCCTTTGTTTCGGCCTGTTACTGCCGAGGCGAAATGAGGTAAGGAGGAATAAAACCGCGGCCAAATATTTAATGGTGTAGTTAAGTTTGATCATTAGTGTAATTAATTAGGAAACAAATACCGGGGTATATTTTTTCCTAAATTTCTCTATCCTTTGCTTTAAGATTATGAGATGTTATCATTGTAAGCCAGTGGCTTCAAAATGTATATCATAAAGATTTTGCAACGTTGTATGTTACAATCACTGTTTACAAAGTATACAATATAATTCTAGAAACCTAACATTAGTAAAGTAGCTTTCATTTTTATTTTAAAAGAGAATAAATCCTAGAAAACAATTATATCGTTTAACGCTGCCAGTTTATAAATTAATTTTACACACGGTGTCCGGGAACAGATGTCGGACAAAGAAAGACGCTATTGGTTATTTACATCCATAAAAAAATAAATTGTGGTAAAGAAAAAAAATATTACGCCCGACTCTTTTTAACACACCCAATAATTGCCTGAATGTACCGATGTGCACAAGTATTGTATGTATGAAAAAGATGACAAAAAATATGAATATTTTTCTCAATTTTCTGAACAAATAAGTTGTCTTTTAAATTTTTTTTTAACTGTCAACTATTTCTCAGTAAAGGAATAAAGTTTTTCTTAGTCCGTCATATATTATGGACTCCGTATATAATAAAGACTCAGACAATAAATACAGATAATATTTATCCGTTCACGGGTTAGGTGGT
This sequence comes from Druceiella hillmani, assembly GCA_039881145.1. Lineage (NCBI taxonomy): Eukaryota > Metazoa > Arthropoda > Insecta > Lepidoptera > Hepialidae > Druceiella > Druceiella hillmani. Next base: position 27,180,219 of record JAYKKI010000022.1, on the reverse strand, counting down.
GCCCTAATAGTAGACATCGTCAGTAAACGTGTTAGATTTTTTAGTATTTTTCTTCTTATAGGCGGATAATTTAATAAATGATGACGTTAGTAATAGCACTTAGTTCAGTTTTCTTCTTTTTTAATTACTAAAGGCAACAGTGTATTTTCGAACGACAAAGCCAACGTAAGGTTCAATCTTCGTGTCTCAATAATTACATTGCCTTAATTGACTGAATTCTATTTAAATCACAAAACATGATTTTGTTCCAAACAATAATATTACATATTTTATATATTTGACTAATTTATTCCCATGGGGAAGACGTACGACAAACTTCGAATTAATTTGTCGATAAATACATTTCGTGACATGCAAAAGTAGATATATGAATCAACTAATTCTTAGGTAGTGTTGAAAACCAAATAAAACTTAAGTTTATATAACGGAATTAGAACTATGAACGCCCATATATGTAAATGGTTTAATTGAAAACATATTTTTTTCTGAAACTCCATACTCATATTCTATATACAATTAAGATAACTTGTAATTAGTATGTATTGTATGTATGAACACAATTTTTGTTGCTGCAGAAGACATAACGGACTCACTACACCAAAGAATATCATAAATTATGCTCAAAACTTCTTCCAACAAATGCAATAATGTCCTTACTGGAGTTTCGCAAGACAAACGACTTATGGCCGCAAATTTGAAATGCACTGGTAGCATCGGGATTATTTGAAAAAATCTTAACAAATAGCCATGCCAAAATGAATTTGTTTTTCTTCCATACAATTAAGATTTAGCCCGTCTTAGAAGTAGACACGGTTTTAGTTATGGAATAAATTGCATTCGCACTTTGCTACATTGAACGAAATCCGTTAGCATTAAATGAAACCATCAGTAAACAGTTTAATATGGGGATTCATTTTAATAATTCTTCGACATTTGCTTAAAACCTATTAATTATTTTCATTTGTAAGTGTAAATTGAATAATAATTTAAGTATTTTTTAAAATAATATTACGTTTTAAAATTGAAGGTAATAGCCTAATCAACGCGTGACTTTCTGTTAGAGATAGCTTTTCTATTTTTGGATTTTGATTATTTTTCCGGGACTTGTAACTGTATTTCTTGTTTAATTGTTCTTATTTGATGTAACATACGATATTTATTTGATGTAACTTAATATTGCTTTGCTTAAGTAGTTTATTTCTTAAGACCATTAATGACGTAATTCTGTATTCGATCGGTCATTTCTTCTACACAATGCAATACGTGTATTTATTTCCTATTTATTAGGAATCGTGTTTTATTACCATTTATATAAAACTTGCCTTAAATATACTTACACTTAGGTAATACAGTGTATTGAAAACGATTATATTATTAACATAGTTATATAACAATCAAACATATAATATAATTGATGTAAATTTTATTCGACGAGTATTTAAAAACTGAAAATTGTGTTATCCGTAACTAAATACTTTAAGAAGGTAAGCAAACGCAAAACTTGGACCACAGTGATTACATGTTCTCTTTAAATAATACATTTTCGAAAAACAATATATATATATATATATATATATATATATAATATAAAAGTCATCCCCAAAAGTTATGATTAATATTAATATTTTACTTATGCCCGATGCACCACATGTGGTCAGGACTCTCAGTCAGGCTGACTGTCTGAAACATATTTCGTACGTTCCGTACACGAACAGGCGAACCGACGACCAACCAAGGCCCGTGCCTCGGCCGTAGGGTCCACTGCTTGATAGTCGGTCCGATGAAGGGTAGAACGTGAATTATCGGAAAAAAAATTTATTTAGGAAAATTAAATTAAATATGATAATGGAAGAAATTTATAAATGTAAAAATATAATAATTTAATTCCTTTTTTTCATTTTGGTCGTTTATGGTGTTCATAATCAAATTAAATAAAAAAATAATGGATATTTTGTATTAAGTAAATGACATGAGAAACTAATAATTATTACCTAAAATTAATATAACGTTTCCGTGTTCCAGTAATCATTACAATACCGACACGTAATAACAATAAACTTACTTCGGTTTGATGTATCCCTGATCGAGAAAGTAACAATATTAATAAACAAATTGTGGAATCAAAAACAGATTTAGCTTAATGGAGTTAAAGGGGGAAACAATTACCTTTAACTGTTTCTCTCTATAATTCCATCAAGCTAAAACTTAGGAAGTGAAAAAAAAGTGACATTTAATTTTACTATCTTTCATTAGTTGAGTTCAGTTGTTTGCATTTTGGGACATATATTGCTTACTATAATATGGTAAGCAATATATGTCCCAAAATGCAAACAACTCGTTCTTATGCGTCATGGTTTTATGTTCAGTTAACTAGACAATGTTTATTTTAACTAGATTTGGCTGACTAACTTAATCAAAAATGACGCCTTGGCTTGTTATCAGACTCTGGATTGTGGCAAAATGATTGGAACTGCTTTAACTACCACGGCTAAACCGACACATCGATACTGCACGAGGCAATACTTAAGAGAGTTCTGTCTGTGACTACGTCAAACACCACGGTAGATGAGTAACGCAGTGAATTTCTCATCAATGTATAATTATAAGAATATACTTATCGTATTTGAAAGGCAGAAGAAGGATTCCATAACCGTAATTGTTGACGAAAAAGAAGAACATTATCCAACATTAAGTATCGCAAATTGAATACATACCGGTAAACAACATTATATTGTCCACCGCGTATTACGAAGTAAGATCAGACATCCATATCACATTTAACGGGTACATAGCTTACGGCCATAAGGTTGTGATATATGGTGACGGATCAACAATAAAATGTGGCAAATAAAAATTTACGCGTTTCGAAATATTTGAACGTACAATTTAAATTATTTGTGCGTTCAAAACATTCGTTGTAAATTTTATTGTTTCCATCATCAATTCTCAGTAAATTTGAAATAGGGAATTAATTTGTTCCATCGAACTACCTACCATGTGACTTGACGAGTTTATTAGAAGATATTCCATTAAAAGCCCATCAGCAAGATGACACATCATCATTCACAGAACGTTCTAGACTCAAACCAAATTGTTCGTAGATTAGTTGCATGGTAGGATTAACTGGCCAGCGCACTCCCCCTGTTTAAATCTGATTAGTTTTTTAGTTAGGGCTATTTTAAAGATATAGTAAATTCCTAGGAGATCACATTCCAAGGTGGCTTTCAATTGAAAATCCGAACTAAAGTTCCCATTCAAACACTTAAATCAATTTATTAGCTGGCAACGGCCAAATATCATATTATACGGATTTCCAGCGCCTGCATTCTTCAACACATGTCAGGTTGTTTGAATTTTGCGATTAGTCAATTAATTTCTCTTCGTAAATATTTAAGTATTGTTCTCGATAAAATTAGGTTATGAATGAACGTCAGAAAAATTATTGATGATTTCACTGTATATTTATTAATGAGCAGTTCTTTTTCATTGATTCTTCTTGGCAAACAAAATCCTTTCTTGAATAATGGTGGTGAGTTAAAAAATAATTAATACATTGAAAAGGAAATGGTCGTAGAGTAAATTATTCAACTAGTAAATTGGAAGGGTGCTATTATTGTATTTAGACAATGTACTCAGTTATATGTTTGTCATTTCTAAGTTCATATTAATTTTTTTATGAACATCAGGAGAATGAAAAAAACATTTCGAAACTATTTTACATCTAAATTGAAATGCGTTTTATCGATATGATATTAGCATTCAGGCTCCTCAAATATTATTTATGATAATATTATGATTATTCCCTTTTTACGCATTTGCATTGATTATTCCCTTTACGAAATTAATGGAAGTTAATCAGATTTAAGCAAGTGCTAATTTAGCTTGTTTTAAAGGTTGTTGTGAAACATACGTTATACCTGTAGACGAGATTTCATAAATATATTTTTTTGTTCTCAGTAACAAAATAAACTCATTCAAATTAAATGAGTTCTGTTTGGTTACTGAGAAAAAAATTAATACGTGAGAGCAATATATTCGATAAATAATACGTAAGTATCAAACCTTAAAATAAATGTATGAAAGCTACAAATTTATAAAGGCTTTCGTTTTTATGTTCAAAAGACGGGCTGAAATATATCACTAAATTCCGGGGCCGCTTGTTAAGATTTCAAAAATAAAAATTCACAAAATTCGATTTTTTGCAAATATCTTACTACTTGTATCCCATATGGCGTTAGATGTTTCATAAAACTTATCCTTTTCGAGGTTTTTGAAGAGCTTAATATTTTCTATAAATTTGACTTCACTCATTTTTTTGTATACTTAAACCTTTTCGAGATATAGCACGGAAAGTGGGAAGCAATTGACTATTTGAAAGACAAGGCTATATAAACTACGTAGCTACGTACACTTTACAAAGTAAACTATACAATAAAAATATAATTATCAATAATATTAACTTTAAATAATTGTTCATTTATAAAAAAATATATGCAATTATAAAATGAATTAAAAGTAAATTAGTTGTGATTACTTGAAATGGAAAAATGTTAATACAATAAAAGTAACAATAACATTGATTATTTGACTTTACTTCCTATTTTTAAATATTTTTTAAATGCAATAATAAAAGTTTTTAAAAATATTTTAATTTTATTTTCGATAATAAAATGTATTTTGATATTTACAACGTCAAAACTTATGTCATTCGAACGTTTTAGTATATATTTCACAATATTCTATCTACACACCACGATTGGCTACCTAAACATAGATTTAAGAATAATTTACAAATATCAAAAACTCAATAATTTTCGAAATGCATAAAACTGTAAAGGCTACTATAATAAAATTAATTAAGATCAAAAGAAATGTTATATTTTATTTTTCGTATAAAAAAATTCCAATAATTATTTTCCAACTTATATTGAAAACCTTTTGGGTTCGGGTTTCATTAAAATTCGTAGTAACAAATGAGATTTCTCTAAATTTGTAAAATTTCGTTCTTAATTTTCATTTCATATAGCTAAGAAAAAAAATTAAGAATCTAACAAAAGTTAAGAAAAGAAATAACAAAAGGGGTATTTGTTATAGAATTTTTATTAATAGTGAATTTAAATAATATGTGACCAAAATACATTTCGAGAAAAATGTATGTAAAATTCCATTCATATTCCTAAAATTATGAATAGAAAATAAGTTTTAAATATAATTTTGTGTTAAATTAAAATGTCTTATTTCTTTCTATGTGTTGGATATTGTCCCGGGTCACTTATTTCCTTTGAATATTTTGCACTTTTATGAATTTTAGGCTGGGTTTTTAAGGAACAAACAAAAACAAATTAAAAAAAGTTTACCTGCTGCTTTCCCTAAAATTGTCATAACTTCAACAAATATTGTTGTTATTAATGTTATGAAGAACAATCACTTATAAAACATTAGCTCTTAATCACTCATTATTAATTATTTACTACTAATAATAACAATTATTTTAATTTCTTTGCTACTAATTTTAAAATAAAATATTTACTTCTCTATAGCAGTAAAGCAAGAATGATTTTTTAGTATTCCAAATGTATAATTGAAATATAGCTCTGAAGTCATAATTTTTAGTGGGAATAATTTTTTTGCATGTATATAAATTTTTCAAATAGCTGAAATCAATGTTTTATATAATCCAAACGGTCGAAAGAATATGATTTTAAAGCCAAGATATTTTTTGCACTTTATTATTTTCTTTCTGTACATATGTTTATAATTGACAGTATACTAGCTGTGCCATATTGTTTCACTCGCGTGAAATTCGGAATAAGAATAAAAACTTTTCTTCTCACATGTTGCTCCTGGTGATAAAGTTTTACCATACTAAATTTTATAAAAATCCATTCAGTAAAGTTTACGTGATTGACGCACAAAGTAACATGCAAACAGACAGATAAAAATTATAAGAAAAATTTTCCGGCTGCTATTTTCATTCTATATATTAAATCAATCACCCTTTTTAACATGTACAGAATTTACTCTGTTACAATTTATTATTTTTATAGATTTTAAGCGAACATGTTCAAGTATACATTACAGTAAATATTTTTAGGAAAAAAAGGATTATTTATGAAATATAGAAAGGCAAAAGGAATACGCATCTTAAGTCTCAACTGACCTCGTTTTACTACTGTAACGTTACTTCATAATGCAGTAAGGATATGGTAGTAAAATGAGATATAACGATATACTAGTGAACTGACGAAAACAAATTAATTAGTGAACAATTTTTAATTAACCTTATGATTGTTTCATTTTTTACAAATTGTATTTCTAGATGGATTTTATGAACAGTGTAATATCTTCAAATAATGACAACTGACGCTGTCTAGCATATGGTGAATTAAATAAAATTTCCTAAATAAAACAAGAATATTAAAAGGTAAGTCTTCAAAAGCTTAATTTAAAAGATTTCGTTTCGAAGTAATTCAAAGTAATAGCCAGTCTCGTACACGATTATTATTTCAACATTTAAAATATACATTTATGGCAAAATCGCCTTTAAAGTACTGGCATCCTATAACTGCATAACTGACAATCATTCACGAAAAATCATTTCGTGCAAGTATGCTTATGTGCCTGTATGATAATTTTATGGTTTTGTATATATCGGCACGTAGGTGAAGTTAAGTGAAACGAGTTCAAACTTAATACGTTTACTCTTCGTCATGGAGTAGTTCCTGTTATCCTATTTCGTCTCTATTACAAGATCTTGGCCATCAGCTGTGACCAAAAAACAAGTGAAATAAGGTCATATATATAGAATCTACTCCAAACCATTGATGAAATCATCCTATCACCATTTTCCGTGTCCATCATCAAATCTTCGCTACCACTTATGACCAATTGGCTTGTCAATATAAGTCAAACAAGCCGAAACACAATGAAATTACTTCTCAACAGTAGAAGTACAGTTATCAACTTTGGCTTTCATCATCAGAGCCTGGACACTACATGTAACTAAAAAATTCGACAAGAAAAGTTAAACGCGCGCAAACGTGTGAAACATATTCCATTAAGGATTTCTAGAATCACCACACGCGCTTATTTATCCTGAAATAGATAAAAAATTATTGTAAATTTCAACACTGAGGTCATACAACATGAACATTATACGTATACGTATGATGTTTTTATTTTTATATTTCACTGACATTTAAAAATATTGGCTATATTTTAATACGATTTTAAATGAGTGCTATGCTGAGTACAATTTTTTTCTCATTTCTATTAAGGCTAAGTATGCCCAGAATGAAGAGAAATGTAGTTAGAAGCACAAAGTAATGTAGTTACAAGCACAAAGTAGTTACAAGGAGCGAGGACAACGTAATTACAAAAGTAGAGAATTTGAAAAACTTTTTCCGTATTTTTTTCAATATAGTTAGTTATGAGAAAATTTACGTCAGCAGTAAGCATTACATAGTAAAAAACAGACTAAATTTATTTTCATTTCCCTAAGAATAATAGCTTAGCTTTAAATAGAGCCTTAAGAGAGTTGATATCGCAAAAATCCATTAAATACCACAGGGCTAATCCGAGTATCCTGAATCTAAATTAAAAGTATTAAAAAGGTAATTGTGAATTAACTATTCATAACCATAAATTCATTTCGAATATTCGAACATATTCACGACTAAAATCATACACCTTCTAAATTTGGGAAAGAAAATAAGTCAAATTAAAAAGTTTTTTTAAAACAAACATGTTTTGGTATGTTTAAATAACATAGTGTTGACATTTAATTAAATCATGAAAACGTTGCACTATTCCACGGTCATATCGATAGCTGAAGAAAATCTTGGTCATTTTTCGCAACCTTAACCACATTCTAATCCCTGATAATTAATTAAAATTATTATAATACATTTCTGACTTATAATGTGGGGAAAATCAAATAAACTTATTATATTATGCAGAAATATTAAGAGATAACATTTTTGTTAATTTTCACCTTTTCATATTTAATCTCGCAAATTCACACTACGTGTCAATTATCAACTTAAATGCTTAAAGCAAATATGAATTCATCCATATTTAATTTATTGCCAGGAAATTCGTGTACATTTCCGTAAAAATGAGCAAGCACACCGTTTGGTTAAAGTCAAATAATACGTACCAATATACATAAAACAATGCCACAGAATTATTTACACGAAAGTACCGACACACGTTGAGGTTTTACAAAGCTTGTAAGAGAGTTACTGAAAGTAAACATAGCCTTTTCCATCGTTGGAAAGGTTAAGTTAGGAGATTTCGTTAAATATGACGTTAATGATTTGTGAAATACTTAAACGTCTGTATTAAATTAATGTACCTGTGTTGTATTTGTAAAATGGAAATAATTTCTTCATATTGACATTGGTATTAACGCGAATCATGTTTAGAACAGATTACATTGCGAATAATAAAACTTTTTATTTCCTTGTCGTTGTCCCCAGAATATCAGGTATGACTTCTTATGAGTGAGAGCCTGTGTTTGTGAGTGTGTATGCGCGCGCGCATGCATGCGTGCGTGTGTGTTAGTGTATGAGTGCGTGTGCGTGAGTAAGTGCGCGCATGCGTCCGCGGCACTGCCTATGCATGTGCCTGCGCATGTGTGTGTATACATATCGATGTAAAAAAATATTTCCATTTTTGTATACAAGTGTAAAGATGAATGCGGTAAAGTCACAGAAAAGGGCAAACCGTTTTTATGCTCTATATAAAGGAGAAGTTCAAAAAAATTACCCTTTTGAAAAATTTAAAAAATCACCACAATATATGATGTTCTCCGCTTGACATCTGTACAGTATTTAGACTACACTGGAAAATATTGTAGTACCAACACTTATTTGAAAAGAAAATAACATGTCATAATATTTGTTTAATTATCTATACGCCAAATATAACAAAAGTATACCTGTATATAATGCAATCAAATCTCTAATTATTGCAGCGAAAGCTGACAAATTATAGCTATCTTACTCTAACGCCTTTTACAATTAATAAATAGCACTTAAGCTCTAGGCGTTTTCAATGTTGAAATTTCAGTTATTTTCACAAAATGTTCCACACGCCCTATTACTATATAAATATGACAATTCGTTTCTATAAAATAATGTTGTAATACTTCTATTTATAACATTATTTTGCGGTGAATGTTTCTGCAGTTAATATTTTGATTATATATATAGTTTAATAATATTCTATGGGTATAATACGATGAGTTTTGTAAATAGTCGTCAGCTGGTAGGATATTTATTTGGGCCAACAATATTTTAGATGTCAAATTCGTTTGTTTGAAAAGATTCTCTTTTGAAATTGAATGGAGTACAATTACGTAATCATTAGCTGAGATATGAAATAGAGAGAGATATACGTTCCGTTTTCATCGCAACAATGTACCTATTGCCAGCACTACATAAAGCGATGTTACACGTAATATGGTTTAATAAAAATATATTTAATGCAACTGCCTTTGAAATGACGTGGGAAAATTCTTAAAAATCATAATAAAAATAAAATTATTTTTGATTATGATTTTTACGATATTTTTTCAGTTTTGTGAAAGAACTCTTAGATTTTTTATTTAATTATCGAACGCTATTATTGATTTATTATTGATTGAATTTTAAAACATGTTTATATTTCTCATTATGATACCATAGATAATTAGCTGTATGCTTAGATTGTCTTCTTCAACTGTACACCTGTTTATAACAGCTTATCCTTATTATTCAGCTTACAGTTGTAGCATTCATTTCAGTGTTCATATAAATAGGTATATTAAGGGCTCTAATCATCGTTTCTTCATTTTTATTCGTTAATGGAATAAATTTTGTTTGTAGTTTATATTGATTCTGGCTAATTTCATCAGCCGTTTTGTTTTGCCTTGCGCTCCTACTGTTTAAATGATAACGGAAACTTAAGCTGTGAAACTTACAATCAAAACAAAATATTGATAAAATAGTTAGCCAAACTGAATGCGTCGACAATTTAGCTTTTCCTCTGGAACTAAGACGGTAGTAGCAAAATTCGACGTATACAAAAAAAGACTTGAATATCGATTAGGAATTTTTATATTCATTAGTTCTCGTGAATATAATAAAAACGGCCCCGGTTTTTTAATTATTTTGGTTAGCTTCTTTACAAATAATTTGTAATGCATAATCGGCCATTTAGCTGTATAGCCAGTAATTTCTATTATTATCAACAATACCATCAAGTTGAAAAACCAGGCTGTTAAAAATTTCAACCTATTTAACATTTTAATTAACTCTTAACTTTAATTAATTAACATTTAAATAAACACGTTCACATTTGCGAACACGGCCAAGTTTCTAATTTTTGTCGATGTATTAATCAATAAAAACAAATATAGTTTGTTATAAACATATAATTATCATAAGTGACAACGTACAGAGAAAAATCTTTAAATTATTGAATACTAAATACGCAGATATTGATAATACTTAACTACGCTAAAAACAATAGATACATATATATATATATATATATATATATATATATATGTATATATATATATATATATATATATATATGCATAAACTAACAGGAGCCTATTTTATATAACTTTAATTATATGGAAACTTGCTTTTCACAGTTAGCCATTGGCAATACAGAAATCGTTGGAAGCTATAAAATTTAGGTCAATATGATATTTAATATAAACATTTGAGTGAAAATTTTAAGGAAATTTGTTTAGTATTAAATGCTTGTATTATTATTATTCGAAAAATATATCAAACACGATTACATGAAGAGACAAGAGAAAATTGTATATTCTATATCTAACGGCAATCATCCAAATGAAAAATTAAAGTTCAAGAATAAACATAATAAAGTGCATGAATATGCAATCGAATGAATACTTTTTTACGGACAGACACATTATTAATATTTTTGGATTTCTAAAAAAAAATATCTCTATTTAACTTCCATTCAATGGATTATTTAATAATTAATGGTAGATAATGGTTTTGTCTAAAATTACCAATCAAACAAACGACTAAACTCCTTTAATTTTTTTTATATCCGAGGCAAATTAAAGTTTACCAGACCATCAACACGCATATTTAAATTAAAAACGTAAAATTCGGTGAATAATTATATCCATGTCGATTAAGAACCCAACGGATCACACATAATTAATTTTGTGGATCTTAATAACGATAATAACTTAACTATGCCCTTATTACTTTTAAATGAACGTATTGTTGACCAAAAATTAACAAAAACTGTTCCACCCAAAATATTTAATGGCCTCGAAAATTAAAAATATCTCGTAATTCTTATGTTCAACATGCGATTATTCACAGTTTCTCATGTAACAGTGTCAAATTATTCAAATCAATATATCACATATGGACTTAAACACATTCACTAAAAGAGTGTAAATCATATCAGAACGATATCGATACACGCACATATAGAAACACTCTTGTAAACAACGCGTAGGCAGAATGATCCATGCGCCGCCGGCTTTGATCGCGCAGTGAGCATTCCCACTTTGCTTTTCGCCCTCCTCACCCTATGATTCGAGACTATAAATCTACATATAATCTCACCGTGCCGTGGCGAAGAATTTCATTTAAGTTTCTATGTTCTAGTTACGAATATAGGATAATAATATATTGCTGCGAAAGATCGGTGTCTATCTAAAAGAAGATCGACCTACTCGTAATATACATCCGCCACTTTTATACCAGCCACGGACTGCTCGTTTAAAATTATACTTTTCATCAGCCACCTTTTTATCTGCAATTTTGGAAGCCTTAAGAAATTGAAACGAAATAAATTGCAGATCGTAACCTGAAGTATTCATGTAATTACTTCAACAGTTTATCAAAATCGTTTTAGTTTTTCCTTTTTTAAAGTTTAGCCTGGACGTATTGATAGAGAGACGGCCAGAAATACTGGAAGCCAGATGGATGAAAATGAAAAAATTTTAAATTTGTGGTTAATTATACTATAAATAACCTACCACACAAAAAGAGATGAATTGCCAAGTCACAAATAGATACTACACTTTCATATATTTGATTAGATGCGTAGATTCATTAGATCTTGGAACAATTTTAGCTCATAAAATCTAGACTAACATATAGCTGATTTGCTTTGCCATTCATACACAGTGTATGAACGGCAAAGCAAATCAGCTATACATAAGCCACTTAATAAAGTACTGAGAAAGATCCCAGTACTTTATTAACTGGCTTATGGTCTATAGTAATACTCGTAAATGCATTTATTTTTATCTTTGCTTTAATTAATAGACGGGAAAAACTCTGATATTAAAATTTTATCACTAATATTCCCATATTATAATTTATATTAATAAGAAATAATTACAATGTAAACATTGTTTTAAGAGAAGTTTTTAGAAATATCTACATAAAACTGCACATATAATTTTATAATAATTAAAGGTGACAACCGATTCTGAAATATTATGAGTATCTATATATTGAAAATATTTTAACATATTAAAATACATCCATGCAAAGAATTAGGATATTGGTCATGTGAATTTTCGTGGTCTGTGAACTAGACAGTCGATGATAAAACTTGATTAAATGTGACTGTGAATGTGCATTTGTGGCCTTGACCATTCACAAGTCAGGTCCGCTATCAACGACTGGTTCTTTCTTCCAAGCGTACATCACTAATATAATAAATTGCTACGTTTATATCCTTATCCAATAACACGTAAGCCATCAACGTATGGACGAAGGATTGATCCTTCCGTAAAATAAACAACAATAAAATTATAAAATTACGAAGCAACATTTAACTAACCAAGAAAATTCTCGTAAATCGTTTAAGAGCAAACATAACATATTAGTGAAACAGAGAACCACATACACAGAGTGTAAAAAATATCTATTAACATTCAGGTGATTCTATACTTCATAGCATTAGATTATATTGAGGAACTATATTGCAATTCTCAACCAGTGCTAGAAAAATTTATGTCAGAGAAAAATTAAGGTCAAATTTAAATATGTTTTATATGATTTCCCTTTAAATGTATAAAAGCTCGGGAACACGTTTTGGCTGAATCAATTAAGCTCTAAAAGTCTATTCAAACCGAGCTCCATCACTTTTTATATTTTAAGACAGAGAATTAGCCTTAAGTAAATACGACGTTTTGAGTGACATGTAGAGTTACTTTGTAGTTATTGCTAAATTGTACGGCCTTCAATGATTCACACGACCCGAGCCAGTTGATAACTGTAAAGTATTTAATTATGGTGAGAACGAGTTATTTTTTCCATTTTGCTTTTTTAATTTTGCAATCTATTTGAGCACTTCTTTATACATTAGATACCTCATATTTTATGTATTTCTGTACAATTGAGAAGTATTATAGCAAATTACAAATTTAATTTGATTTAAGTAAATTTGTCATGTAAACAAAATTCGTTTCTCGCCATTAATTTAAATGAGCAACACTTTTCCCTTTAATTTAAATTCAGTAAGAAAGAACTCAAATTAACTGCTTGATTTTAATCTTTTTGGCAAATTTAGTAAACTTAATAATATATGTAATATGTATACTCAATAGTCCAAATCGAAAACGTTTTCAATTCCTATAAGAACTATTATTACAGATAACAGAAAATAAATCGATAGTTCCCCAACATATTTCCTCGAAACAGTACATTTCTCAATGCACTGGAACCGGTTCCTAAAGTAGTTTTTCAATTTGACTTTTCGAATTTCGGCTCCTATTTACAACCACAATGCGAGAATTTTGCTCTTACTAGAAACAAACTACTTACAGTACTCATAATCGTTACATTTTCACATTGTTTTCTTTTGAATTTTCTACTACTTCTCAGAAAAATATGAATAAGTTAATAATTTCCTTTGAAATATTATAACGTGTTTTAGAAATTTATTTCCAAGTTGGTAATTAAAAGGTCATTGGTGATATCAACATCAAGTTTTTGCACAGTATTCAATTAATCATTAATATTTTCGTTTCTATTTAAATGTTGAAATTTAAATTTTTGTATCGATTATAAGTTTCAGAATGGACTTTATAAGGAGAGTATATACTTGAAACTTAAGCTATGAATTACATTCAATTTCAAGATAAACCTAGAAATTAAAACAAAATTAAAAATAAGATTGGTGCATATTAAGTATACTTCTAACGATCTTATAGCTGAATATGTTATCTTTCTTTAAGAAATGTCCTTTTTGTCTGTTTGTTTCTATATAATTAAATTCTACATTGTTCCATCTCGGAACCATCTAATTACCAGCAGTACTTGCTCTACGAGGTTCTTACCATAATACAATTATTTGTACAGTGATTCCATTATAGTATTTACAAAAAATTATATTGTTTTTCGCAAGTTAAATGTATCGCCTTGTATATCTTTTTCACGCGTAAATATGTCGTTTTTCTGAGAAAAAAATGTCATTTGGAAACATGGACACATTGTCATGCGTAAGGTTTCTTTCTTTCAATGATTCGATTGTCTTCATACTCTTTGCCAGAAGATCTCCAGTATGATCTGTTTTGTGCAGAGCCTGATAAGATTCTAGTTTAATATAACATTTTGTGGAATAGTCGGGGAGAGAAAGGTTGTTCGACTATTATGAGGTTTTTAGGATCAATACATATTTAACTTGTTATGTCAAAGTCGTTTTTCATGGTAAATTATTTCATAACATGTGCAAATATAAAGGGATAAACTTAATAAACAGTAGTAACGTCTAAATATACACATTGCATGCTGCCTACCAGTTCGAATTTAACTTGATCGAGGTCAATTTCTGCAAAATAATTTATTCACAATGCTGAAGCCAGTATGGAAACGATGATCTGGTTACAAACGATAATTTCGACGTAATCAACACAGGGCAGATCTTACCACGTTAGATGGATAATGATTATTTCATAAATGTGAATGAAAAAGCGGTTATCACGTATTTCCTCGTTTGCAGCAGTCTACCCGCATCATCCCGTAGTTATATAACGGAGAGTGACTAGTGCAAGGTTTTGGAAAAAAGACACCAACTAGATTAGGTAACATTATATTGAGGAACTATATTGCAATTTTCCACCTAAACTGTCCACCTATCCGTGTAATAATTTTACAATCCATGTTTATATAATGTGTCCGTCATTCTGTTTCATTTATTTTGTTGCTAACATTTACCCTCAACCGCACACTACTCTATACCAAGATATCATATTGCATGTAAATCACTGCGATGTCGTCCTTAATGAAACCATCCCAAATTGTTTGAAAATCCGAAAATGCCAGCTATTTATAAGAAATTAAATAAGTATTTTTTTTAGATTTTACTTTTATTATTATTAAAGTAATTAATCCTCGGTAAGAGCCAGCAATATTATATTTTTTTATTAAAAGGGACTCAAAGGAAACTTCTGGGACATTGTACAGAAAGAATAAAAAATAATCCAAATAGATATAATAAATTCAATTTATAAAAATTTCTTTAGGTGTATTATTATATCACCGAAATTACGAATTATTTATTTTACTCGATAGTTACTAATAATCAAATTCTTAAAAATATATTTTCATATACGTATTATACTCTATAATTTTATTTACATAAGCGATACTGTCCTCCGAATTTGTCTCATACCTTTTTTAAATGTCATTTTCATAGCATAATTAAGCAGGAAAAAATTAGGTTCATTAAACAAATTATTAAAATAATATTACACAAATCTCTTTTTGGATTAAAATTCAAAATAATAAGTTTTTTAATATTCAGATCATCTCGGAATATTTGATTAGTTTTTTTATATATATTAAGTTAAATGATCCTTTCCTTGAGATACAAAAGTGCATTCGTTATAGAATTTCCATACCAAAGTTTAAATCGGCGCTATTATGTTAAGTAAAACATATTTTTCCTGTATCTGAGATAATAATTTAATAGAGTTCATGGAGTGGCTGAAAGTGTTCTAAATGAATAAATTATATACATAAATAGAAAAAAATTATCTACACAAATATATAAATGGATCCGCTTATAATATATTTAATTAATTTTTTTCTATTATAGTAAAATAATTGTTTATTTATTCTAATCATTAATTTAATAAGTACTAAACAAACAGACAGTCATAAAACAATTTTATTAATTGGTACATTGAAAAATGTACCAAGTAATAATTGTTTATAAATTGATGATAAATTTAAACATTTCTTAGAGAAAAGGAAATACTTATCTCTAAGAAATTTTTAAAATGATTGTCGTATATTTTACTAAGTAACTTTTAATTAACTTATTAATGCACAATCATTGGTAGGTGGCTAAATATCGCGCTTATAGAAGGCTCCCGTTTTTGTCTACACACGCTTGAGCAGTTGAGAATGTGTTAAAACGCATTATAGCTACCACCCATCGTCACAGTACAGGGTGCACTCGTAAATTGCTCCAGTCGGGGCGTCGCAGTTGGGCAATTGAGCTGCAACTGTTACATGATAGTGCACCTAACTACCCAAGATGGTTAACTACATTAACGACTAACAGTTGCACTTTGACACGTAACTTTTAGGATTCCATGGTAAAATAAGGAACGCTTACCTTTTCATCCTCTTCCTTAATCAGTACGTGTCAAAGCCTCGCTTATAATTTCCATGACTTTAGACTTACGTGCAAAAAGTTTTTCTGAGAGTCATTTCATTTCATGTCATTTCATTTTCGATATATAAGTGTCATTTAAGAAATATTAAAAGCTTCAAGTTAACGAGTGTTGTAGCCTCCTCTATAAGAGTTCAATCATAATTTAAAAAATTCGAAATTATTCTAGACCACATATGACAGGAGTTTCAGTTAAATTATTTTGATTACCATTTTAAAAGCTATGCGAATATACAGAACTCCAATTAGTGCATTCCCCACATATACTTGGTTTTTTCATTATATCAAATATTGCATTGTTTTTTTCATTTCTGAAAAATTTTGCGCTTGAAATGCATTCAATAACTTGGAAATATTTTCGTGACTAATTTCTTCACATATATATTCCTTTAACTAAGTAACGCGAGGTGCTTTTATTTTACATACTAATATTTTAAAAGAACATCTGCAAAATTTAAGTAGTAACAGATTCATCGAATTGGAAAAAGCATATTAATGATAAGTAGGAAGAAATGGTTTCGATCTAACTTTTAACAACGTATAATCAAAAGTTATACCAAAACCATGGTACATCTTTTCAGACAAACTTTTCGAACATAAATTTTCAAGGGATCAAAAATATGCTTAGTGATATAAAAATCTGGAAAAACCATGGAATTGCCATGTCTATGTATTGAAGATAATTATGAAACTCAATTCAGGTGATATAAAACAGTTAGGTAAATAATATTTTCGAATGGCCTACATGAAATAAGTCAAGAAAACCGTTATTTTAAAATAAAGGAATGGAATTAATGCTACAAGTATTCCATGCGATATATATATATATATATATATATATATATGTGTGTGTGTGTGTAGATATATATATATGTATATATATATATATATATTTATATATATATATATATATATATATATATATATTGAAAACGTAAGGATACTCACTTTTTCTATAAAGCTAGTTATGATATGAATATTACATTTTTCACAGGTGCAACATAAATAACTAGAAAAAATTTGAAAAAACCTTAGTCGAATTTCAAAAACATAGAAAAGAAAAAAATCATTGAACAAGTATATACATACTTCTTTTATACATTTATAAACATTTTTCATCTATTCTTTTGTCGTCACTCAATTGGAGTGGATATTTCTGAAAAATTTAATTACAATAAATCTTAAAGCGAACAAGCTAGGAAGTTGTGACCTACACACTCATAGACCAACATGCATAATAAAATTATTAGAGTTCAGTCTCTAGCATTTGAATATAGAACCAAAAACAAATCATTTTAACAATTACTATGGTATCAAACAAATTATTAGTTGCTAAATAATTATTCGAAATATTTGCGTAACTAAATTATGCACAAGCTAGTTACGCAAATAATTAAAAAAAATAGTAGTTAACACAGTATTTAGAAACAAAAAAATAATTTGAAATGATTGTCACAAGTTTCTACCACCAAATCAAATATAACTTCCAGTTAATAAACTTCATATAAGCGAAAAGATTTGCTGGTACATTGTTGCTTGCGTGGAAGTACATTACTTAAATTGAGATTCTGGCACATCTAACGGCAAGTAAGGCGTTTAATTATTTAAGGTACAGTGTACGTATTAAGCTACTGAATCTCAATAATACTGAACCGCCTTATACAACAAGGTACGGAATGGAGCGTTATGAGAAAAACGTATACTTATTACCACAAATTAATAACGCCCAGGCAGACGGTACCGAGATTTCTCAAGAGAGGCACTTGCGAGGAGCTTCCGCAAAATGTATTTGGTCTTCCTTTATGATTACGAAAATAAAATTTACGGATAGCGCTTATGAAAGGGTTCAGATGGTTTTATGTTTATAGAACAAAAAATGGCTGCCTTTATTTCCTCCTATTTCTATAGAGTCGAAAGGAAACTGCGAACAAATATTTGATGGCGTAGTTAAGTATGATTATTAGTTTCATCCTGGTATTTGTATCCTAAATTGTTCTTTCTTTGTCACAGGGAGTAATAAATTGGACAATAATGTAGTAAATAATTGCACCTCACAGCGTCAACTTCTTCTATCATGGGATCACTTCTTTAAAGTAGAAAATATAAATTAAATGAAACCGAATTTACAAAGGTAGTTTGTTTTCGTTTTGAAGAAAAATAACCAATAACAATGTCATTGAGTGTTACCTTTATGTAAATTGATTTTGTAGATTGAAGACTAATATTAACAACTGCAAATAATATTTAATCCTTTAAAAGTTAAAGCATCACATATATCGTCAGTGAACTAGTTCTACTAGTTTTTGTTCTATACTATTTGCTTTATATGCAAATAATTTACAGAAATGTAGCTTGTAAATGTAATTATGAGAATTGTCAGGTTCTTCTTTTCATTCATTAGTCTCTTTTAATGACTCCTAAAAAATACTTGTAAATAAAGGTGTAATTAGTTCTTATATATAATTATTTACTGAAATAAAATATTTATAAGTTTAAAAAAAAGTAGACTAAAAATTATTCATAAACTCTTTGTTATTTTATAGACTTTATTTAAAGAAAGAATAACAAACATATATAGAGCCAAACTCCATCACACAAAAATAATATGTATGAATATTTTTCAAACATTTGTCAAGAAAGATTTTTTTAGGTAAGAACGAGGAAATTTCTTTAAAAAAATGGCTAATTTGTTAATATTTAACAAATTTATAAAAAAAATAGGTTATATTTTTTACTTGTTAAGGCTAGCGCACGAATCTAAACAATAATTTCCTAACCATACTCGCATAAATTAGTTCCGCAGATATTTGGATGGGCTAATTTTCCTATAGAATCTCAGCTTATTTTTCTTTTAACCTCTCTCTTTCTTAATTGACAAATAACTCTAGCCTATCTTATAAATGCAACGGTGTATATTGTAAAAACAAAACAGTTTCTTGTAAACAACCAAATATTTCGTGAAGATAAGAGTGTATCTTGTAAAGGCAATATAGTATTACATATAAACAGTGATCTTTGAAGAAAAAGGAATATTTGAAAAACAACGGTATATTTAAGACAATCATAATACGTTTTTTATACTGCATTAATTACATTAATTCCATTTTAATTATAAGATATTTCAGAATTTCAAATATAACTGGCCTTCTTTTTAAATATTATTTTAATTAATTTATTCGAGTGAACGAAAAACTTCTTTTAAAGAAAAATTATTGTAAACCTAAATTACTAATTAAACATATATATATGTATATATATATATATATATATATATATATATATTTATATATATATATATATATATATATAAGATTTCTGTATATTTAAGATCTTAATAGTAAATCAAAATATAATAGCATCATCTCTCGCCAAAATTTGGTTTGATATTTAGCCAATTTTTTGTTATTTTTGTGCGTCGGGACTTGATAATTAACGTTAGAAACATATGAGAATATAAAATACCGTGCAATTTTTATTTATCTTCTGTGTTTTAATAGTTTACAAATGAAAATTTAAAATAAATACCAAAATAATTTTTGAACTCCAAAATAATCAGACACATAGTTCCTGGACTCATAATAATCAGATTCATTCTTTCAAGCAGGAATAAAACTTATACCGCGAAGTTTTCGTAAACATCTAGACACTTAAGAATATTTAAAGGTACATTATTTTTCTTTTAAACTATTTAAAATATTAATGTTTCACAACGATGTATCCAACATTGCATACTATTTTTTTAGACTACACCTGTTTAGAAAATCATGGCATCTAGATTTATGTTCATACTTTTTCTACAAACTTTGCAATATTTTCTAATAACGCTATTTTTAATTAACTTCAGACAAAGAAGTTTTCAAAATAATGGAGGAACCGTCTTATTTTGCATATTTTTCAGTGCATCTCTAAAGGTATAAAATTTATATCTACCTAACATTTTAAAATAAATATTTTTCAAATCCTTATTTTAAGCGGTTAAAAATAAAATATGGAAGTAAAATAAAATGGATTATTTAGTTATGCCTCATTCCAAAATCTGATATGTGGGGGTAAATACTTTATTACTAGGCCGAATTTTTATTATCTACGTCAAGCGGTTTCTGAAAAAAAAACGAGTATAACAGATAAACAGACTTACTTATCGCTGTTTAAACGCTAAGTACATAACAGTGGGTGATCTTTTAAGAATTCCGTTTTTTTATAATTTATGGTAACCCAAAAATTTAATTTTTTTTTAGCTTAGTTCAATATTAGAATCAATACAAATAATTTTTTAATTTTAGTCAAATAAAGAAAAAAAGATTCCAAGATTCTAATCCACTACTTCTGAGAACATACTCCAGTACTTTACTGCTATGCCGGTGACTCGCTTGGAAAATGAATGAAATAAATAAAGTTACCACGTACTTTTTCTTCACTTGCTCCATTTTTCTAAATTTTAATAAAAATTGGTGATTCCTGTAATGGTATTTTTCAATTATTGACAACTCTGGTACTAGCCAAATGCCACAAATGTCCCACTAAGCGCAAAACACCACTTGACATTTCACAAATGCTAAAAATAATAGTCGTTTTTTAATGATCCCAATAGTATTATTTATTTCACATATGGATTAGCATTAAAATTATTTGCCTCGTTTCATTCGCAGTCGAAATTGTTGTAAGTCAAAATTGTTTTAATAAATTTTTACTGCTCGATATAAAACTAAACAGAAAGCAAAATGAGACAAAATTAATATTCCCGCGCCAAGTCCTAAATAGGGCCAGATAAAATATTCATATTTAGTCATGAGCAAATATTTGACGATTCGTCAGAAAAGGTGACTAGGAAATGGTGCGGTTGGCTATTAATTTAAGGCACGTAAAATACTGTGTCGCGTTTCTATTGAGTTACAACCGCAATTTCTGACTTTTGAGGAAAGTATATTTTTCTAAGTCAAAATGAAACAAATTTTCCTTCGAAGTAGATATCAGTTCATATATTCAACTAAAATGCGTTTCGTGATATATCTTATATATTACATCTGAAATTAAGGAAAACATTTTTAATTTTTTTTTATAAGCTTTACACAACATTTAAAATACCAATATTTCACCAAAATACGGTTTAAAATATGTCAATTCGAATAGGTCCAAAATAGATTCGTTTATATTTCGGAAATACATTTTCGAAATTTATTAAAGTTTTATTTATTAGAAACTTATTAAACACTAGCAAATATTTAAAACACATCGTTCATCCCTCTTTCAATTAGGGACAGCGGTTAATTCGATAATAAATTTAATATACGAAAATATTAATATTTAAGTTACTCAGTTTATCACAACTCTTCCTCAGTTTATTATTTATTCATAGTTCAATATCTTATCAGACCTGAAGTGACATTTGTAATTGCGTAGCAAAAATGCCACAGACCAGTGACGGACAAATAATGACGGTGCGAAAAGCAACGCACTAGTCTGTGCCCAATGTTTAACAATTCATATGTTTGTGCCCAATATTTAGTATTTCACGTACGCTATTGTAATGTGACCAGATCATATCTATCATTTAGTATTCACTAAAGTCCTCGTGCAACAAAAGTTATTTAATGGTAAATTTAAACTTTCATTACTGCTACATCATCCATTACGCTGTCAATTATTCGATGTATTTAATTTGTGACTTTTAGGTATATTTTGATACCACCTGCATTCCATGAGAAGCTTCTAGATTTTAACGTTATATTAATTTCTTTACATGTATCGCAGTTTGGTTTTTCTGATGATTCTTATGTATTAGTGAAGAAAGGAAACTAGTTATGGCTAGAAAGTAAAGAGATGCTTGTAAAGGTAGTAAATTAACATTTAGCGTGCATGTTTTATTAAAAATATATACCTCTAACAAATTCAGATAACGATATTAACGAATTTGTTTAATAATGCTTAAGGTAAAATGTTAAGTGGGTATATGTCATAATTTAATTCAGTTACGGCGTTTCAATATTTCAGCTATTATATTTTAGAGCTTACACCTTAAAGTTTATTGACACATAAAGCTTGTTCCCACCAATTTGAGAAATATATAATTAAGCTAAAGAACTAAATATCACCCTATCGGGAAATTTTAGTTGGAAATCCTAATGAGATTTTGAAATCCTTTTTATTGTTTTGTGACTTGAACAGTTTAAATTCCTAATTACTTTATTATATTTCCATTCTTTGAAATGTGTAATAAGCTTTAAATAAATAATCTTATTTCTAATGTTTTAATAATCAAACAAGAGTAGTGAAATTGTGACAGATACCGTTATTTTCTAATTATCTGATCAAATACAGATTACTAATCCATATTTATTCAAAATTCCAGAACTAACCTAAAAACCTCATTTATCCCGTTTGCAAAAAGCGTAATAATAGTTTTGTTCAAATTTAGTCAGATATTGTTTAAAATTTTGATCTCTCTAAGTAAGTCTGCGTAAAAGTATCAAGAAAGTCAATGAAACTTTTGCTGAAATAATTCTAGTGATCGACTACATCATTTAAAAGTGTTATTATTCAGGAACATGAAAAATTGTGCAGGAAGAATATAAATAATAATATCTTGCTTAATATAAATAACAACCTAATCTAACCAACCTAACCTAACCTAACCTAACCTAACCGAACCAACCTAACTAACCAAAATAACAACCACATTAAGAATGTAATCTCTTTGCAAAAATTTTTCATTATTCAAATTAATCGATATAGCCTTTAAAACTGAAATAACATTAAACAAATATCTATTCTAAGAAAAAAGAAGGTAAGAATTTATGGCATTTTGAAGAAAATCATTGAAACAAATAACATTGATTTTTTTTTCACTTACGCATGTCCTGCTGACGTCGGTTATTGGTTCCTTAAATTTCTAAGATCAGATGAAAATGCATACATTTAAAACTTTACAAACTCGCCCGCCGATATTTACGAAAAATTATTGAAATAATAGACAGTTGAATTCGTGAATAGGCCTGAATTCATTAAAGTATGTTCATAACCATAAAAAAAACTGAACTCTCTACCTAATATATTGCAACTATTTAGTCATAAACGTGTGCTTTACCTTTAGAACATATTTATCTATATGTATATATAAATACACACATATATATATATATATGTGTATATATATATATATATATATATATACATATATATATATATATATATATATGTATAAGTAACTATTATTCTAAGCCTAATAGTTTTAAAGACGTGATTATTTAATTTTTTTTAAATTTTTGTTATTTTGGATGAAAAACATTTTTTATTATGTATTATTAATATTTCTGCTTTTTTATTGTCTAAGATCTTTAAGAGGACATTTGACATTATACTTTAAATGGAGTTATAAACCCATATCACAGGTAAATTTGACGTTAATTTTAGATTCCGTTACTCTTTTACATACGCTCCACGTGATTTTAGTCATTCGCGGTCGGCGCAAAACAGTAGTAAATATAGTTCTCCAGTTAGTTATTGATAGAAAGGTTCAAATTAATTGAATGATCACAAGTTTGAAAATCAAGATGCTTACAGTTTTCAAAGTGCTACAGGCTGTATTTATTTTCTTTTTAATGTTGGATAATTATTGAGTAATTACAATGGTTGCACAGTCAATAGTAATTATTCACCATTAAACTACAAGCAGGTTTTTTTCAGGGTTCATTTGTTAGATCTGTACTTTAGTAGAATACATAATTGTATAGTTTAGTTAAATAACTTAAAAACGCATGTGAAAACATTTGTATAATAAGATATATATATATATATATATATATATAAGGTATTTTCCATAAATTTCATTGATGTTTACAATTCGTTTGAAGAAAGTCTAAAGGCACCTAAGACATTTAGACTTTCTTCAAACAAGTTTTTGTTGCTCTATTTTGATGCTATAGGCTTTCAAGTAAGTCGAATGAAGGATTATCATGCAAGGTGCTTAAATCAATTGTTGGAAGAGAAATATAAATGTATGTAATTTTCAACATTTTCAAAGTCGTTTTAATTGTTGGAAAAGAAATATAATATAAAATATGTACATAAAATTTAAAAAAATTACTTAAGTAATCACGAGTGAGATTCATATTTTACATATATACGTATTTAAATAAAGGCAGAACATGTGTTTGATAAACGCAAGTAGAATGTCCAAGTTTGTGAGTTGATAGCGTTGCTAATATCACAAGTATTATTAAATTATAATAGTATATTATTAGTAACTTTGAGTGTTGTTAAATCCAAGAAGAATCAAAAGTAATAACTTAAGAAACGTTATATTATGTGAACAATAAGCTGAGACATTAAAGCACCATTAAAGTTTTATTTCACCTGAAAAAATAGAAGAAATCATGGAAAAAAGATGAAATTTACATAATAAAGAGTAAATAATGTAATAGCGGGAAAAGTCTGCCAACTAATACATTCCGATATTTTCATGTTTTTTAACCTATTTAGTAATATAATGTACTATCCAAAAATATATCTGCAATGAAATGTACTTTTAATTTCTTTGAAAACAATTTTCTGAAAACAAAATTATATAAACATTCCCCAGAAAACATGAAGTTTTGCAATTAATCTTAAAAATTATACGAGCCAATTAATTGTATAAGAAAAATTCATGATTATTACAATTAGTATTTATGGATGCTGCACAATGTACTACCTATAGATTTTGTGAAACACAACGTTGCTTTTAATGTTTTTTTCGTAATTACGGAATAATTCAACAACCCATTTAGTTCATGATTATTCCGTCATATTTTACTTCAAGTTCTAAATGAAAAAAATATATTTCCTTTTATTTGAAAGCAAAACTAATAAAATGAAGTTTGTTTATTGTTACTCGATTAATTTGTTGTTAAGTTTGCAAGACACTTTATTTCCGCAATTCTTCCTACATTGTTAACCTAATAGCTATGGCACAATATATTTTTAAGAAGTCATTGTAGTTTATAACGAGACCAGAATATAACTTAACTAACATTTTATAAGAAAAATATATTTAATATTTTAAACGAAAAAAGAAACACATGGTTGATACATATATTTAACTACAGCATTAAAAACATAAGTAAGAGTTTCGTTTTTTACAAATCATGGTCGTTAAAAACATTGGACGGCTACATTTTTACAGCTGCGGTCTTTCATAACCGTCAGCCGTAAATTTAATTTCCGTATTTTTAAAGCAGAAAAGAAAAACGAAAAGATTTTCGTAGCAAATGTTCCACGAACGTCTCTCCTCGAGAAATTTCAGCACCGTCCACTGGCACGCCATTAATTTGAAGTAATAAGTTTACGTTTCTCCCAAGGTATTGGTGTTTGGCGGAAACACTTTTTGAGTAATATAACGCTTTAGATAAATAATTTATATGGATAATTAATTAATTAAATATAGTAATTTAACGATCAATGTATATTTTAAGTAGTCAGAAGGAAAATTCATCGTGCAATGTAAATACTTGGGAAATGTATGTAATAAATGTGACTTTCGAAACTATAATCAATCAATACTTTCACGAAGTTCATCTTTACGAATAACAAGTGACATTGTTTCTTATTTCATAAATTATTTATGATTACTATTTCCAAATACATTTATTTATATATACATAGCTCTGATTTTTCGTTAAACCATTTTTATAGATCTGTTTTTTCTAATTTTTATTTTGAAAAATATTTACCGAATTCAAAATTTTTTTTAAAATAAATCCATATCTTTATTTTGAATCACAAGCGTATTTCAGATACTACAAGGTTAAATAATATTCAACTTATTGACAGTTACTGAAATAAACGATATGGTGAGTAAAATGCCCTCGAGAGTTCTGTAAATTTGTTACCCCTGATAATAGTGAAACTAGGTATGGAAGCAAGTTTTTTAAATTAGGATTTGCGCGAGTTTGTTTTCAAATTATGTTTATGCATTGAAATTTTTTTTACGCTTTATTTTAAAATTATTTTAAATAGCACATCTGTTGAATTCTTTAGTAATAAAGAAAAACAAGAAAAATTTTGGGAAATCGACTGTATAAAACTAACTCAAAATGGTCGTGTCTCTCTATGCAAAGAAACTGAGGGCTTAAAAATGAATCCGAAATATTCTAAAATAATTTATTTTCTATCGTCAAACTTATGCACGTAATTTTGTATAATACATACATACACGCCGAAATTCAAAATAAAAAGTATTTACATTTTCATAAATAGGCATGCTATCTATTGATGCACATTAATAGATATCAATCTAATTATGCTCTAAATATTATAATAACTTTATTTTTTTCTATCCGAGCTCTTAAATAAATTAAATAAAATTCAATATTTTTTTAGCTTTTCTTTATAAATAGATTGTTCGTATGGACACTATTTATGTACTATGTCTTTGTATGTACTCCATATTTTTGTAAGAAAATGCAAACAGCTTTTCAGTTTTATCGTTTCTGACAATTTTTGCATCCTGGAAATGTGTAGAATATTAAAAATCTGACTATCTTCATATGTTCGAACTTCTATTTGGGGCCAATCTTAATTTTATAATAGTATTAATTGTAATAAAATTTTTTTTTCCTTTCAATTTCACACTCTTGACAGTCTAACTTATATCAATTTAAATTCCCTTAATTTAGAAGTTTTAGAGTGAAAGTTAGCTAAAGAATTAATTATAAATTTTAAACTATTATAGTAGCAAGGAAAAGTTATCGGAAAATTATATGCGTGCGCGTGTGTGCGTGCGTGAGTGTGTGCTTGTGTGTGTGCGTGTGTGCGAATGTGTGCACGTGTGTGCGCGTGTGCGTGCATGTGTGTACTTGCGCGCGCGCGCGCGCGTTTGTGTTTTTATGTGTGTATCTGTGTGTCTGTGTGTTTTTTGTATGTATGTGTGATGTGCGTCTGTGTGTATGTGTGTTATATGTGTGTCTTTTTGTCTGTATGCCTGTGAATCTGTGTGTCTGTGCGCCCGCGTATTAGTGCGCGTGTGCGCGCGCGCGTGTGTGTGTGTATGTGTATATACATCATAAAACTATTGATCACTTAAAGAAGAATCATAGTAAAAAAATTTGTTTTTCCGCAGCGAGCTCTGCAGACACAATTAAAATGGATACGAACAAAACAAATCCTCATTTTCAAAACAGTCAAACCTACATTATCGGAACAATAAAAATAGTAGAAGTCTACATTATCAGAACTTTAATCAGTATTTATTGAATTCTTCACCACTAGAGAACTTAGTGTATATGCATTGAATTTAAAATATACCTTGAATGGCCACACACCTCAATATCGACCGTTTCACTCGGGTAATTTGTTTTAATGAATAAAATATACAAGAAAAGTAGGTGAAAAACACAAATTGAAACTTGTCTGCTTTAATTTATAGCAGCACAAATAAAATTCTAAACTTTATTGGGGGATACAATTATTTAATTCACTCGCAATTGGGTATTAATGAGGCTTGTAGTCAAAATCGGCTTCGTTTTTTTAAGAAAATTGGGAGAATTATAAAAAATAGCTTTCTTAGAAGCTTACGCAAGGTTGTAATAAAGCTTACTATTGATGAAATAAAGGAAAATTTACTACTTATGCAATAAAGATTAATATAGCAATTTACAAACAAACCTTTTTACATCGTTCCACATTATTCTTTTATAACCTAAAAGAAACAGTGCATATATGAAGCCAAACAATGTCATTACTTGACTTGTTTTAAATAATTGACTACTGTTTATTTTCTATAAAAAATATTCTTTCACCCCGCCGTTAACTGAAATAAAGGGCCACATATTATTCTTTTATCTTCCAACCATCTTCACTTCTTCATAAACGCGACACGTAAATTTCATTTCCGCATTCGTTAGGAAAAAAGAAACGGAAATATCTTTACGAGCAGGAAAATCTCGGCGCCGTCTACTGGCCTGTTATTAATTTCTGGTAATAAGTCTTGGTTTTTTTTTTGTAAAGCTCTGCTCAGAATGTTGTTGAATGGTGGAAATGTATTGTTTGTGGCTTACTGATGTTCAAACGCTTACTTTATTATTAATTGTTAAATCTGTTGTGCCAAACGCGCAGTTTAAGAAATATACGCCATGAAATATATGACAGTATAATAACTTTATAACATGCACTGATCGGCCGAATTTACAATAAAATATTTAATAAATATATAATATTTAATAAAGATATAATAAAGATATAAAATAGATAATACAATATTTTTATAGCGATAGAAAGAACCAGGACGTCCAGGATTCTTGGTAGGTGTAGGTAAAATATTAGCTCAGAAAGGAAAAAGAGCTGGAAAAGTAAAAGAGAAAATATTAAACACATGTCATCAGTGACATAATCAACTTTCTCCCATGATAATTTTTCATGTTGAGATCAACAGTCGTTTTATATTATATCTAGTAGTTCTATGGTAATGAGCTTTTTTAGAATGAACACGGGACAACGTCTCAGACTTCGATGAAAAGAGATAAGAAAAATTTTACGTATTATTTTCTTTATGCCAAATTTTAAATAGACGACAGTGGACCATAAGATTGAATATTTGTTCTTGAAGCTGTAATACAAACAATAGGTTTTAGTATTGACGTATTTCCAATAAATAAGTAATTAATAGGACCCATTCTAACATAGACATCGAAGAGGAGAGCAGAGCCTACAAAACAGATTTTTAGAATAACACATCCGAAATTGTGATAGTTCATTGGTACGTCAAATTATTAACCGGTCTTGTCGTCAGAAATTCCACCAAAGGACGACTGCCAATTGTTAACACTTATGAATAAGAACACCATTTCCCGCTGTACCAAAATCGGACATTTTTTTTTCAGAAAATGATCAAGTTTTAACTATTTCAAAAGTACTTAACAATTTAAGTAACAAGGTAATTGTGAGTAACAAGGTACATATTATGTGCGGCGATATGACGGGTTAATGAGGCTTGTATCGTTTAATGAGACTCACAGACCCACAGATGTTACTTTTGCATAACGTCATCATCAACCTTATTTTGTGTATTTTTGAAGCAAAAATTCCTTAAGTTACTAGCAGTCTAATATACCACTTGCCAAAAAGTTCTGATACAGTTGGAAGAATATTGATTAAAATGTTTTTCAAACATGAACCTGCACCGATTTCGTGAAAATTTCTTTAATTGAGAATGAAATTGATGAACTTGTTTGTTGTGTCGATTTGTATTTTGTTATTTTTGGGTAAAAATTATGAAAGAAAAATAATCCAAAATTAAGCCTTCTTGCCATACGCTAAGCGAGGTGAATAGCAAGAGCTAACCGTTCTTTGAAATTTGTTTCAAAACTCAATTCAAAGTCAGCGCAACGGACATACAAGGATTGCAAGTTGATTATGTTCGTTCATTGCAGTATTATAAAATATTTAACCCTAACTCGGATGCAGTTTGACATTAAAAGCACCAAATGATTATATATTTTATATATAATTATATATTTCTTGAAAGCTTTGAAAAATACAAAATAAAAATTCGCCAACGATTTTTGCTACTTTCGTCGTGCATTTAGTTCTGTGTAGAGTATATTGCAAATTTTTTAAATTTGTCAATCCTATTTATTCAATGATTTCGAGTGAAAATTTAATTGAATATGCTACCATAAATTAGTAACAAAATGGTTTCCATCAAAATAAAAAGGGTATGTCTCTCTATGTAACATTATTTGTCCAGACAAATAATGTTTAATGTAAATGATTTTGCTTACACGAAAGGTTCAATAAGTTTTACTTCATCAATGAATTTGTGTGAGTGAGATATACTTATTTCTTTTTTTTGTTTTCAATTTAATATCCATAAAAAGGAAGGTTAACAATAAAATTATTACTTATTTATATAATATTTAAGAAAGTAGTAAAGTTTTTACTTATCTTTATTATTCGTTAATGCCCATATTACGATACATGAAGCCGACTAATTAATCCAACTAATAACAATAAAGTAATTAAAGGACCACAAGATTCTTTTGTTAGAAAAAGTCTAAGAAGAACTAAAAATTTACTCTTTGATAGGCTAATTGTATTGCCAAATAAAAAACAGCGAAGTAGCTACAACTAAAATGAAAATCTTAAAGTGGTAGTTGTTACTTTGCAAAATATGATATTGAACTTCGAATGAGGAAAATAGAACTCCTCAATGACTGACAGCTAACCACTGGAGGCTACTATACATGTGCTTCAATTCAGTATACAATATTTCACAAAATGTCTTTAAGTATGTCTGGTATTTCACAACATTTTGAAGTGAAGTTCTCTATCTAATTTTAAAATATGCATCTAATTAACTTACAATAAATTATGTGTGTAAAAATAAGGAGCTTTTCTAAAAGTATTCACGTAAAATTGAACATAAAATATCTTTTAAAAAACCGACCTCAAAAAAACAGAACGTACTAAAAAGTAACGTATGATCAATTCAATACAGGTACTTACTTATTAGCAATAAATAACTAAGTTATTATTTTGGAAATCAGTGCCAGCACTGTCTGCCAATTTAAACAAATGTGAAATGTCATTTTATTTAAAATGTAAATTGAAGACTGAAAATTCTAATGTACGCGCAATATGAAATAGATTCATAAAAGGCGTATTTATAATATAAAATTTTACATTTCCTTAAGTTGATCGGCGGCCACTGCATCGACTTCAAAAATAAATGACTTAGCTATTTATTATTAAAAGTAGGTATCTATTTTGATTCAATTATTTTTACTTCTTAGTACGTTATGTTCTTTGAAGTCGGTATTCTAGAGTTTTTAGTGATAAATAATATTAATCTTCATGTTATAACTAACATTCACTTAGTTTCTTTCTTAGAATATTTCATAATTATTAAAAGTCACGAGCAAAAGCTAAAATGTAGATAATATCCTCTTTGTGTAAAGTTGGTTATAAATGACACACTTAAATGAAACCATAGTTGTAGCATCCAGTGGTTAGCTGCCAGTCATTGAGGAGTTCTATTCTCCTTCTTCGAAGTTCAATATCATATTTTGCGAAGTAACAACTACCACTTGAAGATTTTCATTCTTTGTATATAAAGTCCAATATCAGATTTTGAAAAGCAATAATTAAAGTAACAATTAACCAGCAGCAAATATCTTGAAACATGGCTGATTTACTACTATCCCTTAAGGTGTTGCATTATTTATCTTCAAAACTTATCATCAGACTCTAACCTGATCGATGGTTCAGTTATTTAGCGAAGTAATCACAACCATGGTAAATGTCTTGTATCACGGTAAGGAGTTTCATTGTTCGTTTCCAGAACATATCATAAGACTTTGAAATGGTTGATGGTGTAATTATTTAGCAAAGTACCATCTACCAGAAGCAAATATAGTGAATCATGTTTAATTTACTACCATCCGTTAAGGATTTCCATTATTAATCTAGAGAATGAATGATTGAATTTATCGGATTCTGAGATGAGCGATAGTCTAGTTATTTTGCAAAATAACAACTACCAGTAGGAAATATTTTGAATCACGTTTAATTTACTATCATCCGTTAAGTAGTTCCATTGTTCATCTCCAGAATGCATCATTAGACTCTGATATGGTCGATGGTGTAGGTATTTTGCTAACTAACTACTACCAGTAGTTAACATTTCGAGTCACATATAATTTACTGTCATCCGTTTAGGAGTTCCAATCTTCATATCCAGAACTCATCATCAGACCATGAGCTGGTCGTTGGTGAACTTATTTTTAAAAGCAATAACTACTAGTAGCACACACACATACATGCACAGTCACACTCACACGTACTCACGCACACGTACACGCAACCGCGCACTCGCATACACGCACGCACACACACCGACACACAGAAATACGAACACATAAAAACACACATACATACACACACACACACACACACACACCATGCACACCACACATACCACACACACACACACACACCTTACACATGCCACACATACCACACACACACACACACACGCGCGCCTTACACATACCACACATACCACACACACACACACGCGCGCGCGCACACACGCACACACACCACACACACGCACATCGAATCTCCGCATGTAAAACGTCGATATGGCTGTATGTGTACATTAATTTAAATGAACTTCTGCCGTTAAAAAATAATTAAATCCGCAGTTAAAACAAACATTTACACCGTCAGCTAATTTGTGTTAGAGTTCCTTACATAATCCCAGTACTATCATTTACACTTTGACAAGTGAGTCTATTTTGTAGTCAGGTGAGAAGGAAAATATCCTCTCATATTTTCCAAAAATGGTTGATATGATGATAGCGAAAACCTCAAATCGCCTTAATAATCCTTTGAAATTAATATTGGAAGTTCCTGTTTACACGATATAATACCATATTGAACTTCCCGCCGAGTTTACTACAATGCCCTTAGTAATACAAAACGATTTAATCTACCGCAAAATTTGCCAGATTGAATTGGTAAAGTTTTAACGAGTTCATAAAATTAATTGCTAACGAGATATTCTTGTTCGCGTGTAGAAAATTCTTCCCGCTCATCAGTTGTGAACTTATATAAATGTGTAAATTAAAACCACGTTAATCAATAGCATCTTTAAATATGAAATGTTATCCTTTGAGGTTTTGAGTTCGTATTATATAAATATTTATTTCAAATGAATTTTCCAGTGTTTAATTTATCTAAATGTATCATCAGTCTATTTTTAACTAATAAGTCAACTTGAATTTGTTCTAATAAAATCTCAAAATTACTATCTGGTAAGTATTGTAATGAAAATTGATAAAAATTTTACACAACGTGAAAGATCCCACAAATTTTTTCTTGCGTTAATACTTTTATTTCGTTACATGTTTGTTTATTTAATCGGTTTTCTGTTCAGAAAAGATTTAAAATAACCTAGAACAAGTATTATATTTTAGGTTTAATGGTTAGATTTTCATTCAGCAAAGGACCGAATATGAAATCTAGTCTTAGACGGAAATTTAGTATCAAATCTCAGTTATCGAGCTCAGTTTTAATATTTCATTTGTCAATGCCCTATAACATTTATAAAACTGCACCGAAAATCAAATAACCTTTTAAATATAAATAATTTTTTGAACATCGCACTTTGCTAACAAATGGATTTTCATGTTAAGTAAATATCCCACGATTTTCCAAATGTTGATTTATTGAAAAATTAACGCACTTCACTATTTTTAGGTTTAGTAATTAGTGATGTGGGAACTTTCTTACTTTGTTTCATGGATGATACTTCCGTGACATTATTTTATTAAATTAATATTATAATATTTTCAGTAACTAGAATAATATAAAGCAATCACCTATTTAAATATGCTTTTTACTGAATTTCTCCTCTTGATTTTGAGCTCATGTAGTATGAAAAAATGTACAGATTTGAAAAGCTATTAATACAAGATTGTTTTATATTAATTAAAATTATTTTTTAAAACTAACTTTTCCTATCAAAAAATATTGTTTCCAAAGTGGCACAAAGACTTACTAACGTTTCAGCAAAATATATTCAATTCTCTGTTAGTGAACTATTGTGCTTGAAATCTAAGTGTAGCTTATGAATCATTTATAAAAAAATCTGCGGCACCGATTCTAAAACAATAAATATATCAAAATACTGTTTAATTAAAAAAAAATAAAATATCCAAAAATTATATTTTTAGTAAAAGGTATTTACTTTATTTTTCTTACATTTTTCTGCCTACAGCCGTACCGAGAATAAAAAGTACAGAATATAGCACTAGTGATATACAAAACAAATTGGTTACTTCCGCGATAAAGTATTTTACATATACCATGCAAGTAAAGTCTCGTATTATTTGCATCGTTTTCCAAATCAGCTTTACATTTTAGTGCTTTCTACTTGTAATTAGATTAGGTCTCTGGCTTGGACTTTGATTGAATTTGCACATGTCACATATTCTCATGTACATGATCAGCGAGTAATACTATTACTGCCTGTATGGCGACAGTTGCAAATGTAAAAAAACTGCTAAAAATGAATCCTATTCTCATAATATATAAATGACACATTGAAAAGAATCATTAGTAACCGGCGATTGAAGAACAAGTTGAAACTTTTAAATCTAATTGTGTACAGTCTACTTCATATAATGTCACATAAAAGAACTGAAATGTGTTTTAAAATATACAAGAATTTATATATGTGCATATATATATGTGTATATATATATATATATATATATATATATATACACATATATATATTGTCCTAAGGAATAGTAAAACTATATATAAATCCCAAACCATATTGCTGGCATTCTGCTAACAAAATGTTTTGGGGCATGTTAACGTACGCAAAAACGTATTCATATAAATTGAATATCGATTAAAGTATTACTATAATATAGCAAATGTACAGATTTTAAATCTCTTTTCAATTAAAAACATGCAACGAGTTAATAATAAATAAATTGTAAATAGTTATTCAATATAAACAAATTTAAGCTCAAATAAAATTTTTCTATGCACGTATATATAGTTTTTTATTTTGTTACTATTCCATTTTATAATTCTACATATTTTTCGTTTGTGATAAGTTAAATATTTTATTAATATATTACTTAGAATGATATGTTTTGTGGCTGAAGGCTAAAATTTAAAAAAATATAATATGTAATTGAGAATGTCAATGTCTCAAACTTATGTTTATTCTGGAAAGAGGAAATAGAAGAAAATAGATTTTTCTGAAAAGCATATTTGCCTCTTTAGTGACAATGCCAGGCAACAAAATACCACGCCTTTTTTCCGACTACTGAAGTTATTATGATAAAATGCACAAGTAAGAGTTGTGCTTATAAAATTGTAAAAATATTTAAAGAAGCTTATAAGTCATCATAGCATAATTATCATCTTTTATTGTAATTGGAACCATATAAAATAATTTAAAAAAATTTAATGAGCAATCTCTATAAACTCGCGCTAGCTAGCGGAAGGTGAGGACAGGTGGCGCTTTGGCACTGTAACAGGTCTAGCTCCTAAATGACTTTTATGCCATTATGAAACTTGGTATAGATTATTTATACACTATTAGCTATTTTTTAGAAACAAAGAATTTAAGGAAATTAAGTGGATTAACTTTGCGGAATTCAAGTTTAAAAAAATTAAACACTCTTTATTTTAAAAAAAATCAAATCCGAAAATGCAATTAAAAAACTTTTTAAATAAAATAATAAAATAGGAGCAAGTCACACTAAATAAAATATAAATTCCTCTGATTTATATATTTTATTATAACTTTTAAAAACTGAGTAAATTGAATGGAAATAGCGTATATCTGCCAGACGGTCAAAGTTTCAAAATCGTCTAACTCGTTAACGAGACTTTAGAACGTAAAAATATTTTGTATTAGGACTGAAGACATAAGTAGGTATAATATAATCCAATATTAATATCGGAAACATCAATATTTATTTCTTGTCCGTTTCGCGTGGAAAGCCCGATTTATCAGTTTGACCGCGATGAAACTGTGCCAGAATATATGGTTTTTAAATTAGGATGGGAATATTTCGATATTTTCTTTTATGTATTTTTGATTTTAATATTATACTTCACAGTTGTTAGACAAGCGACTTATTCTTCGATATCATTTAATTTATTTCAGAAAGTTGACCGAAATAATTTTTAATTGACGCACAAAGTGCAATTAAATTTTCCTTTCATTTTTTCATGAATGCTTTTTTTTACAAAGACATAACATTTGAAAAATATTGCGATACATTTTTATTATACTTAAGAAGACCCTTTCAATGATTTTATATTCGATAGGATTGATGAAAAATAAATTCTGCTCAGAGGTCGAAGTATGGGAAGAAGGCAAAAAAGAAATATTATTTCTCAACTTTTGTTATTTGATCACTTGTTTAGAGTTCTCAATATTTACGTGTCAATAGAATCTATTATGCTATTTATTCCACATTTTTGGTAAATATGGTTGAATTGAGGATATATGTCATATTGTAAGATAACTTCAAGAATAATATCTAAAAAAGAAAAGGGGATGGACAATATGACTCATAGGTGGGTATGATAAAATTATAAGGACTCTGTTTTTGCCAATTGGATAATGAACCCTAAAAATTAAGATGTAGTATTTAAACATCTATGGGAAAAATTCATAAATTGTCTGGTTAATAGATTAAGTACTCATGCAGACCGACAGATGGTCATTCCAAAACTATGAAGGTTTAGTTTTTGCTATTTGTATATGACATCTATGCCAAAAAAATAATTAGAATAACGTATTGAGTAAGTACTTAAAGGAAAGATTATATCGCTACACTAGCATTAAGACAGTGCTAGTATTAAATAACTAATTATTTTTTTCTTATATATTAAAAGCAATACAATTAAATATTGAAAAATCATGTTAATATTTCATGAGTAAAACAATATATCCTCAAACCTTTAGACTTCATATACACCTAAGTATTTACAGAGCTTTAGCAGAGAAATTTATTTCTACTCAATAGCTTTTTTATTAAATTTGCTAAGTATTTTGGGAAATTGCAAAAAAGTATAGAAATTTTAATACATGGAAAAATGTGCATATTAAGAGTTTATTCAAAATTTTCTTTTTACTGGTGGGTTATATTCCTAAGTAAAAAAAATTAATTTTTCAGCCAGTTTAGAAAGACTAGCAGTTTTTAAAAAAATATCTGTAAATTTGGGTCCTGTTTCGTAAAGAAAATGGTCAGGTGGACAAAGCGGGAGTTAAAATCTAGGGAAATTACTTTTGGCATCCAAATAATTAAGTAGATCTATACCGGTAAATTGTGTAACGCAATATATAATTGAGAAAAACTGAACAAAATACTTAGTTTTCCTTTAAGCCACATAAAATTATTTATGAACGTTTTGACATTTTGTATTCTTTTAAATATTCCCACTGGAACGGAAATTTTCCAATACATCGATGTTATATAATGTAAAATATATGAAATTATTTTCTGGTAAGCAAAATACATATTTTTGAATAAATGCTTATATTTCTTTTTAAAATTCCATCTCACCTTCATCGCGTCATTTCAAATAACATGTATAAAAAATAATGACGACAGATTCCAAGGATTTTGAAATTCAATGGTTTATTATATTTAAAATTTCACCGTTTTTTCATAAGGATGAATGACACTAATTATACCAGTTTTAGATGGTACCATGGTAGAGTACCAGTTTTAATATTCAAAGGTCGTCTCTATAAACTTTGCTCGCTAAGGCTATTATTCTTGATTGCGTGTCAGGCCGAAATTCAATTGTTATTTAGGACAAGGAGTTGCATGCGGAATTCAGAGGCCCCTACGGTATCGAACGTTGAGAGGGTTGTTCGGACCGGTTTTATTATTAAACAAGTATAAGCATCGGGGTCAATTGGTTAGCGTATTTCTCGTTGTCGAAGCAATGAGCGTGTTTTACAATTTAAGTTGTCAAAAAGAAAAATAAATATCATACTATAAAATGCATTGTGTTCAGCGTGTCATCTCAAATTGATATACAAGCATAGGAGTAAACGAATACACATAATACCTGAGCACACGTGTATACGTGTGCTATCTAAATATAATAACTAATCTAAAAAATAGACATTAAACAACAAAATATTTTTTGATTGGCGCATACCCAGTATGAAATGCAACTGAACACCAAAGCTGAACATAACATAATAGATCTAACTATATTATTAGTTAATCTAAATTATTAGTTTTTTAAAGTATAAGTCCTTCGAGAGATATAATTTCACGTTCATCTGATTATTGACTGATGCACCAGATCATATACCGAACTGAATGATAATCGGTTTAAACTCCCCATTTTTTGCATTCCTTACCTCAACATAAAAAAAAATACGGAACTTTTATAAGACCATTCACGTGTCCGTCTGTCGGTTTATCTACCACATATCTGTCGTGTCATCTAACGACTTAATATTTGGCAAAATTATAAATGTTAATTAGTTAACTTTTAATTAATATTCAAAATATTCTTATGGATATTTTAAAAGGATATTGAATATATTTGGCATTGATTTTGTATAAATTCATTATTCACAATTAAATGAAACTAAGTGATTTAGTGTTATTTCTACTTTCTTTAAGTTCTTTACCACGATCTTGGTTTCGTTGTATTACAACATCTTCAGGTGGGCTGTTAGCGAAAATATCTTTGTAAATATACACGCACACACACACACATATATGTATGTATGTATGTATATATATATATATATATATATATATTTAATTCATATAATAATTCATTACGTTATAGATAATTTCGAATATTTTGTTACATTACAAAGAGTATTGGAATAAAATTGTTTGTTGTAGACAGTAACGACAAGGGATCGTTTTGATTTAAATTTTTGTTAATTTATTATTAATAATTTTATAATTAATGTTTCATAAGTAATATGTAATTGGGCATTAATAAAGAGAATATCTCATATTGCGCTCCTGAGATTAATTAAAAAAAAATACCTGTAGTTAAAAGGTAGAAAAGAAAATGATAAATGTGACGATTACTTTCAAAATTCTTTTTACTTCATTTGCACTTTTTATCGGTGTTGATAATTGAATAATATTGTAAATTATTATAAAATGAGTAAAGAAAGCAATTGTGCGCTTTTCATTAACATTTATGTTCTACTTTTCAATACACTAAAATTAAAGTATATTAAAATAAATATTACTTCTCATTTTTGAAACTTCGTCCGATTTTTATATCCAAGTTAACATTTTCTTATGTTTTCTGCAAATATAAGTACCGGTCCAAGTATTTACGAGAAAGCCTTATATTTAATATAAACCTGGTCTCAAATTTTAATACCTTAGTGTTTGAAAAACAAAATAGGGAGATTAATTTATTTCATATCAATAGGGGTGATAAATTTAGCCACAGAATTCAAAGGCGAGTCTTCGTAAAGTTTCGTTGCCGTTAAAAAGGCGATAATAACAAAATGTGAAAAGGTGGCGTTCAATTGTAAATTGCTTACTATTTTTAAATCTAAAGACAGGCAATGAACAAAAATAAGAAGTAAGCTCTGATAGATTGAATGGTTTTTTTTAATCAAACGTTTTCATAGTCGATTATTTCATCAAAATGAACGTTTCCTCAGTCAATTATTTGTTAAAATGCTAACAAAGTTTGAATTAAAACCACTTGCCAGGAATTTTTTTCTATCTAGATTTGAAAAAAACGTTATTTATGTTTGTAACACCCAACGTGAAATATTAAATACCGATAAAACCTTAATGAAATATCATACAAAATAAATATATTTATGTAAGTAAATTTTGGCATGTTTTCACAATAAATTTATTTCTCTTCTCTTGCAAATCGTTATATTTAATATTAATCGAATACGTAAATTTATAATTTAGAGATTTATATTTAAAAGATGTTGATTGTTAACTCTATTAAATAATTATTTGTGGGTGGTCATAAACAAATTAACAAAAGTTAAGCAATTGTGTGGCAAAAAATCGAGCAGAGAGATTATATAATATAATGAAGACTTGCTTGTGGAAAGCAAATCTTCATTATATTTACATATAAACCTTGAATATTGAAAGTTAATGGAATCTAAGGAAAAATAAGAAATATTCTGAGGATCTTTCGGAAAATATTATTCATTACCTAAGTTTTCAGTATTCTTGTCAATTATTTAATATCGGTAATTCAATACAAGCATTTTTAAAGCCAGTTAAATGTTATAGACGTTCAAAAATTTCACAGGTATTTTCACATATTGAGCGATTTTTTTATTTCAGATTCCCTTTTAAGTTCCCTAGGCTAATAGAGAAAAAAATCTTTATGAGATTCGTAACACTTCACACATCTGCTCGTCTGTCGGTCTGTCGCAGTCGCTTCATCGCAGAAACGTTTCATGTTGTAATGTGATATTCAGCATGATGATTAAAGCATAAAAACTTACAAAACATTTTGATTCAAACTAATTCAAAAATTCGTATAGAAATGTTGGAGGTGTAAACAGACATTAAAAAAAATCCTTGAAATTTTTTGTATCAGTTGTAATATCAATTGAAAGGGAAATAATATTATTTACTTTCATAAATAAAAAGAGCATAAATAAGAATGTACAGGCAAGCCTATCCTACATTTTAGTTATGTAGATATTAATTTATATACCATCATTAAATCACTTAAAAATAATATTTAATTGATACAATATAAACATAATATAACTGATATTGAAAAAAGATTCAAATTTCAAACACGTTATGGAAACAGAATAAACGAAAAACAAATCAATTGAAAAGTTTTACGTAAGAATAAAGGCCAACAACGTTATCGGTCCTCGTCCGTCTGTGCGCGTTTGGGTTCCTTACCCAAGTATTAATCCCCCCCGAGCTATTCCACCCTTCATATTTGACCATTCCAATTTCGAAAATATGTGAAATTAAATCCAAATCATGTCCCTTAAACTGACGTAATTAAGTTAAGGAAATAAGAACAAACTAATCGAAGTACAACACGGTTCAATTCAATTATTAGAAAAAGACTTACAAGAAGAAGGAATTGATATTTGGTAGAATATTTGTATTGTCAAGTAATCAGCAGTGAAATAGCTAAAACTATAATCATGACGTATAATTCAATTTAACGTCTAACGAATCACTACAATTTTTTCAATGAGTTATAGAATACTTTTGAGGAAATACCTCAAAAATTTTTGTAAATATTCTGCCGAGAAATTACAAAGAATAAGACTTCATATTCATTTTTTAAACTAATATGTAATTAAATAATTAAAAATTAAATATTTAGAAAATACGGTGCTCATTAAAAAAATTAGGAGAATTTAAATAAAAATGCGAAATACATAAGCAAATAAAACACCACTTTCTGATTTACAAAGTCACACATACACATCCACGCACACGTATGATACAATATGTAAAAATAAAATTATTAATACAATATGTAAAAATAAAGTTATTAATTTTTTATTTTTGGTTGTCATTTGACATGATCTAAGAAAATTCGGTCTTTAGTTTTATTGAAACGAAATTTGTAAAACTCAGAAAAAGTGTTTTAAAAATAAACAAGTATCTACTGACTACGGATTGGGAACAAAATATGGACATTAAAAAATAATTTGCAAATTTCATAAATACCTCACTATTAGAGCACCATAACGATTTATTTAAATTTCAAGTTAGTTTAAGAGAAAAATGAGAGGTTGATTTGAATTTTATGATATTTCAAATTTGTCCCAATTACCACTTTTCAGGTTTCTCATTTTTACAGATATATAATGGTTTATTATCAGATATATCGTTTCTGTTTTATGGCTGCTTTCACGTTTCCTTTATGTTATTTAATTTAAGTTCTTTTGACGGTTTGCATATCGGATATGCTGAATCGAATATATTAACGGTAATATGTTCTAAAATCGCTTTCTGAAAATTATATTGATTACACAATATTCGTATATTCTTTAGTTTAGATACTACAATTTATGGTGACCCGATAAATATTGATTATATAATATATAAATATTTATACTTAAATATATGTATATATGGATATATATATATATATATATATATATATATATATATATATATATATATATAAATATGTGTGTGTGTGTGTATGATCTAATTAAATTTTGAATAAAAATAAATTTTGACATCCATCAATAAAAATTGTTTTTATATAATATTAATTAGCAAAATTTGTTTGCACGGCGCAAACTATTTTATTTTTAGCAAAAGCAAAAAATAGTAAAGAATTACTTGAATATAATATATCATTACGACGGTAGGAAAATTAATCTTAAGATATCCGAGAGAAATGGTTTACAAAAGAAAATATTATTGAAAAATTAACACAATTTTTTTACTGCCATTGTTAAAATTATTTATATTTATGAGCAACATAGAATTATGATATGTTGTACTGGGGTTTATCCTACTTTGCTTTAATAATCGAATGTCGTCAAAAAAAATTTGAACACATTTTAAATAAATATAAATACACAAAAATTGTCAGTTCTCCTTAATTATACGTATTAATGAAATTGAAGTTTAGGTCAATATATAAATATTTATACTGACATACGTGTCACCACTGAATTAAGACACGCCCCATAAATTTAAAAAAATGTAGTGATACTCTAAGAGAGAATTGAAAATGTTTAAAACGACCAAGTTCAAATACTCCAAAACGAATTTAGGTTTGTCTGTTTCCATTTTTTGACTTTTATGTACACTGCGAAACACGGCTTTCAATATTCAAGTGTTACTTTAAGCTGGCAAAATAAAACATGCAAAATTATTTTTTAGGTTTTATTGTTATATCTTCATTCAATGGCTGAATGTTAACCTTAATTCCCGTTTTGTATTAAACATAAATTGTTGAGCTCTATTTTAATGGTCAATATATCTAAGTATACGCCATAACATCTAAGTATACACATAAGCTTTACTAACACACTATCCCGTAAAGAATGGTTATTTTTTCAGTCACTGAACCAAAGGAGTATAC
The DNA here is from genome assembly GCA_039881145.1 of Druceiella hillmani. Classification (NCBI taxonomy): domain Eukaryota; kingdom Metazoa; phylum Arthropoda; class Insecta; order Lepidoptera; family Hepialidae; genus Druceiella; species Druceiella hillmani. Next base: position 27,136,956 of record JAYKKI010000022.1, on the reverse strand, counting down.
CTTGTCAGGATATGAAATTTCATTCGTAATTGTAAACAAATATATTTGGCTGCATCTTTCTGCATATATATATGGTCAAATATATAATAATATCCTACCACATATATCAGAAAATATGCAGTATGTAATAGAATATTGGTGGTGTATAATTCATAAATATTAATTTTTTTCCATTTGGTGTAGGAAGGTTATAAATTTCAGTTCTTTATTAAGTTTTTACTACAAGATGTTATGCTAGTTGCAAACTGATACAATTTTTTTTTAGAAATAACCAATTAAAATTCTATAAAAGTCCAAGTAGATTTTTTAGAAGTTTTTTTTCTAGTCCAAGTGAAATTGAAAATTGGATTTTTTCATAACTTAATTGCAAGTAGTTTCTGTCTCGCACATTGTTTCTCATTATTTTACATATTTTCCTATATAAATAATATGGGCAGCAAGAACTCTACAACTCATCTTTCAAACCGGCACTTTTCATTGGGATTATTTTTTAGGCTCGTTTAAGGAAAATAATTGCAGAAAAATTACCAATAATTTAAAATTAAAAAAACGGCAATAGTTATTCAGTAATTCTGTTCGTTTAAAAGCTTGACGTTTTAAAATATTATACAGAAAAGAAAATGAGGAAATTAATTCATGTTTAAGTACGGTAAAGTACATAGCTATTGCACACGGAAGAATTTCAAACACTGACAAAAAAAATATTAGAGCTATCAACTCATTGTAAATATTATCTTATAATATAATAATCTTTCCTGTAGAATATCAACAGTACGTCAATTCGTTTTGGGTTACAATGAAATGATAAACTGCACAAAGACTCTCAGGTTTGGTAACAGTTTCATTCAAAATAATAATTTTTAGAAGTTGGTCTCTCATATTAATTTTTAGAGGAGCTTATACTTTAATTTCTTTTCATAAATCAGCTCACATTGTTGCTTAAAATTAATCATTTGTCGTTTTGTCTGTTTCTGTAGAATTTTACTCTTGGGATCCACCAAAGCATTCTTATTTATCTTACTTATTTCATTGTGAGGAAACTCGTATTTGTCCAATATTTTCAGTCCTATTGTCTGTTTTGTCAGTCGTTTTTTTCCCATTTATCAACCTTTTCTCCTCTTTTATTTTAGGTGAATTATTATTTTCAATCTGTTTAGGATGTAATGCAAATTAACTCTGGGAGCGTAGAGCAAAAATTGTGTTTCGGTTTGTATCTTTCCTTTTGTATTGGGAAGTGGTAAGTTCCCAATACAAAATAAGTTAAATGTCTTTTGAAATAACATTTTCTTTTCGCCATTTTAAGACTCGTTAGCTTCTTCCATGACAACGGAAGATGAAGTATTAGCGACTGGTTTCATATATGTTTTAATTGGTGTTTGGACTTTTTGTAGATATGTCGTAGGTATAGAATTTTAAGCACTTAGGAATAAAAATTATGCAATGGAATACGATCTTTATCTTCGTGTATTTCTTGTGTTTATAATGAATAGGAGCCACTATAGTACAACTGCAATACTGTTACTTACACTGTTTTCATTGCGAGTTTCAACCTTGGCGTCATGGAATGCTTCCAACACTTAGTATAATATATCAAAGTGTTCAGTAACCGTTTGGTGCGGGAATTTATAGAGGTATAAATCACCTCAAAAATCATTCAAAACAGTTGATATCATTATTTTTGTTAAAGTATAGTAGCTCAAAGTCGGTGAGCCAGGAACAATTTTTTTTCATTTTGTGTATTCAATTAATTACTCGTAGCATCAAGGCATTTACATTAATCAATAGCGTCAGGATTGAATGGACAAGGACCGCAAGTTTTAAAGCGGTTACTAAAATTTCAGGTCTTAAACTTCTCATAACAGCTTCATTAAACACAACTGTAAAATTCAGTATTGTGACGTATTCCTTTTTTTTTGTCATTTTGTCATTTCCTTAATCACTTTATCTACCCTACTTTTATAGAACGGAATGCAGTTAGATCAGCATACTGTACGTATACTGTACTTATTGCGTTAAGATTGAATACAAATAATTTAACCTGTGAAGTCGACTGTAGAGCTGACTTAAATGGAAATATTCAATTGAATTTTATGACCATCCACACAGAGAATCACTTGGAGTTCGATGGTTTTGCTAAAAAGATAGAAATAAAACCCGTTTGCAATATATTCATAGAATAATTCTGTGTTCAATTATCCTCTGTCAGATTTTCAGTGTAAATCTCCCTCAGGTAAATAACCAGCATCCTTTTCTAGTTACCTTTGATATGGATAGACAACGATAAAATAGACAGCAGACATCTTCTGTGGCCAAGAAAATGAAAAAAAGCTATGACTCTTTAGTTTGAGGTTGTTCTACGTTGTATAGATTGTTTATATGTTTTAAACTAATACTTGGCCCTTTCTCACGCATTTTTTCACGTAAATTTGTTTCGACGGAATTAAACATACGATGTGGTCGATTAGAAATAAGAGAAATCGTTCTTAGCAGCATGGTTTTTAATTTTATTGACTAATGTCTTATACTTGTTCACAAAACATGAGAGTTTGCCTTTTTAATTCCTTCTAATGTACTTATCAACAGTCTTGTATATATTTTTAAGGACGTTTTCAACTAACCATTACTTGGTTTATTATTTGAAAATGCTTTAATGTACGGAATTTCTTCGAGAATTTTTTTCACGTTGTCTAAAATGTAATAGTTGTTTCGAGGAAAATGTTTTTCTTAAAAGTTTTTCCTCGATTAAAGTGATATGTCTAATTATGGTAATTTACTTTTATGTCTTATTTGAAGAAAATGTAAAAAAACGTATTTTTAGTAGTCATATAAATTAGGGTAAGTAACACTAAAAGAAAACAAAGGGAATAAAAACCGCAGTACTTACTAAATTAACACGTATAATTTGGATAAAAATTGAAAGCGAAATTATTTACTTAATATAATTAAATAATTTATCATCGCCAGATATACGGTTGAATTTACGCTTTAATATGCTTTTTCTTAAAAAGAGTTTCGTAGTCAGATAGGAAAATTGCGGGAAATAATGAAATTAAAACCAAAGCGACTGTTTAATTAGCTAATTATAATATACAAAAAATTAATTTCAGATTAAAATTTTATATATTTAAGACAATATATTCTTAAATACGGTTTTGGGTAAAATATTTATTTATTAGAAAAATTTATAAATTTCATATTGTAATTTATGTTAATTTAGTGTAAATATTTGAATAAATAGATGTTAAATAGATGTTGATAATTGGTGGATTTTTTTTATTTCGTTGAAAGTATACTTTCAGCAGACTAAAATTATTTTAGCAGGTTATTTGTTCATGAAGTAGAAAGAAAACAATGATATGTCCAAAAGTAATGAGACGTGAAAATATCTATCCCGGATCGTCCAATTTGAAAAACAAACTATTTGTTTTATATTTATTTCCAAGGGTAATCCAAAAACAACTATCTTTAATATTATTAACATAACTAAAGCTTGAACCTAATACATTTCGTAATAATAATTCCAAGAAACATAAAATCCAAACAGTTCCTTGTAGCAACAGTTAAACAGTACTAGTTGCGCTGAAAACAATATTTGTTATCCCGTACAAAATATAACTCGAAACGTAACAGGTAACAGATTAAGTTTGGCTAGTCCATTAAGGCAAATCTCAACATTACTCAAAACGTGTTTCCGCCAAATATATCAACATCCTGGATGGAGTTTATGAGAGAAACGTGAACTTGTTACTGCAAATTAAAGACGAGTCAGTACACGGCGCCGAGATTTATTGGGAGAGATGCGTTGTTCGAATAATTCACCGCAGAAAATATATCCACTTTTTAATTTTTTCTTTAACTGAAATGAAATTTGGGGTTGGCGCTTAGGAAATATTGCTGATAGTTGTACTATTATGGGATAAAATGTGGTCGTTTTCTTCAAGAAGAGTGGTTTTCGGGAGAAATAAAACCGCCAGCCAAGTGCTTGATATAAATGATAGACAATAATATTGCTGTCGTACGGGGATTTTTCAAGGGGATTTTTCAAGTTGTTATAAGCTTAGTCGAAGTATTGAAATTTGAAGAAAAAATAAAAGAATACCTTCATCATTTATTTCGATAAACAGCAGCAATACGCCTAATATAGTTGAGAGACCTGTATCCATTTAATTTGTAAACGTCAGTTAACTCAAATAATTTTAAATTGAAGTACAAATTTATTTTTATAAATTAAAATTTGGGTAAATTTTTTTATAAAATTTACTGTCTCAAGAGACAACATTTTACTTAATTTTCTCTAATTGTCTGATAAAATATATCATTTCCACAGCAATAATTGATTTGAAATCGCTATTTTGCAATTCCCGTATCTTAGAAGTAAAAAAAATCTTCCAATCCCTCACGTGTAAAAAATAACTCAACCTTCCAATCCCTCGTCACAATATTTTTTCTTTGAAACAGCACGAGGCAGTAACGCTCTAATTTACACAGCGAAAGCATATTAGCTCGCATATATAACAAGAGTTAACACTTAATCAAATTCGTTCTGTGAGGAAACATTTTTTCTGTGAGGTTTCAATAGAAAGAACGAGTACCTCAAAACAATATTTTGTTAATAAATATATATATATATATATATATATATATATATATGTATATATGTATATATATATGTATATATATATATATATGTATATATGTATATATATATGTATATATATATATATATATATATACATGTACATACATTCATACATATACGTATAGAAGTGGCGTTAACATATATTTGCCTGGAGTTTGTTCTTTAATTAAATTAGAAAAAAAATTTGTGATTCACAGACAAATAATATTAAAAGAGCTTAAACAAAATAGTGATATGTGTTCCGATTTATTATTTAGTGTTTTCATAAAAAAATATACTTTAAACAAATCCACCAAGAAGTTATCGTAAATAACATATATTACATTTTAGGAGCTTTCTGAAAATATATTTATATGAAATTGATTCCCAATTTTTCAATAGATTTATCAGTTATTCAAAAAGTCGGTATGTTTACATATAAATGCAATTAAGCATAAAAACTCATTCAAGTATACTGTCTTGTAACAAACTTGCTTAAAAAATATCTAGAAATTTGGAAAAATTCCAAGAATATTCTGCTGTCGAGTATATACTAAAGGGTTCTCTTAGTTAGATCGATAATGAGTCAATATTAAAAATTAATTAGACGATTTCAACCGCTCATGTGCATTGCGGCATTACTGCTTGTTTTATGAATTTGTGTTTGGATATTTTAGAGTAGAAGCCACACATGGTATATGTCAGAAAATGGCTCGCTCGCATTGAAGATACTACAAACAATAATTCTAACGATTTCGGAATAATGATCACACTCTGAGGAATCAATCCAGGTCTGGAATGCTGATTAATTTTTAAAATGTCTAATTATAGTTACTCCTAAAAAAATTATTTTCTACTGACTCGTCCATTGAATCGGGATCAACTCTATTAAATGGCAGAACTATATACGCCACTGTTATCTTTCCGATGTATGTTCAACTGATTGTGCCACTTCAGAAATTGAGATAAAATGTAAGTAGCATACACGAATCATACCCGTAAGCCACAACCCCACGCCGAAAATGAACTCAGTAAAAAAAATAATCTTACGTGTTTCATGGAAAATCTGTAGAATCATGTATCAGAAATACATTCTGGTAATTATTGGCATATTAATGTAGTGCGGTTGGCTTCAAAATTTTGGGTTTGAACTGTGTCGGAAACTTTAGCTTATTATGGTTATTGAGTAATGCTTTGCATGAAAAAAAATTGGTGGTTAGAACAATCTCCCAAAACTTTTTCTTAATGTTTTAATTAAAAACCTTTTTATTTTGATGTTAACCATTCTTTGCCAAACTTGACAAAAAGGGCGCATATATTATTGACTAGTTTTTCAAAACTGAAAATATAATAATAAGATTTTTTTTCTTTCAAATTGTGTGTTATTATCAACCACACCGATATGTACACATTTATACTATAAAGCACTCATATTAGTCTGTGTCACAAATGAATAAAATATTTTATAATATTTATTTTTTGATGATATTATTTGTTCATATCTCTTTACTAAAAAATATGTATTGCATTTTTTTCTGGCCAAAAAAAACTATTTAACAAAAACAATTTACATTGTACAAAAAAAACTTTATACATTGTACAAAAAAGCTTTCAAATTTTCAATTTGAAAGTTTTTTTTGTACAATCAAATAGGAACGAATGAATAATTGTTGCTTTCAATAGACAGATTACTTATTCTTTTCTTTTTCTTCCCTCACTTTTTCTGAATTTATTTCATATGGGAATATTTACAACCAAAGTTAAAATAGATGTGAATAAAAACACAGAAAATATCGAAAAAAGATATCGTTAATGTTTCATGTAATCTGTTGTTAAAACTAATTGCTACCGTCGGCTAATTTGTAACAGTATTCCTTGCAGATCCTCTGTAAGATCATTTACCCGTAAGCAATTTATGTACTAACCAAAGTGAGTCAAGCAATTATAATTTGAGAAGTAATCTAATCTCTGAGATTTTCCTTAAATCATGACTGGGAAAAAAACCTCAAATCCGCCTCAAACCTTAAATGATTATGGAGAAAATGTCAAATCATTTGAACAATACTTTAATCTGAATATTTTTAGTTTCTATTTCCACGATATTATCACTATGTTGAACTTCTCATCGAACTTACTGCAACGCACTCACAAATATAAAACGATTTAATCTGTCGGAAATATTTCGCCAAATTGAATTAGTAAAGTTTTAACGAGTTTACAAAATTATATACTAACGATATATTCTTGTTTGCGCGTACAAACATCTTCTCTCTAATTAACAGTGAACTTATTTTAATGCATGGATACCTTATAGCAATGTTAGTCATCCTTGAGTATAGTGTTTCTCTCAAAGTTTTGGGTTCGTATTTATCACACACTTTCGTTTCTCTTATGAAGGAGAGTTACTGGATTAATATTATTTATTTCATAGAAATTTCATTGCTCAAAAAGATACTACAAAATATATATTAGTTTATTACTGTCATTGCATACGCTAGCTTCAATTTTAAGGAAAAAATTAATTATAACTTTGATTGTTAGGACAATTGGTCTTCTTCTTTTCCTTTACTCGTTTTCGACCACTAAAGTAGACCTCTTTCAGCCATATGTTTTGGCCTTGAGTAGCTTCTGTCCACTTTACATAATATATTTTCTCGATGCCACAATTCCAACGTATCGTGGTCTTATTTGCGGCCATTTCTCTCTCCATGGTCTTCACTTCACTATTGTTCGATACAACGGGCTTTAATATGAGATATATGATGAGACCCCATTTCCATCTTAAATTTGCTACCCGTTTTGTGACATCACATAACTTACTGTACTCTTAGCAAGTCATTTCTTTTACAGCCTCTTGTTGTAACAAATACTAGTTTCCTTTCAATTGTTCTGTGAGCTACCTGGTGTTTGTAAAGAATATCCTTCACAAACAGTCAGGTCTCTGCTCCGTGTGCGAGTACTGGTAGGATACCCTATTAATTTAGCTTTTATATCAATATTTATAATCAAGGGTTAATGCGTTTTTTTAAAGGAGAGCTACTTCCAAAAAATTATTTAATTGTTTAGATATTTATAATGAACTTTTCATTATTTATGTATCATCAATGCACATATGATAACACGCTATATGTCACAATTCTTAACAGATTTTGTTGATTTTTATTTTTCTTCATTTACTAGCTATTATATTTATTAAAGAACATTTAAAAAAAACCGACTTCAAGAAAAGTAAGTACCATAAAGTAAACGTATTCGCAATAAAACAGAAAATTACATATCTTTAAAGTCGACGCTAGTCGACCAATTTAAAAAAAAGCACAATTTTACCTAATTTGTGCTGTAAATTTAGAATTTTACCTTCTAATCTACTCATAATAGGAAAAAGTTTCATAAACACCGAATTTTTAATTTAAAATATTGCATACATTTATCTTGATCGATGGTGCCGGCACTGATTTAAAAATAAATAACTTCGTTATTTGTTGCAAATAAATAAGTACTTACTAAAGTTAATTATTTTTAACTTTTATACTTATTTTTTTTGAAATCGGTTTGTTAAAAAAATTATTTTAATATTTTAGGGATATATAATGTTAATCATCACACTATATATAACATTCTATTATATTCTACCCTAAAATTTTGTATAAACATTAAAAGTACGTGCAAAAGCTAGTACATAGAAAATTTACGCTTCGTATAAATTTGGTTATAAGCAACACATGGAAGCGAAGCGACACTAATAGTTGCCAGCAGTCAGCTGCTAGCCGTTGATAAGTTTCGTTCTCCAAATCGAGAGTCCAATATAAGATTTTGTAAAGTAAAAGCAACCAGTAGCAAATATCTTGAATGACGGTTGATTTACTACCATCCGATAATAAGTAATTTTCTTCATCTCCAAAACTCATCGTCAGACCCTGACCTGGTCGATAGTGTAGTTATTTTACAAGGTAACAACTACCAGTAGCAAATATATTTAACTACGCTTGATTTACTAACATCCGTTAACTTGACCTAGTCGATGTGTAGTTATTTTGCCAAGTAATAACTGCCCGTAGTAAATATCTTGAATCATAGTTGATTTACTGCCACGGATTAAGGAGTCTATTTATACATTTCTGAACTTCAGATCAGATTGTCACCAAATTTCTATGAAACCACCACCAAAAGCGCCCGTTGCCATAAAAAAAGGATCATCGTAATTAGCCACTTAGTAAAGAATTATGGCTGAACACAAATACGAGTATATAAAAAAAAGATTCTGACGACTTGAGAACCTCCTTTTATTTTGGAGCCCGAGAAATATAAAAAATAGCATCGAACCCGAATATCATTTATTGCGTTTTCATACCATGTTGTGTTATAATTAAAACTGTTTAATTTTAATAGGTCATTATTTTTTTATTTACAGTGGATTTATTAAGAATATATTTAAAATTTGATAAATAGGTGGTTATCTATTCACGTATCAGCTATTGAACCCCAGTTCTATATATATGATTTTATAATGAATAAAATTATTTTTTAATAGCTGGTTGACTATATTAAGCCATTTATTTTAATATGTTTTAAGGGAAAAAATAAAGATCCCATTTCGAATTTTTCTTAACTTAAATATTTTTCTTCTTTTATACTAATATATTTCAAAGACAGAAAAAAAACGAAACCTTTCAATATCGAGTAATTTTTTTCCGATACCGACACTTTTGTACTTTATACCTCTTCATCTTTATTTTTATTAAAATGCGTATTTTTATCAGGTACCGCATTGAACCTTTACCTTACTTAATATAATACTTCATAAATACCTTTTAAATTGTCATTGAATGTTAGCGATATGATTGTACTAAAATAGCGTCATATTAAGTTTTGTACGTTTTTAACTTGAGAAAAGATGAAAGCAAAATAATCAACTTAGCGTTAAATCAATTTTCAGTACGTGTCCTCGAGTGAAATATTTGAACAAGTTTTATTTTTACTAGTTACACAGAGGAATGATTAAACTTTAAAATTTAATTCACGTTCACTCTCTTCCCTAAATGGTTCGATGACGTATTTCGTGTTTTTTTGTTAGTTTGTTGGTTTTTTATTAAGATAAAACATAGATTAATTAAATTCTATATTTTATTCTCTAAAAGTTGAAAATTGCGTAATTTTAATTTTTTATTTATGCGAGCATAATTTGTATTTGGCGTGTTTACTACATCCTTGGCGGATAAAATATCATACAGATAGTAACAACTATGTATTGATTTGAAATATGGAGGAATATTGTAACACTATGTGTAATATAATAACCAAAAAATGTACCTATACATATCTTTCGATACGTTAGTAAAATATTGACAATGTTGTTTTGAAACGGTGTCCCCATTCACAAAATTACAGACCAAGATTTGTCTTTTATATTACTTATTTTTAAGTCAGTAACCACATTGTTCACATTTATTTTATTTTTTTTGAATTCTCGCAAAAAACTCCAACTCTAGCATCCAATATGAAAGTTTTTATAAAACTGAAGATGAAAATTTAAATTCTTACTGCGTTTAGGAATATTAAAATGTAGTAACATACGAAAGGTAAACATATATGTAATTGAAATAATTGAATAAAGCAAACACATTCTGTGTTTTATTTCTGATGTTACTCTTTTGCATAGACCATAATTTAACGAATCGCGGAACAGAATATTGAATGTAATCATATGCTCGAACGAATATAATGTGGTTCAAACAGTTTCAATTTTAATTGAACAAATCTCTGATATTAAACATTTTTTTTAATTATTGACTGGCATTTAAAGTAAAATTCAATAGATTCGAATTCAATAGATCACCATTTTCCTAGGTAACTTTCGGTTTTAACTGTAAAACCAAACGCTTGCCGATAAATTACTATGCTTAGGTTACTTAATGCTTTTACCTAATGCTTACCGATAAATTTAATAAGCACGAGAAATGAGAAACTAACTAAGTTATTTTGTGATTTATGAAGACTTTTTTTAAAAAAACTATGCGAAACTTTCTGTATAAGTTCAGCCTTAAAATTTTAAATTTATTTTAGTTCCAGCTAAACATAACATTAAGTTATAATTAAAATTAAAAATTGTAATAAAAAACTTAATTGGGATTAAAGAAAATGTAATGTTGGGAATTTCGTTTCTCTTTCACACCATAATTTTTGTAGACTTGGAAATCGACAATAGACTGACGCGAGACAATTTAATTTTCTAAAAATAATTACTAATGCTTTACATGGAATAAAAGTAACAATTTGGTAGCAGGTTTACTAAACAAATTATTTCCCATTTATTTTATTTTGAAAACTAAATATTTACCGTTCTATCACTTTCGGAGAATTTCTCTTAAGATGTTACCATATTTTATTATACATATTTCTCTATAATTTAATTGAAATTAATTACAATGCCAAGGTGTCATATTGTATTTTATATACAGTAACATGCTTCGTCATTTTAACAGAACTTTGTTTATATGAAACACGTTTTGGAAAGTATCCGATACCATTGAGGTACAATATACAAGGAACATCAACACATTGAAAAAAAAGTATTTTTCACAAGGTTTTAAGTTTTAAGTTTTGCTTATTTATTTATTTACACACAGGCATTTATCGTTATATTACAGGTAATATATTTATAACGATAAGAAATTAATAGCTTAACAAGAATACAAAATACATGATAACGATTACACAATTCGACAACGATTACAAAATTCGACAAATTTAATTTCACTCATTATAAATAAAACACCTTCTGGTGCGACCGCGATCAGATCATTGAGCAATTGAATACCCCGGGGAACGGAACAGTCCCGATATACTTCGGTTCTAGAGAATAGTACAACAAACAGGTAATGATTGCGTGAGCGTAGAAAATTTTCAGGTGCGAAAAATGAAAGTTTACTCAATAATGCAGGGCATAGAATTTTTCCTTTTAATAGCTGAAAGATAAATTTCATTAGTGCTACATCCCATCTGAGCTACAAGAAATGGAAACCTAACATACCGCAGAGGAAATTAGTAGTAAATAGAAAGGGGAAGTAACCATAGTGTCTCATATACATATGTGGTTGGAACTTGTTTTTCACACGTTCAATCATCAGGCTGTACTTGGTTTCCTGTGGGCTCCAAAAAATAGAACCGGACTCTAATCGGCTCTGCACCAATGAAATGTATAGCAGAGGAATATATGAAGTATATTTAAAATCTTTTTTTGCTCCATACATCATGAGCCAACGAAACTTCAATGGCGAATCAAATTGAACTCCCAAGTCAACGACCTCATACAAACGATGCAGTGGGATTCTGTTGACCGTGTATTCATATTTAATAGGAACGTGTGCTCAAGTATTACTCACTATTGAACATTTGCTTGCGTTATGCAATAAGTCGCTTGTTGCACTCCATTCAATGTCGGCGCTGATGTCATGATGCAACCGTTCGCAATCTGTTGCATCTTTGACAACAGTAAACATTTTCGTGTCGTTCGCGAATAATAAATAATGCGTAGTTTTCATCGCACGACCAATACCATTTACCAGAAACGTGAAAAGTAGAGCCTGGGATTCGAACCCTGGCTCATTCCTGACCGCGTAAAGTAAGTTTGGGGTGTAAAGTTGCCCACTAATACGTATTACCTTCTATCCGCAATGTACGAAGAGAAAAATCGTAAAAGTGGAACGGAGAACTCTGCGTCGCTAAAACTTCGTCAAACAACATGCAACGCAACATCTACTCGAATTCCGAGATCAACTCTGGTAACAGATCGTGCGCACTATTACTCATTTTAAAAAGGTTTCATTGGTAGTTTATTCTTTGGGAAAGTTCCACGCTCGACAACTATTCACAGTTTGATTAATGCACACGCCAACGTACGCCAAGTTGGAAAATGTAACTTTTGTCAAAATATGTCTAAAAAAATAAAAGTACATTAGAAAAATTTGCCGGATATATTTTGGTTTACAAATATCTTAAAAAAGTGATATCTTTCATATTTTAAAAGGCTTGTTTCGCAAAAAAATGATTAGTAATACGAAAATAATTTGTACAGTTGTTAAACTGAGTTACTTAATAAGATCGATGCAATAAAATAAGAAGCTAGGATATATATTTTAATCATAACTCCACGGTCAATTTTCAAACCATTGCGCTGTATGGCTTCTTAAATGTTGCCAAACAAAAACTAGTCCCAAAAGAAACGGGAATGGGTTGCTCTCCCAATTTAATTTAGTGGCAAATTTAATGATTCGTCTGCTCACGGCCTTGGGCTACGATCTGAAAATTCACTCACCCTACTTATTCCTAAACATACCTCTACCATTTACGAAAAATCCTTCACTATCCAAGCAGCAAAAATTCGGAATCACCTGGTTCCCGAAATCAGGAAAATCACGCCTCTAAATATTTTCAAAGACCGAGTGAAAAAGTCCTGCCTCTCCTGAAACCTTTTTCTTTATGTACTTGCCCTTTCCTGTCTTTTCCATCCCATATAATGTCAATAGTTTTTTTTTAATTTACTTTTGTAATTTTTTAAAACTTTTCTCTGTCTAATGTGCTATAACGAATTTTCATTGTAAAATCTTTTCCAGTCTACCAACTGAATTTCAATACAAATTGGGTATAAATGCACTATACAATTAGGAACATTTCGACATTTTTTTTGAAATCATATGAAAGTATACACATTAAAAACTACATATCTGGAATGGAATTCTGCAGCTGACGATTATTTATTATAAAAAAAACAATTTGAAAATGTTTGTATCCGACGATTTTATTTGCAGGGTAATGTGTTTTAAACTTTATTTTTTCCACTTACTTTATTTTTTTATCACTAAGCACTTATTCCACAATTAAAAGCAAAACCTAATTACAAATTATCATTTATAATAAATATAAATAAGTAAATTTAAAGTTATTTAATTAGAATGTTTTTTTAACCTGTCACTCTCAACACTATATTTTCTTTTTGTACCAAAACGATAAAATCTATTTGTCTATGGTTTATATTTCGAATCATAACATCTTTATTTTTATTTTTGATTATATGGCGTTTGTTCTCTTCAGAAGAAACTTTTGCCAATATCAAGTGTCTAAAAAAGGCTGAGTAACACTGATTAAACCATATTTCGTATATTTGTCATTGTTGCTTGTTAACAAAAGAATGAACAATATAATAAAAATTAAATAAGAAGTTGGCTACAATTAAACAAAAAGAGGAAAATTAAATTATAATATAAAGATAGTATAAAATAAGTATAATCAAATAAATATAAAAACAAAAATAAATAAGAATATAAATACGAAAAATTTTTTTTTTGATGTCGTTCTTTCATATGAACCGAATGATTAATCCTAAAGTGGGTTTGTTTATTTAGCTGTTTATTTAAACAGTCCAGTTAGTCTAGTTCAAGCCCAGCGCAGTCCGCCGCCGGGCCAAGCTGAGCTGGGATTTGGTTATTATTTCAAAATGTTTTTAACAAATTCTTTTTTGGAATTATACATTTGTCATGGAAACTATTTTTTAAACAAATTTTTTAATCAGCCACGGCCATAAATTAATTTAGTTACGGTTGGGTCGGGTTGTGTTAGTTTAAGTTATGTAAGGTTAGTGTTGTTTAGTTGGGTTATGTTAGTTTAAGTTAGGTTAGTTTTTTTTGATTGGGTTAGGTTAGGTAAATCTTATTACTCATAATTACTTTCAGAAAAATATCCCTTATTTTATGAAAACAAAGCATTACGTGATACTTAAATGTTATTTACATTAAGGAGAAATTTTATCAAGGCAAATGCATATAATTTTATAATTTCTATTTAGTACTTAACGACATATTTAAAAAAAATTAGTAATTGCTACATGACTAGTTACAAATGAGGTCATGTGATCCCAAGTTCTGAATATACATAAAAGAATGCCTCTTAGATTTGTTGTATCTCTGGCTATATTAAATTTATTATGTGACTGATGATAGTTAGATTGCATAATTTGATAATTTTCTATAACATACCTGACATGTTTATAAATTAGAATTATAAATAAAAAAAAGTTGCTAATTAAATCGAAGCTTCTGTAATATTTGAAGTATCGCTGGCAAATTGTAGGTGTATTTGTTGTCAACCTAATATAATATTCATTTAGTATTTTAAATTTCCTGTACGTAGCACATTTTGTCACCTACTTATTCAAAATATTTCTTTTTTTTTTAATTTTACACAGATTTTCCAACCTTCTTCAACTATTTTTTTAAAATAAATAAGTAATATTAATCCAGCTGCGCCTTTTTCTAGCAGCTATTTATTATTTCTCTAATGGCGTGTATTTGTTAAAATAGACTTTTAACATCGTTTGTATCTTTAATAGATGTTTTAAAATCATTAAAAATAATGTTCATACATTTACAGAAAACGACTGTAGTTAAAAAGGAGCGAAGTGTTATGGTATGACACGTAAATCTCGACGATGCTTGGTAACGGGCGTTTGCAGAAAATTGCATTTCCGTTGCTTTATCTGGGGCGTGTCTTCAATTGTGTTTCTGCTTTATATTTCAATTTTATTTTATAGTAGAAACTAAAAAATAGTTAATATGTATTGAAATAAAGTTTATTTCTTTGGATGCACATATTCATACATAATGAAATATTCAGATATTAAAATATTGAAAGACATTTAAATGTCTGAATATAATTTAAAACGTTATTAATCCCTCGTTTATCAAAGCATTGCTCTATTATATCTAAAGAAGGTTAATATATAAAAATACTACAAATAAGGTAATCAGTGCAAAACGTTTCATCATTGTAAAAAGACAAATCTTTTTTATGTTGCTGGGAAGAGATTCAAAAGAAAAAAAAAGGAATAACGAAAGGGAAAAAACCTTTTCAAATGATGAAGGAAAACATTTTAAAGGAAGGCAAAATTTCTACAGACTTACAATAGGATAAGTATTATATATAACGTGATGTAATTTGCTTTAAGTAAAGTTAACATTTGTATCATTTAACTTATTGGATGAAGTACGAGTTCAAAATAACTAAGCATTAATTACTCCCATAAAATTCAATATCACGATTACTATTAAAAATTAATTTTAGTATCGAATCTCTCTGATACAATTACAAAAAACAACCATAGATATTGCCAAGTAGTATTTTGGAAGAACTTTCTGTTCAGACATATTTTATTTAAAGCTGTATTCGTAATATACGTGTAGAAATAGACTAGCCCCATAATTTTGTTTATTTCAGAATTCCAAAAGAATCATAATTAATACGGTGACATTTTTACTACAAAACCATACATAATAATTTCACAAAATAATACTTTGTTCGGTGAAAAATATTTCTTGGAAATTACTCGTATATGTGTTCTTTGAATGGGCAATACGTATTTAGTATACGGTTGCATTCGAAAAGATTGTTTATGATATGTGTGATTATAATATGATTTTGTTGCAATCGATTTTGAAAATGTTAATCTGTCAGCTAAGGGCAGATGGAAAAAAAAAACTTAGAATCTTTAGTGAAATAATTTTGCGTATTGACTAAATGATTCAATAATAATCATAAATTTTTGAGTCATGTCCTTAGGCAACCAATTTTATTTCTGATTTTAATTGTTGTTGGATATAATTTGTGTATGTAATAAATTATCTCCATTAATTACATACATACTACATAAATAGTATATTACAATAAATATTATTAAGATATTTAAAATTAATAAAGGCCCCGTTTTCACAAATGAATCTTTCATAAATTCGATAATAAAAACACCGTTTTCCCCATACTTAAGTCGTAGAATGTTGTATTGTTTCCATTACTTCTCCATCAAAGTAAAAATAAACAACTTTTACCTCACATTTTCTACTAGGATTTAACAGAATACAGTAATTTAAATATGCTCGACCCTATGGTTAAATTTTAATGCATGTAATTAAGCCAAGAGAGCTGCGATATTTACTTTACATATCTTATGTCTCATAATCATATCCCCACCGTAAACGACGAAAAAAATTGTATTTAATGTAGAGCTATGTAGAGTGTCTAGCTATGCGTAAGTTTATTCGAGTGATAAATTTGATGGAGATATAAATTTAGTCGTTTAAAAAATATTCATGTGATAATCGCTCATTGACTATAAATAATCATAATTGTCTATAATTAAGTACATGTGTTTTCATTCCTAATCGATTCTTTAATGAACTTCACTTCAACTGGTTTAATTTTTAATATATGCATTTTGTTACATAACTTAAGGCATTGATTAATAACATCAAGAGTATTTAAGAGCTAATTATTTAATATGGTATTCAAAATTTCACTTAAACTGGATGTGTCTTCTTAATTGAGATACCTATAAATAACTAATATATATATATATATATATATATATATATATATATATATATATATATATATATATATATATATATACATGTAAAATTGAAATATAAAACAGCAAAATTTAGTACAATTTTAATAATTTAATTTTGAATTCATTCGCAAGACAATCGGTTTTGGTTCATGAGTAGACTTGAGATAAATTTGAGTTTCTGCTGTAACCCATACAGTAGAAACCTAAAATTTAATGGTATGTAACACGTATTATTTCTATTTTTAAAAAGGGATAGTACTAAAAGAAATAGGCATATTTAAATCTTTACGTTCGATGAAAGTACAAGCTGCGTTAGAAGATAGGTTCCAAAGAGGCTAGGTAATTCGCTTCATATTTAATAGTAAGGACAGAAGTTATAAAAAAAACCTAAATTTATTTTATATTTGTAATTATTTGTTTTACGAACGATAGTAATAAAAAGCTACTTCCGGTGAAAATATAAAATAATTTAAATCAACCAACATTTAGCTTTAAAAATTAAAGAAATTTTATAACACAGGTATTTTTTGGTTGTAGCTATATTGCTCATTTTCCAAAGTCATGATTAAGTTTCCCATTCGTAGAAATGTTGTATTTTATTATTTCATCTTACGAAAGACAAATTTGGATTAAATCAATTTAATCAATGTTTTATTAGTTAAGCGTTATATTGTTAGTTTCAAAATTATTTATTGTATCTTCGCTGGTAATTTAACATATGAGAAAAACGTAATGGTTGACGTTAAGTTTATATTCGTATATTATTACTAATAATTCTATCGTTGAATTTCTGTTGTAATTAAAAATAACTCGATTTATTCCTCCAATTATCATTGATTATATCACGTTTTATAAATGTTTCTTTTTATGTATAATATATACATAATAGAATATTTACATTAATTTATGTCCTTTTCTAAATATAAAATTAGTAAAAGTATAATAAGTTTTTATTCCAATTACTGGAGTATGTTATTAAAGCAAGATAGAGGGTGTTCTGAGAAAAATATTATTTTGACTATTCGGGTCATCGATATGGTTTCTTTGTACCAACTTTTTAGAAATCAGTCCTAAAGTAATTTTCAAAATGATGACGTAGATTTCCATGGTTTTGTATATTATGTTATATTTCATAAGAGTTTTTTACATGAAAATTATTCCTAATTTAAAAGACTACCGATATATTTATGTAAGAATATACTCAAGAATTATAACTTACAGTAACTTGAGACTGAAACGATGATGACCACTTCGTTAGCTCCATTGGCATATGTGTTGAGACACACAATGACAAGACATACGTAGTTAAAATAATCCAATCAATAATGTTTTGCTATAAGGCTGATAGTGTATTGTTCACACGACGCAACTAAAATGAATGATGAATTTTATATAAACACACACAAAAATAAATAATCCAACTACTTATTTAAATATAATATCTGACCATCGATTTCCAGTGACGTATGACCTTCATCTCAAACCGTTTTATTACTATAGATGTATCTACATTAATATTTACACTACCTTACTAAATATTATATAAAATTATTTTTACTGAAAACTACGTCAGTAAAGTCAATTTTCAATATGAATTGAAATTTAAGGTAAAATATATTGCCTACTAAATCTTTCACATGCGCATATTTTAAACAAGAGTTTTTTTTACGTGATATAACTACACATCAACAATTTTCTTCTACGTGATATAAGACCTTGCTTCTTGCCAAATTTCATTATTCTAAGTCAACGGGAAATATCCTATACATGGGTTTTGAATTATTTGCAACTATTAAAAAATGCGGCATGAATGTCCTTATTTGAAATTTTTACTGCATTAACTTGAATCTTGATTTTTTACAGGGCCAAGGACCACTGACTTGATATTAAGATTTTTTGATATTAATAATAAGAGTATTTGATATTAATGTAAACTTGATACCCAGATTCGTTCCTTAGAAAAACGATCCTGGCAGACAGACGGACATTGAAGTGATCCTATAAGAGTTCCTTTTGAGCTTCGGAACTCCAAAAAACATTATTTCTGAAGGAAATTTATGTCATGTATTCTATTGTGGATAATGAACATAATACAAAATAAACAGGTACGACTATTTTCCTATATTCACATTTAGTACATTTTCATTTATTAACATTCAAATATTTTTATTTTTTAATATTTATTGGGTTTTGTATTTGGTTTATGTGAATATATACAAAAACTCGTTTTACACAAAACCCGTTAGCACGTATTATTTCTTTTATTGTTCAGTATAGCTACAGCAAGTATAAATACGTAACCCATTCTTGAAATCTATTGAAAATATATTATTTAAAATTATATCCAACGCTGATTTTATTCGTTCATTATAGACGTTGTCAGACTGAAACACGTGTGTATTGAGCGTGACCATGTAGACGATACAGCCGATCTCTTTTTGTTATTAAATAATGTCACACTCTAACAATATTGAACAAATTATTTAAAATTTTAATTCGGAAAAATTTTACAACTTGATTCGCAGATAAACTGACTCTATACATTGTCATTATGAACTTTCCTTTCTATCTGCCTTAAATTGTGTTTTATTCCCCACTTTACTGTAAAAATAGAAAACAACATGTCTGAATTTGGTGTATTTATCAACAAGTCAATAACTTAACGAATGACGACAGAAGCTTGCTTTGTGTGTCTTAAATAAATTCATATATTTTGCTTAATAATTGAATAGATCACTTATCTCGAATAAATAGATTGAAGCGAAATTATGGCCATCTAAAATAATAAATTCAATGTTTTCCTGGATGAAACAAAAAGATTACCTCTGCAGATGGAATACCTCTGCAGATTATATATTTCTTAATATGTATTTTCAATTTGGTGTCTGTATTAACTTTTATATCGACTATTTTTCAGAAAATTACATTCCTAAGGAAACAATGAAATTTTAAAATAGATTCTAAAAGAATCACAGGCAATTCCAACTTCCTTCCAAATGTCGCCTTATCTCTTCTTACAAGAAAGTGAATGAACCTTAATAGCACCACTCGTGGTATGCAAATATTGCAACCGTAAATATACTGATGATATTTTTCTAATTCTCAGCAATTTTTTCATGATATTAAAATACGTGGATAGAAACATTCAAACCGCATTTGATTTATGTGTTTTGGCAACTATACCCTCACCGTTATAGTGATGAATTTACACTCTAGGGTAGAATATATGTACCAAGTGAGGTTTATAAATTGGCCCATAAGAACTTGTCAGTTTAAGAACCGTTTGGGGAAAACAATTAAAAACTGATGTTCAACAATGTGGATTTCATGTTATCATCAAAATATTTAATTATATGTGTAAATGGATATGCAAATATTCGGAGGCCACTAACATGTCAACTTCGAGAGCATTTCATATCAAAAATCGCCAATAATTATTTACTTTCGTGAATATGTCGATAAACTGATTTAATCTACAATGTGGAAAAAAGTTTGACATACCTAAGGTGGCACCAATCTCAAAAAAAATTGTTAATGTGCTCACTTAGATTAATATCTACTTTTGATTTGGATTATAATTCTTCCTTTTATATTAATTGTATATTATTATTTCGTTATTTTAACTGCTGTAGGCAGGCTGCCTATCTGCATTTTTAATAAAAACTAAACTTACTAAAAATTAAGCTTACACCAAGACAGACTACATTTAGAAATCGGTTTAATTTTATTTTTCAAATTTGTATTTATTTATTAATTTTTAGTTATAAATAAGGTAGTAAGTGATACTAGTGGTACATATAATTTCAGTATGCCTGTATTCTATTGTTATCAACAGTTTATGACGTACAAGTATTTGAAGTAAGTAGTTACAATGGCAAGGTCTGCATAAAGAGGTGCTGCTAAAAAAAGACGAAATCGCGAGCTTGAGGGGAGTGTTAAAAGAGAAAAGAGACTCGATGAGCAACGTGAAAAATAAAGCCAAGCACGGGCAGTTGAAACTCAGGTACAAAACCACTTCGCCGGATGTCTAAATATGTACTAACAAACGTGCAATCGAATCTGAAGATGAAAGAGCTATTATTATTATTTCTGAGAATTGTGATAACTGTGCCACAAATAAACAATGCCCATATCAAGTAATGTCTGGTAATACACTAAACAGTTTATACCTCATAAAGTACTAAACCGCTTTTGTAGAAAATTTTACTGTACCTTAATTGAAAAATTTTAGTCCAATTGTAGTCTAATTATTAGTTACTGAGAAATACGTCGATAAACATGCAAAGATATATACGTACATTCATCTATATACTTATGAAATTTTGTATTTATTTAGAAGACCTAGCAGCAGTACCTTTTGATTAAGACCTTGCTGTTGTGCCATATATGAATTTATTGTAATTCCAATGATTTTTATTGTAATTACGAACTACGGGTCGAATTAATAACTTCCTTCATTTTTAAAGTCGGTTAAAAAGTACTTAAATAGAGTCCATATAAAAATGGTTAGAACCCAGTATTTTTTAGTGATACTTACCTATTTGCCTCAAATTTCATATGTAATACCTTCATTTCAAAGTATTAAAAATACTGGTTGGTGTTACAAATACTGGTTAAATTAGAAATTTTTTTGGCTTTACAAGTTCTATGTATATTTACCTGTCTAGCATACAGTAAACACAACATAAAGTTTACTGATTTTGAATGAAGGAGAAAATAACACATAGTGCATTTCTCAAATTAGAGTTGCCCTATATGTCATTGCTGCAGGAATTAAGGAACTAATTTTAATCACTGGTTTTCGTCGGAAATTAGACAAATGTGTTTGTGACCCATTGCCTTCTTCATATTCTTTGGCTTTATGATATCTTGAAAACTATTGATAGAAAACTCCGTTTGCAGAATCTTTTTAACAAAAAATTATTTTGTATCTATTAGGTTACTTGTATTAAAGATAACTTTGAAGGATCACAAATGTATGTAAATTTAGAATTACGTATACATTTTAAAACAAATTACATGAAATATGCATTAATATTTTAATAAAGATATATTTATTGAAAGCAACTGAATTTAAATACGCATCTTCTTAAAAAAATTTTAAATTTTTAACTACTTTGGTTGCATAATATATTTTATTAAGATGCAATAATGTGTTATTTATTCGAATCGACGTTTGTACGAAGACTCTTCATTCGAATCGCAATTTTTATGAGGATTTCGCATTTATAAACTCTTTTTCTTTATAAAAATTGTCCAGGTAAATACAAATAAATAAATTTACATTTTAATTACATTTATACTACTACGACCTTGAAATAATGTTACAAGGTAAATTGGGAAATAATTTTTTTATTATCCACAGCCTTCATTTTTAACCTTATTTTCCATCACGGCCGATATTTAATCTTTTTTAGTATTAATTATTATTTTAGTGAGTATGCATAAATCAATTTACGTTTCAAATAGACTTTTATTTTTATGATATAGAAATTAAGTTTTGCTCTAAATTGGAAAATAAATTTCTTGTTATAAAGAAAAAACCTGTATTTATTGCCTGATGCACGCTAATAAATTCACAAGTTTTTTTTTAAGTTCTCAAGCAAATTAATCACAGTTTCCTCATTCGAGATAAGTAAGGGCAATTTTTTTATAATTTTCTCGTTAATTTATGAGTTATTGTAGATTTTGAATTTACAAGAAACCTGTCAAAGACAAGAAGTACTAGCACTATATATGTGCATATTTAGGCACTACCCGTACATCGACATATTTAAGTATTGTACGAAACCCGTACAATACCTAAATATGTACGGGTTTCGTATATATTTAGGCATTTTTAAAGATATAATGCTACGTAAACGTTTTGTTAAACTATTTACAAAATTTTAATTTTTTAGGAAATAAATATATTGCCTACTATCAGTACCCTTCAGACGCGCCTATTAAAAAAAATTATAATTCCACCTAAAATTATAAATGATAAGATTAGAAACCGCTGATTTTTTGACTTCTTCCATTAATTGTGCTATAAGACCTCCCATTTTGACATGCCCTATAGGTTTTTATGCCGGTATAAATAAGTTTTAAAAGGCCACATCTTACTGTTACGTGGAACAAAAACCTTTAAATTTTACAATGTAAGATTACAGGCTTTATATTAATTTAGATATTAATTTCAACTCGATATATCAAGCCGTTTCGATGAAAAAGGACTTTGACCGACACTCGGACGGACAGGCGGACAACCAAATGATCCCGTAATGTTTAATTTTTATCATTTTATGGAATGTTACCCTGATTAATTACATATTTTAAAATAACTGGTGTAAATTTTCAAGCATAACTAAAATGTTTTATGGAAAATATTTATTTTACTAAAGAAAAATTATTTACCATCCAAAACATACTTTCCAACTGAAGACGACATTAGTGAGAGCAATATTCAAAGACTTCCGAACGAGCGTCTCTGAATAACGTAATTTGTGAGTAAATCGCCGAACTTAATTAAATCCCATTTACCTCTCACAATTTTCTTTAAACTATCTCAAAGTATCTGCACGTAAGAAATGAGCATCATTTTCTTTACGTTTCTTCCTAATTTCCTGAGTGAAAACCAGTGATTACGACGCCAATAGCGTCGTAATTAATCGTATTACTTCACTTATAATCAAGTTCCATTTGAGTATTTTGGAAATCTCTCTTCAATAATGGCATTATTACTTTTGTACTTAACGTCAAACTTAATATAATCTTTCACATTAATTGAAATCGTTTCGTTCATTCTGAAATTATATTAATTCTACTGCTTCTTGTTTACGTTTTATTACACAGGTAATATTCAAAGATTCAAAGTAAATAGCAAAAAATTATAGGTTTGAACATCGTTTTATACAATATTTACTATTGGTGAGTTTTGCTTTTTGTTCACAACATACAAAACCTGACGAGAATAATTTTGTCTAAATGGTTAAAATTTTATCTGGAATCTACATAACCTCAACCACTCAATAAAAATAATATATATATATATATATATATATATATATACATATATTTATATATATATATATATGTATATATATATATATATGTATATGTATATATATATATATATATATATATATATATATATATATATATATATATATATATATATATATATATTATTCGTTATATAATTCAGCAAACAACCATGTCGATTAGAATAATTGAAACGAAGAATATAATGGTCAATTATTCTAATATAATAATATCTGAATTTTATTAATTTTTTGTTTTATATACATGGATGTGAAATGAGCATCGTAAGCTGAAGGACAATAATTTGAAAGATGACCCCAGACGTTTCTTGAGAATAAAACTAATAAATTATTTTTCAACAACACAGCAATTGTTAATTAATTTTATGTCAATTTAAACACGAATTCTATGTTACAAATGTTTCGACTATAGTGTGTATTTATTAATTCTATAATTATTTTTTTTTCATTTTAGACCACTATAATATCACTGAGCTAAATGTAATATCAGCACAGTTTATAAAGTGTGTTTATATATCAACTCGACAACAATGTTAACAAACTGTGCTTTGTGTGTGTGACTCGAGCGACAAAACAATTAGTGCACCTGTAATTAACCATTTGTAGCCGTACTAAATAAAGCTCGTTAACTGCAAAGGGACGTTTGAGAGAATGACGATTGAGAGAACGAAACCATTACGGTTTCGTTTCGATTCAATTAGTTTGTCTCTACGGTAGTTCGTTCACAAGAAAGCGATTAGTATCACATTAAAAAGGTGGGAAAATAATACTTTGCATTAAACAAGTGATTATGAGTAATTGTAATTTCTGAACAAGTCTCAGAGTTCTTACTTTGTAGATAGCTTTAACAAATATTTGTTATTATTTCTTATTAATCTACTTTAGAGTTAAGCTATTGAACAAATGCCTGCAAAAGTTCCTGGAACCTATTTTCATATAGCTTGATTAAAGCACTCAGTTTTTCTGTGCTTTTTATGATACAATCGCAGCCAATATCCCATAATAGGTCGTCACTATTTTTTTTAGACACGAGAAGAGCAATTATAGACTGTTCGATATTTTTGAGAGTACCTCTTATGCTCAAGTAAACAGATCGCAACTCTTTAATGAAGAATATTTTTCATTTATTATTTATTTGTATCATTTAGTTCTTTCTGATACGGGTTTTAGACTTTTCTCTTTATGTTTCTTTCTTTCTTATGGTGTTATAATCTTCTAGCAGATAATATTTTCGAACGAAGTTATGGGCACAAGTACTTTTAAACTAACATAAAAAATTGGTTGAAATATCAAAAACAAGCGACAACAATAATCGTAAATGCTTAAATTTCTAAATGAAACATGGCCAATTCAAAATTTCCAAAACTCATTCTGTCATATTTATGATGTTTAATACGGAAGTTAGCGTATCGACACTGTGGTGCATTGGGTGGTTCACAGGATTAATTTTTTTTATAATGTTTATTATAGCAATAGCTTCGCAAGGCTATAAATCTATAGACAAGGAAATAATAAGTCGGCCAACTGATGCTGAAAAGTAGCCTCCTCTTATAAGTAGCGTCTGCGAGGGTCGAACTTTTGAAGAAAGGTAACAAACAAAAACTGAGGAGTTGTTAGCATGTGAAGAATATATATATATATATATATATATATACATGTATATATATATATATATATATATATATATTTAACTTTTTAAGTGAATGACACATTTGTTTGAAAATATTTTTACGCAATATTATTATTAAAACTTGTGGAAACACCTCTAACTAATAAATTATTTATAATAACAATTGCAAAAATACAAACGTTACGTTACGTTCGATGTATTTTCACAAATTAGTTTATTGTTTCTTCACTTTGCTTTTTGAAAATATATTGACGAGTACGGTGTCGAAAAAACTAGGTCTCTATGTCACTTCAATAACTCAAATATTTCTAAACTAATAAACTTAAAACTGGAATTGTGAGTGTAAAATGTTTATAGATTTGATTAATTTAGTGATTAAATATACATAACGCATATAATTTTTGACAAAGCCTCGACATGAAGGACACATATGTTTACACACATATTGTGATTTTAATTATTGAGAGCAATATCTACTATGTTGTAGATTATTAAATTATTTTCCAGTTCCTTTAGTATAAGTTGTAGAAAAAAGATTTCGTAGACTATTTGAGAAAATTTCGAGCTACTGTATGTATATGTACTACTGCTTTTTGCTTTTAAAACTACTGCTTTTCGTTAGAAAATAGAACCGACAAATCCGTGAATTCTGTACATGAAAATGATTTAAAAACCACTATTTAGAATTTTTTTTTATCTGTAATTTTGTGCTTCAATCAACCAAAATCAACTTACTGGACGGATTTTGATGAAATTTTGTATGGTCATAGTTTATACCCAAGAACAATACATGAGAGAGAAAAATAAATTCTAATAACTTTTATTATTCCGAATTTCATGCGAACGAAGTCGTAGACACAGTTAGTTTGAAATATATGCAGACAGCTCGACATTGCCTTATCGCTTTCTAAAACCAATTTAAATTGATTGTGTCAAATGATTGGTTAATTTTTAAAGCAGGGAAACGCTGTAAGAAAGGGAGTTTTTTGTAAAGGTAAATAAAACAGGAAAGGATAACGTAATTGAAATAATAAAATATGATAACGACAAGATAACATTACATCTACGGTCGCAAACGGTCGGAAAGTCGGCCATGGGACTAACGAAGTAGTTTCGTTTAATTACAATAGATGGCGCACATGAATTTGTGTGGTCATTTTCGATTTGGTTTATGTTCCTTTGACCGTATCTTGATATTGAGATCAAAGGTTATTCTATGAAAGTTAAATTGTGAACAATGGAGATTTACACGGTTACTAACAAAAATACTTGAAGTTTAATTATATAAATTTTATTCTGAGAATAATTCTACCGTTCATAAGGTTTGTATACGGAAGATATCAATTACTACTCATAAAGTCAGTAAAACGATAGAATAACTCTTGTAAACTTACATAAAATATGAGGTTGTGTCTATGATTGTGTATAAAACTTATGCCTTACATCGGATAGCGTCTTTAGAGCATCGTTAAAATTTATATTTTTCAATAAAATTTTGGATAAATATCACAGTTCCTCTTAAAATATTCTTATTAAATGAGAATATTGCGTGAATTTTATTTGATTTAAAAATCAATATGAATAAATATTACTATTAACGCAGCTACAGGTAATAAATCAAATGTTCTTTCTCCTCTATAGTTTTGGCTCTATGAATCTTGTTATATAAAGCCGGTTTTCTCTAAAATCGGAATAATGTTTGAGAGATGAAGTTATGAGGAGCTTGTCGTACAGTGAGTTAATTAGCAGTGTTTTTATCTATTCTCTACTCACGAAAGTTAATATTTTATATTCCAACTTTATTAGTAAGAGACTTGTAACATAAAAAACTCTATACCGTTTGCAAAATTTTTTTCGAAATCTCGTCCAATTATTTATTTACTTAAGTTGATATTTCTTACAGGGTACTTGTTTTTGCACATCACTTCAAACAGTGAAATTTATTTACATAACGATACATACATTTCATATATTTTCGCCATATACATCTATGAATGTGATCTTCAGTAATAATAGTTTTACTTAAAATACTTAGTTAGAATACCTACTGTCGATGGACATATGTCGCGAAATTTTCATTTAATTTGGATGCACATTTAGTTTTTTCGCGCGTGAAAATCATTTTTTCACTATTTACGTTCACAGCTGTGCTCTTGTAAATTATAGCGTAATACATACACACGATAGCGCCATCTGTAGTCTTAAGTTTTAACATATAACGTGTCTATCTATGTCGAAAGTTTCACTAAAAGGCCGCTTAAGCATGAAAGGAAACAAAGAAACGTTTTACTTTCATTTTGAAACTTGCCTGCGTACGTGCTTGCATGCATGCGTGCGTACGTGTGTGTGTGTTTTTCAGAAACTATTTATTATTTCCTTCAAAAACTGGAAATTATTTACCTGAAAATATGTCAACCTTATATCTTTTGTTTTGATAAATGTGAGAAATGGGGCAATCATTCATAAATACTCTTCTTAGTGATGTGAGCATTAATTGACTTTTCTATCCCCTTCTTTTGCATAATTATGCCAAAATTAAGTGAAAGAAAAGGGCAAGTGTTTCTATACTTTCATATGGTAATGGTTTGTCACTCTATTACAATTTATCTAGAAAGTAAAATGAATGGAATTGTGCGAAGGGGCTTTTAGTTTTCGATCTTCGCTAACGGCATGCCGTGGACGTCAACTTTTTATATTTTATTTGGTTACATTTTACATTTTATTTGGTTAACTATTAACTTATTAACTATTAATATAGTTCTATTAATATTATAACCCATTAATATTCTAAGGAAAGTTTTCTAAACAAAGACTCAAATAACGTGACTAAATGACATTTTGGTGGAAAAATTGAAACCTAAATTAGTTACATATACGGTTGGCTATATAGCACCGGTTAATACACAAAAAGGAGTATAATGCACTAAGCTTCTCCATTAAAAATGATTTAGAATTTAAATTGTCAACGAAGTTATAGCGTCATTGACATACATTCCGTCTGTGGTTTAAACTGTGATTCTGGTACTCAATTTAATTATAAACGATTAAAATTACAAAGGAGAAATATCTCTTCAAGTTTATTAGCTTTTATTCATACATTTTAAAGATTTATCGTAATGTATTTCTTCTTTCTCCACATACTGATCCTAAATACAGCATGACTCTTTTGGATTATGACACAATTATTAACTTTGGTGCCAGTACAATTTTTATCAAATTCCATCTGATGATCTGATTCTAGAAGTGTAATCCATACTTACAGGATATAAAAGGGACATGAAATAAACGTGACTCATTGCCTAGCAGCTAGTTTTTAAAATGCTTCATAGTAGGTAGGTTTTTCTGTTATAAGTAAATACTTTTATAATACAAAAAATAAACCAGTAGCTCTGTTAAAAGAGAATTTCCCTTTGATTTTTTAGTTTTATTTAATTATTTAAACCATTAATTTTCCATTTATTCACATTAATTTCCCAATGAATTGCAAGGTAAATATAGTTTTTTGAAATCAAAACCTTTTTAAAATTGTCCCTTTGGAATAATAATATCTCAGTAAATTTGTAATCTGAAGTAATCGTTGATTTCTTTATATCAATTATCTCTATAAATACTTTGGTTCTAAACTGGAAATTCGGAATGCTTCACAAAGTCGCATTGCTCTCTCCCTTTCTCTTTCGATGAATCTAAAAATATAATGCAATGTGATACAAAAAAAACAGATTTTTCCACCTTTCCTAGAAATTAACTATTAGGATATTAACATAGTAATTAGAGTAGTAGAGCCAAGTCAGAAACCAACCGTACTTCCACTTTCAAATGTTCTCAAATGTAAAGATATTTAAACTCAGCGAACTTCGATGTCAATACAATAAAACGTATTGCAAAGCGATCGTTAAGATTCAGATAATGTTCCATGCCATTTGGTTGATACGTTTAAACAAAAGTGGTTTCAAAAAGAAAAAAGAAATTACGCAGCGAGCGTTGTTTTGAATCCAAGATGCATTCCCAAAGTATAATTTTCATGCCACGCAATTATCAAGTATCTTTTGAGTGCCTTCAATTTATATATATATATATATATATATATATATATATGTATATATATATATATATACATATATAAAATTTCAGAGAAGTAACTATAAAAACGAATTTATTAAAGAAATAAAAAATATAAAATTTTAAATAATACAAAGGATTAGATTGAATGTTCTAAGTTTTAACCTATTTTGATCTGATTATACATTAGCGAACCAATAAATTCCGAGTCGCACTACCAGAAACTGAACCTTTTATCTATATAACAAAAAAATATAGTCTTGTTTCGTGATATGGTCTATGAAACGACTAGGATATTCTCATTGTCTATTCTGGTTGTGAAATTGATAACTATCTGAAACTACCCGCCGTGACCAAGTTCAGTGTGATTAAAAATATAATATTCAATAAATCTAGACGTAAAAAATATAACTCAATCATTTATATTCCTCTAGCAGAGCGTTTTGAGGAATTGGTTGCTTTTATCTTATTATTTTTTAGGGTTAACTTATTAAATAGGAACCTGCTCTTTTTGGTAATGATTTTTATGAGATGATATATACTTCACATTCCATATTTTGAGAGACGGTCGGGAATTTATCAGTCAAACTACGACATAACGATAAATACCGCGATAGATTAATTCGACGAAGATATTGGCAACCCTTTGTTTTCAGGAGATCTCATAAATTTATTGGAAATAAAAAGGTTTATCTCTCACGATAGTAAGTTTAGTTTGCAACAATTTAAAGATAAAAATGCAGAATCGTATAACCCATGGAATTTCGGTGAAATAGAATTAGATATAAACCATAACGAGATTAAATAAAATAAACCAAAGAAACCTTTCGCCATACTATCATTTAAATTATACCTTAAAATGTTTTTTAAAGTTTTTGAAGCACATGACGACATTTAGTTTTCAGGAGATTCCATAAAATACAATAAAAGACTTAAGTTAAAAAAATGTATATTGTAAAGATTTATATTGAAAACCAATAGATAGCTGTATGATGAGATCTCTTGTCATATTTCGCGTTTTCTATTCAATTTAAAGCTGACAGAATCAAGAATGAGAACTTAACAGCATCCCTGTTGATATATAAGAATCAACAATTCACACAATCAAGAATCAACAAATCAAGAATCAACAATTCATACATTAAAATGTATAGCTTAAGCAAAGGCAAAGTGTCTCTTTGATTGTGAAGCTCAGACGATTTATCAAAATAATGGATAT
Source organism: Druceiella hillmani (assembly GCA_039881145.1). Classification (NCBI taxonomy): domain Eukaryota; kingdom Metazoa; phylum Arthropoda; class Insecta; order Lepidoptera; family Hepialidae; genus Druceiella; species Druceiella hillmani. The sequence goes on along the minus strand of JAYKKI010000022.1, from coordinate 27,105,990 downwards.
AATTGACCAATAAGTCAGTCACACTTTACAAAATGTCTTATCTAAAAAATACATTTTTTTACATCTGAACCAAATATTTAGCTTCTTATCTTTGATACTAATTGATAGGCCATTTGCCAACACATTCGAATTCGAAACAGATTTCGAATAAGTACTTTATATGATCAGAAGTTAACTCCCTTCTGGCCATTTCGAGCCGAACTATAATAAACAGGTGTGTGACGGCATTCGTGTGCGTACACGGACACTCACGATGCTTGATGCAGTTCATTACATCATAGTTCATTACGATTCAAATCCCAACGGAGATTTGTTAGTTCATTATAAAAAAAAAAATTAAGTTTAGTGCCGTGTCGGAGAGGTGGAGATTGAAGTTTGCGACTGCCGCCATTTAGAAAAAAAACCATTTTGAAATTATCTCGAAAACTGCTGGTTCTAAAAAAATATAATAGAAAGTGTTTAAAGAAAAATCGTGTAAAAATATAATAGACATTGTTTAAAGAAAAAACACTGTAAATCCCGAATCGAACTTGCATTATAAGGGTTCCGTACACATTCTGACATTTAAAAATTTAATTGTATATAATATTTATATTAAATTATGAAATTAAATTTTTTTCGAATGAAAATAAATTACCTACTATATCTTTTATATAATGTAATGCTTTTATATTTTTAGAACGAAATTATATTGTATTTTATACAATATAATTTCGTTCTAAAAATATAAAAGTGTATATTAAAAAAAATATGCTTTGTGTGATGTAAATACAAATTAAGGATTTTCGGATTATTTCCTTTACTCATGTTGTGAGATCTTATTACTTGCCGAATTTTCTGATTCATAGGTAAACGGGAAGTATCTTGAAGTTTTGATTTATTTGTGAGTGTCAAAAAATACGGCATTAATTGCTATATTTTTAGGGTTTTTCGTGATTGCGTTGACTTAAAAGCTTAATTTTTTTAATGCCAAGTTACCATAGACCGACGTATTCGATATTAATTTCAGCTTAATAGCTTTACGCATTTCTGAGAAAAACGGATTTGACACACTAAACAGACAGAGAGACAAACAATGAAGTGATCCTATAAGGATTCCGTTTTTCCTTTCAAGATGTGGAACCCTAAAATCACAATTAAATAAAATGAGGAAAAACCAAGTTCCCCTGGCTGATTTCATTTATTGTCAACACGATGATTTTATGGTGGTGTAAAAAATATCTGGCGTTATATTTCTATAGCCGAGTTCATGCGTATGTACTTAGTTGTCTAAATAATTATTTTTCGCTAAGTCAAGAAAATGCATTGTTGTATGGAAATATATAAAGCATCTTTTATGATATGTATTACATTTTCGTATCAAAAACAGATATTTCCGTGCAAATTACTATTGAAAAGGTTAGTGATGAAAAACATAATTGAACATTATGACTAAAATTTCTATCCTGTCATCTTCCGTTTTGGTCGTCAGTCTGATCACTGACGTCGATTAATTCTCAATCAAGTCAGACTGCATACGTAATATAGAATATGTGCAGTTAATGGTTTTGGAATTATTCACCTTATTTTCTTTGGTATGTGTTTAGCTAGTCTTAGTTCAAGAAAAGGCACAATGACGGATCAGTGAAATTTTCACTCTAACTACATAGACGTAAGGTATTAACAATATAGAGAAGTAGTCACGTAGACACAGAGAAGAGTCAAAACTGTTAATAGGAAAATTTAATAAGTCCGAACAATAAATATTTAAAAAGATTACACCACTATTACTGTATTGATATTTCGGCCATTTCACCTGGTTATTTCACAATTGCTTTGTTACCAGGTTAAGTGTTTATTCTCTTTGCTTAAAAAGTCTAAACGTTTAATAATCACCCGTCAAGCAGATTCATTTTCATTGATGAATTTATTTTTACATACGTCAAGTTTTACCGATTAATTCCCGATCACGCCAAAAAAATACCTCACATACAATGTGTTTGATACTGGTAGTAATAAAATTAAGGATATACAAATATGTTCACAATACTAACTACGTCATAAAAAATTGTAACTATTCTAGCTACATTACTATATTTAGCTAGATTAACCATAAAGGTTTAAAAATCTAGAAAGTCCTTTAAGAAAAAAAAATATCCCACTTGGGATCAAAATAGTATTATCAATTTAGTATTCGTTAAGATGAAACGAATTGGAAATTCTGATGGCTTTACATTGCTTGCCTGTCTCTGTTACTAAATATTTATGAGAAGTGGGTCCGTACAGTGCGATGTACATGCAGATATGTCAGTTTTGGTTTTTGTAGACGGATATTTCAATTTAGGCTTACCTTTCTTCCATTAAAAGTACAACTTGTGTCGAATTTATTTGGGGATAAATACTTGGACTATTTCTTGAAACTATTTGAAGTGAAAAATCTTACTATAGCTTATTTTTACGTCTCTCTAACTGTGTTTACTATTCTCACCTTAAAATATACACAAATATTGTCTTGAAATATTTTGTTGACCTAATTGAAGTGAACAATCTTGCTATAACCTGTTTTCGCGTATTTTAACTGTGTGTATTTTTTCATTTATATCTCGCAGCGTATACTAAGAAATCTCATCCGAGGTTGGTTTTTCGCAATTAATTTGTCATAGAACTTGTAATTTGCAAAAAATATTTATAAATTATACAACTTAACCTTACTGGGAAATTAATCTATCCATTGATGAATAAAACTCTTCAGTAGTCACTGAGAATAAGCAGCACAGACTGAAAAATAGATATAAAGACTTGGCAGGGCCCTTTCTCAAGATTAAAATAATTTCGAGATATTCGTAGGTATAAAAATAAAGTCGCATGTAAAGAAATATGTATGTATAATTTTTCTTGGTCGATTTGTCAACTGTAATTCGATCAAATATTTAATGAAACGTATGATTAAATAACGTACACAATTTTTTTTGTATGTAGTGTTTAAACGAATGTTATGGACATATGTTTTATATGACTGAAGTATTATATTCTGTATCGTATTTCGTGTGTTATATATGCATATTATGTATATTTTATTCCATTGCCTTAATTGTTTTTCGAACAAGTTTTTAATGGTCTATAAAACGAAAAGTAAATTTCAGTTTAATTTAAAATTTTCTGCTGACTAATTATATACTTGTTTTCAAAATGTTTCACAAATCTTTATTTTCCCGAGTCGTGTATTATGTTGAAAAGCCAAAAAAATTATTTTTAATCCTAAACATTCCTTTCGTTTTGCATACTAAACTTTCCTTTCTGAATGTTTGTGGTGATGTTTCGTGAAATTTTGTGATCATATTATTTAGACATCTCTACTTGAGTTCAAATCTTCAAATTTGATTCTTATGTAGTACATGAGGTATGGATATCTAGAAGTTATCTAAATAGCACTCCAAATTAAAACTCGTGAAAGAGTACTTAGAAAATTCACCTGTATTACTTAGCTTCTATAAGTAACTCATTGGCGAAAAGATAATTATTAGTGTTAGTTCCGAATTATTGGACTTGAAACTCTTTGAAGATTTTGACTTGAACTCGAATTTTATTGGAACACAATAAGGATGAATGTTAATAACACGGTATATTATTATATATCTGCCTAATGAAATATTTGTAAATAAATGTCTGCCTATAAATACTCAGTTCACCTTTATCCTTGATCACTTGTGTGTTTCAGATATTTTTCAATCTAGTTTTTTTAACTTTTTTAGTAACTCAACTGTTTATAACAAACAACCTATTTCATTACCTATTTTATGCATATTAAATAATTATTTATTTTTAAAACGCAGGAAATATTCATGCAAGACAAGATGCGCATGAATAAAAGACAATATTAAAATTTATAACAATCTAATATATATATATATCTTGCTAAAATATAATTTTAATACATATAAATATATATACATATATATATATATATATATATATATATATATATATATATATATATATTATATATATATATGTATATACATATATATATATATATATATATATATATATAACTCTATATTTGTTAATAAACTAAGTTGGTTTCATTTTTATTATGCAAATCGATTATAATTTAAATAGCAAGTCGTAAACACTAGGGTGTCCTTATATGGAGGAAACAATTTTTTTTCAAATATCGAAACATATAACTTCTAAATATTTATAAACTACTTAGACTTACTAAAATACAAAATTTTATCTTCCTAGGTCAATATTAACCCTAGTCGTAAGGGCTCTATAATTTTTAAAATTAGGTGTTATAATCGAAAGTGTAAAGCTTTCGATTATGTTGTCAAATAAATTGAAGTATTTATATTTTACGAAATTATTTATTAGGAAAACAAATCTGAGTTATAAGTATTCTCATGTCCAGTTCAAGTAATTATTTTCCATCACAATCAGGTTACACTTCAGGTTTATTATTCTGAAAATCGGAATTAATTGATTCCGCTCTACATTTTCTACTCTGTATAAAAATGCGTCAAATAGAAAATTTTTCATAGGGAATCATCAAATAGAAATCATCACAGCTAAGACTCATTGCTTCTACTACAGCTTTAGTTATTTACACAGAATCTCTCATGCTTATTTCACGTCTGTCTAAACTGCACTTACTTAAACGTGATAAAATATTTCCTTCCTCTTTTTGTGGTAGTTCCAGAACTTATGGATCCCACACCGATCCCACACCGGGTGTGGAAAGAGTTTCTCTTGGTCTTTATCAGAGCTGGTAAGTTGATCGGATTATTCTTTAGGTTATATAGACTTTCGTGTAGTAAGAGGTAACGATAAAGTCTCGAAACACATTTTGTTGAGCCATTTTTTCTCTTCTTTTATTTTTCTCTATCTTGCCATTTCTTTTTTCTCTACGTTTTGTCTATATCCGCTAAACACCCTGGATGTCCTAGTTATCTTTGCTTTAGTAAAAATTTTACTTTCTTCTATTTAACGTATGCCATATCGAATTAAATATATAAATTAATTTGAAAGTGCTTGTCATGAAGTTTATAAAAAAGTTATATTTTTCAAATATTTTTTTGCATCCCTCTCCGAGCTTGATGAAGATCTACAAGTTTATTTATACTATTGAATATAGCTCTGATAGATATTCTAGCTTTTTACCAGAATACAATACACTTTCATACGAAACAATTTTCCCTTTCACTAACAGTGAATTTAACTTCGCGAATGTTAAAATATAGACCTGCAAGAATTTAACGGTTAGACGATGACATTGCACATGTTATTTGATGATGTACTTAACCAATCAAGAAAAACAAAAATAAAGGACACCATGGTGAACATCTTCTGATGTCTAAATACCTCATCTTGTCTCTTCACGTACTTATTTGATAAGTTGTATGATTTCGTAACACCTTGTTGCGTTATCACACACGTCAAGTTTCCATCGATTTTTGCTACAAAATCACATATAAATCAGAATGTAAATCAGGGTGCCCATTTCGTTAGCATAGGCGCAGAAATTCTGTTTAATTATTGTTTAGATTTCATGTGACTACAAAAGGCTTGTGTTGATATAGAGAACATTGCGGTTTTAATATTTTGGCTATGAAGTAAGTGAACGCTAAACGGTTGGCCCATTTTAATACTCTTTTATTGTTCAATAATAACTTAATTTGCATAAAAACAACTTTACTACATGAGTTTACGTCTACTTATAAATGTGATTTTAAAAACCTAATAACTTGACGTAGAACCCAAAAACCGGGCTAAAATATTCAAAACGGAAAGATGCTTCTCTAACAAAAATATTTGAATACGCTGAGTCAATACTAAAAATGAAAGAAAATGAAATATTTAGGGAACCTATGTTGAATTTTAGATATTCTGTAAAACTATCCGAGATGCAAAATATATGCTCAAACAAGAGTTGAGAACTATAATCAACTTCCAAAAAATAGGAAATATCGACATTTGGAGAATCTGATACGGAACACCAGCGCTCTCGCGAAATGAATGAACAAATAAGTAAGTAAAAATTATTCAGTAATGTGCAGTTTTAATCCAAGGTGCAGATCCTATTCAATATATAGTTGGGAACGTATTTAGATTTAAGTGCTTATACCATTAGAACCGTGTAGTTAAAATATAGCTTCAACTTAGACTACCAGGCAAACCGCTATTAAATATTATATTTTGCACTTCTATGCGCGTCCATGGGAGGGTTGACGATTGAATCGTCTATTGTTCACAGGACCAGAAATTGTAAAGAGATTAGAAAAAGGAGAATAAAAACGTGGAGAAGAAGGAGCTAAACAGACTAGTACAGAGAGAAATGTACATTCCATTTCAAAGTCGTCTTTTTGGGTAAGGATTTTACATATGATTTATACAGTTCTAAACAGATTGAAATCGCCAAATAGTTTACAAATGTAGAAAAAGGGAAGACTGTGGCATTTAATGATGGTTATAAAAAAATCTAAGAAGGAGTTGACTATGCTTTAATAAATTCACGAAATCGAATTTTAAAAGATGTCGTTGAGAAAACCAGATCTGAAAAACGAGACGAAGATAAAGTCCCGGAAAGTAGAGGCGAAATTTTGAAAATTTAAATAATGGTACTGAGAATGACCAAGATGGAAATTTTAGTATTAAAGATGACAATTAAATGAAACTACGTAATGTAGTATTATTTCTCCTTTTTTAAGTTCTTTGCCACGATCTAGGCTTCGTTGTATTACAGTATCTTCAGGTGGGCTGTTAGCAAAGATTAATCTGTGCTAATAACTCAAAAAACAAAAAACGTAAAGCTGTGAAAGGTCGAGTCATACTTTAATGACGAAACTGCCCCCGATAAGAACCTATATGGTTACTTTTACTGTTTTGTAGATATGGCTAAATGTACTTGACATAAAAGATATTACCTGGATATCTTGTTTAATCGCGGGGATATTTAAAAAAGTTTCCGATGACAACTTTTTTTCAAAGCGTTATATCTATATAACTTCTAAAGTTAGGAAAATAAAATTAAATTTGTGTATTGTGGTATTCTGTGACATTTATTTTACAGTAGTTTCCGATGAGCCTAGCTTAAATAAAAATATAAAAAAAAACCGAAAAAATAATATTATTATTGAAAAAAAATATATATTTGCCTATATGTTGCTGAAAAGTGTGCCAAGTTTCATTAAAATTCAAGTGTAGCAACATATTGAAAACAAAATTTAAAGTAAGTTTACATATACTTTACAGTAACAACGTCGACACAATTAAACGTAATTATATTCACAAATATCATCGCTTAACGTTATTATTATTTTCACAGACATCACTGGTCGAAAATTGCTCAATATTTATAAGTACGAAAGACTTACGTATGCGCTTAATTGGAAATGATTTTGGTTCCCCGTGCGTTAGCTCTCAATGTATCGGTCATATATTTTTTTCAAAGTGGTCATTTTATTAGATCTTACAGAAATGGATTAATAAAATTTTTATTTACACGTTCCTAACATTTTCAATTAGGCTTGGCCTATCGGAAATTATTGTAAAATAAATCTTGAAGTGTACCAAAACATAAAAATTTCGATTCATTTTCCCAACATTAAAAGTTACCTAGATACAACGCTTAGAAGAAAAATTGTCATCGGACACTTTTTTTTTAATATCTCCACCATTAACCAAAATAGATAAGTAATATCTTCTGTATCAAATACTTTTGGCCTCCTCCAAAAAAACAGATAAACCGATGACGCTCCAATATTTCAGAGAAATACTTACTACGCACTGGCGTTTGCAATCGGATTTATTTGAGATATAAAAAAAACATTAGTTTCATTATTTCTTAGCATTACGTCAATAGCTTGAATTGAAATTTCAGGTAATTATTATTAAACACCAAATATTTTGTATAACCCGATTTTAGTTATTAATTTTTCAAAATATACATCTTAGCTTATTTTCAAGACAATATATCATAACCTGCTAAAACGAAGTTTGTCTAGAATAAACTCCAATTAACTAAAACCAAGCGGGAAATATAGTATTCTTTCTCGGCTAACCTAATTAACGCGTAGCTTTAACAGCCTAATTATTACGTAGAATTCCATCCATTCATGTACTGATAATATTTACGTTGAGCAACACAAACACATCAAAGTCATCGCGCGCCTTGTAAATGGGCAACTTCGAAAAACTGCAATGGTGAGCAGAGGCCGCTATTAGCCGCTCGCACGTCGCTGGTATCCATTAAATTGTTGTTCTAGACGCCATGCGCTCTAATTATGTCTTAAATACGTCCATTATAGGATAATGTCCCAGGGACGCTGATATATATGACGCTTTGACTAGAATAACATTTGTAGGGACATGTTACGTATTTTCATTTCATGAGTGCACTTTTTCCACGCAAGTTAGTTTTATGTTTTTGATTATAACTTTTCATTACAAATAGCAATAATTTCTATACTAATAAGAGTAATAGGAGAAAATAATGTCAAATGTAGCAAAATTTGTCATTAAAATTTTTATTGTTTAAGGTTAAAATCTTTGGTCGAAGATTATCCTCTAAGTATATTTTGGAATTAATTTTAAGCCAAATGATTTAGTTGAATGATACATAAAAATAAATAAGTTTTCCCGTATTTTTAGAAATGTTAAAGTGACAAAGAAATACATTTTTATAATATACATTACTTATCATATTGGATCACCTTCTTAGACCGAAAAGCTGATTATTTCTTACGAGAAATCCATGTACATTTCCAATTTTCCTAATTTCCATTTCGAATGCTTCTCTATTATGTCGCATGTACAAATCTCCTAAAGATAGACAAGTAACTGGTTAGTTATCTTAGTGGGCTTAACTAGGTGGTATAAGTGTCAGAAGGTCGTGCATTTCCGAAATTACGATCTTCATTTTAGAACTTCTTAAGATGCATTGCGATGCGCGGGTTAATATGTTTTATCGCCATTCTGAATTTAAATATAGTTAAGAATTTTTAATATAGTTAAGAAATAAAAATTCGAATTTAAATTATTTATATAAAAATATTGGTACTTATTTTTAAATAAATAGACATAGAAAAATGAACTTAAAGAAAGTAAAAATAGTACTACATCACGTAGTTTCATTTAATTGTGAATAATGAATTTCTACAAAATTAACGCCAAATATATTCAATATTTGCATATTGTTTATTTTGTGAGAATTCGTAGTGGGTCTTGGATGATCCACAATATATTCGTTTGTTGTTCATAAGCATAAATTATACAGGAGTTCCGTTAATTTACGAGGTATATAGTGAGTTCTATTGGGTTGCTCAATTTTGTATGGTTAGCATTGCAGCTAGCTGTTGTCATTAAGCATAACTCACATTGTAAGAAATGCTAACTCGTGCCTATGTAACTTAGTGCTTGCGTGCGTGAATGTGTGTATGTATGTGACGGACATAGCTGTAAAAATACCATTTTATAATAGGTATTGAAATAAATAAATAATTATCATTTCAATTGAGACATATTTACTAACTTTGAGTATACTAAGGAATACTGGATTAAATATGAAGTGCATTTAATGTAAGTAGTGTAAAAAAGTGAGTGAGTGAGGACGACAAACGGAATAGTTTCATATATATCGTTAAGGATATAAATCGTCGCGAATTAATGTTTTATAAAATTTAAATTTATTGCTATTTCCAATACATTGCATGAATCTCATTAGTATGAACCACCTTTACACCGGTTTCGCCCGCGTAGCATCAGGAAAAAGTAAAAACTTTTTTTTTCGGATAAATAAGTATAAATTTCAATCAGACCAATTATATAATTTTACTTAAGACCATACATCTAAAAATGATGTGTATATAGTGTTAAAGGAAATTTTTCAGCTAAATATATTTATTTGGCAACAGTGAAATTTATTTACATAAGGATTTATGAATTTTTACAGTGAAACAATATTCTATTGAGCGTAATACGATGTTCAGCTATAATGAATATATTTATCGTTAAACCGCTTATTGCATGTTACCTATTGAAGATAAGTATACGTCGTCGAGAACTTTTTTAGTTTTGACAGCGCAATAAGTCTCAGCGCAATAAGTAAGCGCGGACTTTTTTTAACGTTTATGTTCACTGAACTGTTACTGAAAATGATAGCGTATTTTATAATTTGAAGGAAGCTGAATAGGTAATGACATCAAAAACTAGATTGCAAAATAATTATTGGAATATTTCATGATTCTAATAGCTTAACCTACAATAGGTACGAATATTTAAAGTTTTGTTTTTCTTTTTAACCGATAATAAATTAAAATTTATTAATACTTTTATGATTTTCTAATGAGACTCTTCAAGAATATTGTGTGAGAAAACCTTAAAGAATATTATCAGATCGGAGAAATGCATGATTACATTTCTTAAATTTTTTTCTTATAAGAAATGTTTGTTGGAATATTTAGCTTGACTACGTAATAATTTTTTTGGACGGTTCTATTACAGATGAAAGCTTGAAATTTTTCATTTAATAATATATCTAATTATCACAAAAAATATGATCAAGTCAAAATGTAATAAGTATACGTGAATATAGGTACTGAATATTTCATCATTTCTTCTTGTGAGTCATTTGTACAGTAGTACACTACAAAAGTGTGAATTCTGAACTACCAGATACGAATCTTGGAAGGCATATTTTTTATACCAAAACAAAATATCTAAATATGAACTTTTATATTTAAGATAGTTGAAAAAACAAGAGACGTCTGTATTTCCTTTGGACTATGCGTGCAATTTTCCATAGGTGCACGTAATTTAACTACGTCTGATCGAATAATTATATCGTGAACTGTGAGTCTCAACTAAGTGAGTAACATCGGTCTTAAGATTTGTAGCATTGATTATTTTATTCTTAGAATATGTGCAAATGGAGAAACATAGTTAAATAATTTAACTACCCTTGTTGGATTACCTGTATTATTTGATTTCCTAGTTCATGGCCTAAGAAAATTAGAAAATCTTCATAATTTGAGACTAAGACTGGGGCTTATATATTTGGTTCTAAATAAAATTATCCTGCTTTGAGGTTCAGTGCTAATCGCAATTGAATTATAAACTGATGGATATTCATTGCTTATAATGTCAGTACATATCAGTAGATCTAAGCAACTTGGTGAGCTATTCGGATATTCTGCCTCAATCAGTATGCTCGAGGCGTTTGAGTAGAATGAACATGAAAATTCGGTAAGGATTAATACAACTACAGTTGCCTGCAACTCTTTACGTAAATTAATTTTATTTTTAATTATAATAATAATTAAAAATAAAATTAATTTACGCATGAAAAAAAAAATTAATTTACGTAATAAATATGGATTTTAATTTATTAAAAATCCATATTTTATCTTTATAATGAATTTTTCTTGAATTGGTGGATTCAACACTGTTGCAAACTTTCACTTAATCATTGAAATTTTCCCTGAGGGTAAAATAACCACGAACATAATGAACATGAAAAGGAACAAGAGTGGTGGCAAATATATTTCTATCGACTTGTCTTCTGTTATTATTTCGATTACCCATTTATCGAGAATATACTAAATGTATGTGTGCTGGTTGGGGTGAAAAAATTATAGATTTAAATGGAAAAATTCACATTTTCTCAACCACTAGCCAATTTACACTTGAAATATATTAAATTTTAAGGCGATTTCATGGAAAAAATTCTGTTTTTCTTGTTGTTTAAAGGAATCTTGATTGCTTTATTTGCGGTATTGTGCGGTATTTTTAATGTAAAAAAAATTTTTTTCTTGTAAAAAACTAAGATTATATGTGCGATTCGATGTCCTAGTATATTATACATTTATATACGCTTGTATGCACATACGCTCAAACATACACACACACACACACACATGTGTATATACATATATAGATATATATATATATATATATATATATATATACATATATATATATATATATATATAAATATATATATTTATATAATCCCAGCCAGAAATGTTATAAGGTATGTTGAAATCGACGATAGTTATTTAACATGTCAAAATATTTCTAATAGTAGATGAGTGGTTTTGAGTTGAAAGTCAAAAGTTAGGTCAATATGTAATTGAAAAAGTAATTAATTAACTTTTGGTTAATTTAGAATGTAACCCTTGCATAATAAGAACATAATAGAATTAATATTCGTACATTTATAACAGGGTCGATTAACAATTTATTCACATAACATGAAAACTTGCTGCCTCATATATCAATATCCAAACTATAAAATGAACGTCAAAATGAAGTTTTACTTTAATGGCATTTTTGGATGACAAGAAATTTTCTTCCAGTGTGGAGGATGATCTTGATAAAATAAACATAATATTTTTCAAATGAAAATGCTCACATATCATGGAATTACTTTGATTTTACGAAAACAAATTATTCTGCAAATATGCCGTAAACTTTCTGCATATCTTCGTGGGCTTCAACTTAAAAAAATATTAAAAACGTCACAGGCAATAACCGGTAAAATAATGGATCATTAAATATCAATATGTTATTTTCAAATTTATATAGATATTTTCATCTCTTTATTTTAATTCATAATTTAATCACCGTGAAAACAAAATAGTATTTTAATTTCTAATGCTTAAGTACAATTTGCCTTAATGGAAACTGAACTAGATCTTACTTACGATATTTTTTTTAAACTGGTTAATAACTCTATAACATCGCTTTCTAATTAATAAGGTACTTCATACAATTTTCTCATCTAGAGTTTATAGTTTCAAGTTATCTAAAAACGAAATAAGTCTTTAAAAATCAATAATGTGCTGAGTCGATCTTAAGAGGAAAATTTTATAGAATCGTTTCTTTACATCGTATAGTTAAAAGCTATAGCTTGACATAGCGAACGATGTTCACTTTGCGTCATTTCAAGATTTAATTCTAAATCTATGAATGTATAATCTTTAAAAGAGTCTAGCGTGTTAAAGAACTTAGGAAAAATTATGTTGTCATTTTTTACGTATATAATCTACAACGGCTAACAGCACTCACATTAAACAGCTCTATCATTCACTAACGTTCCGTATTCATAATACTTCAATACAAACGTAATAGAAACGTGAAGGAAAATTCGGTAGATTGTTCAATATTCATGAGTAAATATTTAAACCGTAAATCTATCCCGTCATCTTCGTTTCCACAGGGAAAGATACAAACAGCGTATTATTCAAATAACTACAAAGCAGATGTAATATTGTTACCCTTAGATGACAAAGTCGGAACACGGCCCTATTTGCAATTGCCTGTTAGAAAGTTAGTAAGTTATATCGGAGTATAATTTTAATTTAAGTATGGTAGGTACGAATGAATAGTATGAGGTTTACTATAAATATAAGTTTTCTATAAGTTTACGTTAACTTCAAAATATAAGTTTACTATAAAAATCCTTTAGAATGAGGTGAGTTTTGATAGAAAGCAAAACTTGCGTCTTTTTTATTTAATATTAGCAAAATAAGGAAAAAATATTTCAAATATTTTGGAAACTTTTAGTTAAGCCCTTTGAGCAAAAACTCGGGAATTCCATTTGTTTAATAATTTCGGTTGGAAATTGCTGACACTTTCCATGTAGTTGTTAACCATAATTTTTTTCAGCTCTTATTTTGACATTTGGTTATTGAATAATAAAAGTTCCTTAAAACATATTCACATACACACCTCATTAACGTAAAGTTGATTATAATGTGGGTCTAGTATTTGGTGCCGACATGAAGCCAAGCACAGTTAGTTGGTAGTACTTATGAGACAGTATTATAAAAGTGGGAGAGATGCTAATAACATTTCTGTAAATAGAATATTGAAAAATATTATTAAAATAAATTGAAACGGTTTAATTCCTTATCTGAAGCTAAACTAATTAACTTTAAAAAAAAATAGTAATTTTTGTTACATAAAATATAAGAATTGAAACCAACATTAGCAAAGTGGTATCTCTCCTACTTATGGCGAGAGAGATGCTATGACGCGACGAAAGGATACCACAGCCGTAATTTTGTCTTTTTTTAGTTTCGTTTAGTCAAATTTCCCTTCCGCAATTACTAAAATGTGGGACGTACATTGTACACGAATAGTGGAGTCATTTTAAGTATATACAATACTTGGTCTATTCCGTTCTCTTCTTGGTTAAAACATAATTTTCCCAACACACATTACACACATTGTTACCATTCTCAATGGGTCTGAATGCATTTCGACGAGAAGAGGAAGATGGAGATACTACTGAATTAGTAACACAACATTTTTCATCTGCTTCTTTTATTAAAAATAGCTTTGAAATTTTATTTATCAGGTTTTGAAGAGAAGTCAGAACACATGCAACTTGTTTGCCTTGTACAATTGATCTGGGCAATCATAAAATTGGGTTCAATTCTTTGAGAATCGTAATCAGGGTTTCTGTTTTCCGACATGGCTGATTGCATAGAAGAGTGTTTTACGTGGCATCTTACGTGGCATCTTCAGATAAATTACCATTATCGCATAATGCGTAAGGATCGTTTTACCCTTTTAATTTAGCGGTTATATTAAAGGAACGTTTCGTTTTTAATTGTTGTAATATAGCTGATATATTAAAGTAACGTTCCGTTCTTGGTTGTTTTAATTTGGTGATTATATTAAACAGGTTTTGTCTTTGTTTAATTTAATTTGGCGATGTTTTGCCTTTATTTTTTAGTTGAGGATGATTTAAGAGGATTTTAGGTTAGTTACTATAAACGTAAATTGAAGTATGAAAATCCTTCCTTTTATCGCGTCATGCTGATGATATCTCCTTCTTGGGTGATATTTTCAATTTTATTCAAAAATATTTTTTTTCAAGAGTATGCAAAAAGCAATAAGCAATGGATGAATTCAAAATAAAGTATTAAGGGTTCGATATACTATTATTACATGATGTTTACTAAAATAAACTGATAATATTTGCTACTTCTAATGGTTTTTAATGACAGTAGGAACATTTTTATTAGTTAATCAAATTTGTACAACAAAATCTGTATTCAAAGAAAATAAGAAATTAAATTAAAAATTTTAAAATTCTGCTGCATAATTATTCAAAAATATCGCCTGTGTTTTTTTGAAAGCGAAAATCTTGAGTGATTAAGTCATATTGCACTATTGCCATTAGTCATGTACGCTGAACACAAATAGTAATATAAATGTTTTCGTTATCAATTATTGACAATTTTTAGTTTAACGTTCAGCAAATAAAACTTTGATTCATATTTTACAATCCCAATTCATCTATCTTATATTTTTCTAATTGATTCGAAAAGTTTTCTTAGAAGAGATTTACTTCAATATTGTTGTATTTTTTTTCTATAAACGTAATTTTACGCCGTCACTAAATTATTCATTTTGATTAAAATTTTCTTTCAAATTGATCAGTTTAATTTTATTTTTGAGTTTTCCAGAGTGCCATAAAACTATACGTCGTTATAAATAAGAACAACTTACCATTGAATACTCATATAACGCGTAACAGACACCGCTTTTATTGCCTTTTTTTGCTTATTACTTCTGTTTATAGAAATATAAATTATTTAACATTTGTATTATAAATTATATAGATCTAACACCTCTCAAAGTTTGAAGTATGTGAATTCCTTTTCATCTCCATCTAAGTACAAAATACAAGTTACTAATACCTTTCAAGATAAGCGAACGAATTTAATATGTATTACTAATAAAACACAAAGTACGATGTCAACCGATGACGCACTTATATACAAACTAAGAAAATTTATTTCCCACAGTGAATTAGGAATTATTTATTGCATCCATTGCTCTTTGAATATTTAATTACTTGTCTGAGACGGCTCGTCACAATGTGAACATGTAAAGCTTTTTTTATCACAACAATGTAAAGTTTTGTAACATGTAGAGCTTTTTTATCAATTGCCCAAAAACTTTTTGTTTAACATGTACACTTAATGACTTACGTGTTCATGTAATTTTGATTTAAATGTAAATTTAGTTGTATATCCTATATAACTGATACAAAATAAAAAAAATGGGTTAATGTATAAACATCGAATTTTTTAATACATTGACAAGAAATTTTTTAAATTGTTTCTAAATTAGGAAACAATTGTTTTTCCCTGTGCTATATTTATATTTAAAAATGTGTCAATTCATTATGGAATATCGTCAAAAATATTTTCCAAAATTTAGCTCAGTCACAATTTTGACAAAATGATGATAACATTGTACTATAATTTTTGACTTGTCTAGTTCTAGATTTATTTTGTATTCCTTACTAGTATATAAAAATATTTTTGTGTACGTATATGTATTTCGAAATAATTCAAATATTACTTGTATTTGCCAATTTTTTAAAAATATCCAAAATTATTAGCTACGATTAAAACCTACAATTGTAATATTTTTTCTTAAAAGTTTATTATAAGTTGAAAATATCGACTTTTATTGCCATCATGCAACTCTTCATGCCAAAAAATTTACTCACAAAACGTATAAATTCGCTGACATTATGATACCCAAAACAAATAAACTGAAAAGGAGAGGTTCTATCTCTTTCACACACTTCATCATTCTATAGCGACAGATAAATATTGATCTAGGAATTTAATTTATGAGATCACGCTATGTTATTCACACAATTATTTGAAGTTAGTAATATATTATGACCTTTATGGTGCATTTCGAGGTCATGTCTTCTGATTACCTAACAGTTTGTTTTTCGTTGTTTAGACGTGAATTTAAAGAAAAAAATTGTATTTGAAAAATTAAAAAAAAATATATATACCCAATATATTGCACTTATTCTTAACCGGGAAACCATAACGCACATTCATAACATTTTTTAAACATGTTGCAAATACCCTGTATTGTTTAACTTTTACCCCATTTCCAACGTTCTTGGAACATTTTCTTGTATTTGATTCACATTAAAAACTATATTCATACCACCTCTGAGTACATTATTTAAAATTAGTTTAATTTAAAATTAGTCTTGAATATATTTGGCCCCAATTTTGTAGAAATTCATTATTCACAATTAAATGAAGTTACGTGATGTAGTATTATTTCTACTTTCTTTAAGTTCTTTACCACGATCTAGGTTTCGTTGCATTACAAAATCTTCAGGTGGGATATTATCAAAGATTCTTTTTAGATGGAATCTTTGCTAATAACCCACCTGAAGATGTCGTAATACAATGGAACCTAGATCGTGGTAAAGAACTTAAAGAAAGTAGAAATAATACTACATCACGTAGTTGCATTTAATTGTTAAAATTAGTAGAGGAGATAGAAGAAGAAAAATTATCAAGAAATAAAATTGGACTTTTTTAACAGTACGAAAATTACAGGATATTTATAGCTTTTATTAAACTATTAAAAAGAGAAATATCATTTTTTGAAAAACTGGGAGATTTCCTATTACTACTATAGTTTTTCGGTAAACTTAAAGCAACATTGTTTTATCCATAGTTTTGACTGTAGTAGTAGTCTGGTTTTGATTAATTTTTTGAATATCTCCGACTACATAGTTCCATAAAAATCTTACATAATTTTTTGGAAAATATTTTTAATGATGTAATTATCTAAATATCTTTATGACCCCATTGTGGCAAAACATATTATTTAGTATAAAAATATCATTCAATACATACTTTAAATTCACTTTTCCGTTACTATTTACTCTTAAGTTTTGACGAAATCAAAAGTTAGCGGAAGGATCCGTTTATGCGTTTTAGACACGCATTACAAGTTTAAAATTAGCTAATGGTAACTTTAAATAACACTTTAAATTTCTTAATATTAAAAGAAGGAAAATAATTGTTACGCCTGTACAATATATTGTTATACGTGTGAGTAATTTCATGTTTAAATTGTACACTATGGAGCACCCTATACGAGAGAGGACTCTACCATTTTTCGTATTCCCTTTTTTTAATATGAATTGTTAAAAAATAGGTACATATAGATAAAAAGTTAAATAAGTTATTATTTTCACGCAATTTTACGACGGCCCGACGTGATTATAATAAATAATTATCAATCAACACAGCGCCTCTAATTTGCGTCATTAATAAATATTTGCATTTCAAAGCCTGTAATGCGAGAATAACTCATTGTGACCCACAGCCTCCATTACCGCTGAGACGAAACTTACAGGCATAGTAAACCTTTCCGGAATAGCAGTGTAGTCGTAACCCATCAATCAAGCGTAGTGGAGGTAATCCTGTGAAGCCTACCGCGACGTGAGGCGTCAAACGTTTCCGCTAGAGCGAATCTGTGTCATGGAGATAACGACAGAATGACGACGACTCTCTGATATATCTGTTTGTGATGCACGTCTTATTATTGAGTCTGTTCGGATACCTTTACTATTTAAATATATATTTGTTGTAGTTAAAATCGAAGACACACCGATTTCGACAAATAAAAATTATCCTTTTTTACCTATTCAAGTACGTGTGTTAAGTAGCATCGAATAAAGAAAATGATGTATACTTAATGGTTAATAAATACTTTTATAATTAGAAAGAAATACTTAAACATGTGACTCTCTAATTTTTTAAATAATCTCTCCATTATGATGAAACTATTTGGATTTCATTACTTTTAAACTATTTGGATTCCATTACATTTTATAAAGTTTGCGCGGAAAATATTTTAGTACTGGGCGAAAATGCATTTATTAAACTGAGACCTGAAATAGCTGACATCGTTATATGCTTCAAGCAACTTATATAGTAGAATGCCTTCGTTGTTTAATAAGTAAATATACCATGCACTACACAAAGAACGGAAATGTTTAAAATATAATATTGAAACATGATCATTTAATTTTCATTTGGCCACTGAAAAGCTTTTTCTTAAAATCGTTAGAAGTCGATGAAATTCCAATGTACATTAACTGTATTTCAATATATAAATAAAAGTGTTTTCTTCTAAGAAAATTATTAATTGTTATTTTAAAGTGTCAGTATTCACTTTTCCGTTAAATTTTACTCTTAAGTTTAGACGAAAACAAAAGTTAGTGGAACCATTTGCTTATACGTTTTAGACACGCATTAGAAGTTTAAGATTAGCTTATGGTAACTAAACATTTTCACTTAATTTCGAGTTAATAGCTTGATATTGCTATAAAACGTAATTACTAATTTAAAACTCGTTCTTTACCATGCATACAATAATTTATGTTCCTATTTTCGTTACTGTCTTTATTGCGTTAAATTAAAAATGGAACATTTTCGGCTTAATTTTTTGAATTAATAAATAAAACCGAAAAACCGAAGAGGATTTGAAAATAATTGTTTCGGTTTTTTTTTTCAAGTACCTGTTGCCCACTATTCTATCAGTTTGTCTCACAGTAATTTTAATAATTGCAATAATATGTTGTTTATAATACAATTTATTTAATTACAGTAACTTGTTGTTTATAATACGATGTATTTGATTACAATGATATGTTAAGATCATACTCTAAAAAGTATATTTTTAATATCATTTTTAGCGACGGTGAAAATAAACATTTAAGACCGACGGGAAAGTGTGACACCACGGCTGAACGGAAATAGTAGTTCTGTTATAAACATTATATTTCTATAGAATATATATGAACCATAATATTGTGGGACTAATATATGCCGCTAGTTGTAAATTTCCAAGCTGACACTGAAATTTTCAAGTAGAATTATGAGGAAAATTGAAAATAAGTAATGATTTCATATTTTTCAGCTGACCTCAAAAAACAGGTCATATATATATAGTATATATATATATATATATATTGGATATATATATATATATTGGATATATATATATATATATATATATATATATATATATATATATTGGATATATATCATCCACCAGGTCGAGATCTAATGATGAGTTCTGGAAATGAAAAATAAAATTTCTTAACGGATAGCAGTAAATCAACCGTGATTCAAGATATTTGCACCCGGTAGTTGTCGCTTTACAATATAACTATATCATCGACCGGGTCAACATTTGATGATTATTTCTGGTGAATAACAACGGAACCCTTAACCGATGGTAGTAAATTCTTAACGGAATGGTAGTAGTCGCTACTGGTAGTATCTGGTATACCATCAATCAGGTCAGGGTGTGATGATGAGTTCTTGAAATGAACAATGGAACTCCTCAACTGATGGTAGTAAATTAGCCGCGATTAAAGATATTTGTTACTGATAGTTGCAACATTGCAAAATTACTGCCCCGTCGACCAGGTCAGAGTCCGATGATGAGTACAGAAATTAACAATGGAACTCCTTATCGAATGATGATAAATCAACCGTGATTCAAGTTATTTATTACTGGTAGTTTTCTAATGTAGTCACAGTATGTACAA
This sequence comes from Druceiella hillmani, assembly GCA_039881145.1. NCBI lineage: Eukaryota > Metazoa > Arthropoda > Insecta > Lepidoptera > Hepialidae > Druceiella > Druceiella hillmani. The sequence goes on along the minus strand of JAYKKI010000022.1, from coordinate 27,085,601 downwards.
GTTTCATATATATTTTTAAATAACATTTTGCATTTCTTTAAGTTGATCGGCTCTGCTGGTAGAGAGTCCATAAATGAGTAAAAATAATTGAATACTGTTCTGATTCGGATTATTTTTCGGATTTCTGATTGTGAAAAAGTATGTATGTGGTATAATGTGACGATTAATACTATTAACGTAAAAACCTTTAAAACATAATATTTTATAAAAAACCTATTTCAAAAAACAAAACTGGGTACTCTAATGTAAAAAATAATTAACTCAAAATAGGTACATACTTGGTCACGATACATGACTAAGTTATTTTTGAAGTTGGTGACAGTATTGTCGATCAACTTAAATTTATAATTTTATTTAATGTGAAATTTAAATTTAAAATTTTAATTTCTAATGTACTCACAGTATGTACAAGGTACATATATATTTATTATAAAACATTTTACATTTCTTTAAGTTGATCGGCGCTGCTGGTAGAGAGTTCATAAATGAGTAAAAATAATAGAATGCTGTTCTGATTCTGATTATTTTTTTGATTTCCGATTGTGAAAAAGTGTGTATATAGTATAATGTGACGATTAATACTATTAACGTTAAAAACCCTTAAAACATAATATTTCAAAACTTGAGAGTATTTTTTAACCTTCATTATATTCATTATACGATTGTGGTTGAATTTACCATACATAGAATTATGGCTTAGAAGTAATCTGATTGTGAAAAAGTGTGGTCATAATAAGGCTATGATACTCACTCTTTCGTATTTGGGCACAATTAATTCAATCACAATCAATTCAACTTGGTAAAACCTTTGTTATCGCATAATATCCACGACTTGATGGTGTTAACAAAAATATAAGCAACTTTTGTATTTGGGTATGCTTAATTTACCTTCACAAGCCCTTCACTTATGATCTTACATAATCTCTGTGGAATGACGATTGTACCAAAAAATGCTTACAGGAACTGGATACATGTGACCAGCAGACTCATCTTATTTGTACTCTACTCATTTTATTTGCCTCGGTGAAACCTTTCATCTAGTATGATGCTCAGGGTTTGATGTTGAAGCCCGAAGCTAGTAGAGAGTATCTCCAAAAAAGATATGCCATTACGGCCGTATCATCGACATGCTACTACCGTAAGAATAATTAAATTGGTATTGAAATTCCTCGACGATTAAGGGAGACATGTTGTTTTGGGCTCGTGTTGTTAGGCAAATAGTAGTTTTAAAGAAAATGTTGATACTGCAGCGAAAAAAACCACTGATTATAAATTTCGACGAGATAAGCATTGCTAAAATTGGTCTGCAATATGTCACGAGAGAAAAATTTTAAAATAAAGTTTGGTGAGATGCGAGTCATTAACATTACTCTACAATCAATTGACGGGAAGTGTAACACGGAAATAAAACGTTGAATCAAATTTTCGTTAACTTTCCGTTTTTTGCTGCGTTATAAAAGTGTCCGTGACTAGTTTGAACACTTAATTGAAGCATTGAAACGCACCGTTATTTTAATTTTTTTATGTTTGTTAACTTGAAAATAATTACCAATAATTTTAAATAAGTAATGTAAATTCGAATGTTTGTCTGATATTGAAAAGTTATATTTAACACTTATCATAAGTTTAAATAATATATGTACGTTTAGTGTTATTTTCAAACAATACGAATGCATTTACAAATATGCGCAGAATCGGATAATATCGGAAAATATATAATGCAGTACATGTAAAAGGAATAACACTGACTTGTTTAACTCATATTTGATCTATATTTTTCGAGTTTCTACTTAAGCAAAAAAGGAAACCTTGTAAGATTATTCATGTGTCTTTCGGTCCTTCTGTTTTAGTCATTTTTTAAAGAAAGCGACATAACGATTAAACATATTCACTCGCCCATACCTCAATAGCTAAATATTTGTATTGAAAATGATAGAAGGTAAATTAAGTACTCGAAATTTAATTTAAGAAATTCTCAAACGAAGATCATAATTTCAAAGATGAACGACGTTCTGACATTTACGATACTTAATTGAAGAAGACAACCTACTAATAACTTGCAAATTTTTTCAGAACTTTATTTGTAGGTATGACATAATAGAGATGCATTTAATAGGAAAATTTAAAATATACAGCCTTTCCAATATGTTAAGTAGTGCATATGATACAATTCATTTCTCTGTTAATGCTACTAAAAATACGGAAAACTTATTTATAAGTGTCATTCAACTACATCATTTAATTTAAAAAATAATTCCAAAATATAATTAGAGGATCATCTTCAGTTTTTAACCTAAAAAATTAAATTTCTTATGATACTTTTCACTGTATCTAAAATTGTTTCCCCGTACTATACGTAGAAATAAAAAAACTGTTATTTGTAATGAAAATATACAATAATAAAAGCAATAACATAAAACAAGCTTGCATCGAAAAAGTGCACATTGGAAATCAGAAGACCCAACATGCCCCTACTAATTTTATTCTAGTCAACGTATATATCAAAGTACACTGCAACACTATACCATAATGGGCGTATTTAAAACATAATGAAAGCGCTTGTCTTCTAGAACAACAAGTTAATGGATACCATTGTTAAATCGGCGACGTACGAGCGGCTAATAGTGGCCTCTGTTCACTATTCTCGCTTTTTGAAACAAACCATTTTCAGTGGACACAACGTCTTTGATCAGTTTGTGTTGCTCAACATAAATTTGCTCAATGCATGTAGGGATGGAATTATATCTAATAATTACACTGTTCGAGGGAGAATACAAAATTTGCATCTTTTAGTTAATCAAAGTTTATTTTAGACAGACTACATTTTTAATATGACCAATTGTGTGTGTTTAGAAATTTGTATACCTAAAGTAAAATATTAAGTCAGAATAAAAAATAAAAGTAAAATATTAGACTTAAATATACAATAACTACATATTTTGCACTAAACCTTTTGGCAACTTCTCTAATAGATGATTTCATCCTAAGTCTATCCTTAAAGCAGTACATCACAGTACCAGTGAAATAGAGATAATAATTCGCATTGGAAAAACCAGGTTCCGAGATATTTGTATTTATTCACCTGTTTTATTGTTTAACCCACCACAAATGTGCTTCGTTAGAAATTAGAGTTTTTAGACTGACAACAAACTTCGTTCTGTTTCTAGAGATAAATCATAATTTTGTGTTGTTTTGCATTAATTTTGAGGCCAGCTTTTATACTATATACTTTCACTTTATACACAAATTTTTACATATTGAATATATTTGGCGTTAATGTTGTAGAAATTAATTATTCACAATTAAATGAAACCACGTGATGTAGTGTTATTTCTACTTTCTTTAATTTCTGTGTACACAATTTTTTGTAAATCTGCTTCCGAAGATGCTATAAGAATTGGGTCATCGGCATACCTTAAGTTGTTGTGATGAGGCGTTCATTTCTTTTGATGTACTTTTGTAGTACAGCGTTATCTATGTACTATTCTCTTGATTAGATGGCATGTGTGCTTGTGTTTTATTAGAAAAAACGAATATTAATTAATTAGCAGATTTTTATCAAAGAATATACTAAAATAAAAAATCAAACATATCATTTCTCAAAGTAATACTTGTCAAAGTTTGTGTCAAAAGCCATAAACAAAGCAAACGGTATTTTTCTTCATCGATGAGTGACAAAAAAGCTATAGTAATATAAACGTTTTTTAAATATATTTATGAATCATTTGTGTAATTTTATTCCAAGGTAAGTTTTCTTTTCATTTTAATTCACTACCCTTTTAAAAGTGTCCGTCTGTAGGCTTTCCAAATGACCTTAGATTTGGTGCTGTGGTCACGGAATATGAAAATACAGTGAAATTACCTAATGCATTGGGTTGGTTTTTTGGAATTTCAGCAAAAAAGTTCATAGAATTTTATTTACAGGTAACTATCGCCGTATAAGAATTTTACTTTGTTCATTAATAATTCTTTATTAAAGAATTAATAATAATATCCAATTTCTTAGAGCGATGTTCGAAAAAGTTACTGTTTATATACATTTTAACAGCTAAAAGTGATGTGACCTTCATAACCCATAATAATTATATAATCATAATAAAAATATCATGAGTGTATATAATATGCAAGCCTCATATAATCACAAATAATACTACATATCTAACTATCATTGACTCTAAACCTGGTTAATTTCTAATATACCTATCATATAAATATTTAGAAGAAAGAGATATAATAAAGGTATATTGTATTTATGTTATCACCAGAACACTGGGCTCATTAAACAGAAATCGTTATCACGAAAAGGACTACTGCTTACTTCCAAATATATTTTAAATATAAAACTTATGTCCTATCCTCAACGCTATTCAATGGAAAGTTCCGCCCCTCTTCATGAGTTGAAAGTTTATTTTTTACTTTTTTCATTGAATTGAGGGAAAATTTACTTAAAAACAGTTTTAATTGACAAATCAAAATCATGTTTTATGCGGTTTCCTCTTTAATGCCGTACTACGCAGAATTCTAAATTTCTTAGTCGATTGGTTATAATTTAGGTATGGTGTTTTGTGTGGCTATTTAAACCCGATTTACTTCTGAATTTAACAGATTTTATAATTTATAGTTACAATTAAATGAAACTACTTTAAGTTCTTTACCACGACCTAGGTTTCGTTGTATTACAACATGTTCAGGTGGGCAATTAGCGAAAATTGCCCCGCATTAATGAATTTCTATAAAATTAACGCCAAATATATTCATTATTTCTAGTTTAAATAAATGAACGTGGTTTTGTAATTAGTTGATGATTCAACCAAATACGAATCCTTTCGATTGTAAAAAATTGGTAATATCCATCAACGATGAAGAACAATTTTTTTTTGGTATCTGCAAGTTATCTTTTACACAAATGCTAACTTTTAGCTTAACAAAAGCGCCCTATTAACATGATTACCTTAGCATAAAAAGCACCCATAAATGTTTCCAGCTAAAACAAATTTTAAAAAAATAATACTCTTATAAAAAATTTTTTTTTTATAACATTTTTTAAGGCAACAGCCCACTAATAGCATTATTATTGTACATTGGTATCAATTATTATAGGTTAAATATAAGAAAAAAAATAAAAATATTCGTACTTATTCACGGTTAACAAACCAATAATCGCATGATTTTTAATAATTATTTCGCCACCTAAGAAAGTTTTTAATATCAGTACCATTTACATGTTTCTAAATTTATACTTTGTTGCATCTACATCACAATATATGAGTTTTTATCATTTAAAACATAATTACCTGGAAATAACCTATGATATTGACTTGATTAACAAATAAAACAAAAATAAGTATCATAATATTACTATCACGTATTCATACATTACACATGGTGTTTAACTGCCTTTTTACAAAAACTATACAATCAGTAAAGAGGCTGAGGGAAACAAGTGAGTTTTGAGTTGTGAATTTACACACAATTACTTCAATAAGGGTTGCTTAGAGCGGCACCTTGTTTGCCAAAGTGTAAAGAGTATCTACTATTTATGGTTTGAGAACGTCATTATTTTTATTTGGTTATTTGATTTTTGAATGGGATTAAATAAATATAAACTAAGCACTTGTTCCACAACTATATTTATAATACTTGAAAAAAGTTTGTGCCACATTTAAATACATGCCTGAATTATACGAACAAAGTTGTATATGTCAAATTATACACCATGTTTTCAGAAATTTTTCTTAGCGTATCTTAACTGATATTACAAATGCGAAAGTTTGGGCGGTTAAGCGTATGGATGGACGTTTGTTACCCTTAAACTTCATAACTTGTTGCAAAGGCTACTAGTTCCTGAGGAATATTGACTACAAAGGCCATATTTTTGTAGTTCACGCGAAAGAGATTGTAGAAAATTGATACGTTATGTGCAATATAGAATATCATTATTTTTTTTAATACATTCATTAGAAGAGATTTATATCTTTAAGTCGCTATATAAAACTGCTCGGTTTATGGTCATTATTTACTAACTTCTTTTGAATACTTCGAATGATAGCATTCGATATTTATTACATAATTATTTGGCTTACTAAAGCGAGTGCTTAAATGTATACTTTAGTATAAAGTAAGAAAAGAAGCGGCCGAGATATACACATACACTATTTAATGTTGCTATCCTTTATTGACATTATAATATGAGATACATTAAAGTAAGTGTTAATTGGGATGAATATGACGATTTCTCTTAATTTATATTTAGTATTGTTTCTATATCTAGTATTGTTTCCAAACTTTTACAATAAATTAGTTTAATGATGCTATTGTGCTACTGCGAAGGCTATCGCTACATGATACATTGAATGTTTCAGCTTGAGCAAATCTGCTTCATAGATATATGAGGACATATCAAAAGTTCTCTCTGATATATATCTACCTGAAATGCACGAGTTGTAGCCGAACTTATACGGACGCGGTTACTGTTACTAATATGAAAGTATTGTGAATAGTGGTAAAAACGTACCGATTTTGGAAAATATTGAAAGAAGCCAATACAAATTTTACTTTTTGTCCACTTCAAAATTAGTTTTTTAAATAGCATCCAGTTTAGAAAATTTCGTTTATTTTGTGGGTAATGAATACTTTAAAAATTTGCGGAAATGTTTACAGATGTAATCTTTTGTCTTTTGTAAAATAACCTGATATGAGGAATAAATTATTTAGATTAAACTACAGTGTGGTGTGAGACGGAGAAAATATTTTATTATCGGGTGAATGTAGATTTGTGTAACTCGAGATCTCTGCTCGCTTGAGTCGCCATGTGCTTAAAAAACTACGATACGAGAATACAATCGTCAATATATGAGTAAAAATACGATATTAGTGAAAAATTACTAACGAAGATGATTGAAATATAATATCGAAACCTGATGTCATTTAGTTTCCCCGTAAGCATAAACATATTTTGCCTAAAATGTTAGCTTCTTATTTATATTAATTATATTTCAAGTGTTATCTGAAATATTAGTCAAATTATTATATTTGATTACTAATTGCTTTTTGGAGGAATATCATTAATCATTAATTATGGTTTCAAAAAGTCGGTATTCCCTTTTCCGTTAAAATTTACTCTAAACTTTAGACAAAATCAAAAGTTAGTGGAAAGATCCGTTTACATATTTCAGACACCCATTAGACGATGAAAGTTTGGTAACTTTATATAATTTCAATGAATTTCAATGTAATAGCTCGGTAACGTTATTAATCTTAATTATTAATTTTGTATTGAAGCTTGCTTTAGACCAAAGTTTAATATGTACTGAGAAAGGAACACGGTCATTGCATACACAGATAATATTTTGCATCGATTCTTTCCTTAATGACTTCATACGAAGAGAAGACTTGTCGTATTTAGGTACCTTCTATTTGTCTTGAATATAGCTTTGGTCTCATATAATGATCAGGATCTTATTCTGAAGTTGGAAGATGGTAGAAAGTAGCTCATAATGGCAGATATGCCACATATGGCCTTACTATTGATTGGCAGAGAGTTCTCTCTTGTTATGCACGTCTCTTTAATTCTGAGTCAGGCATGTCGTGTTTAGGTCGGATTCTTCAACAGATAGTTTTCATCATTTCTAGTACTGCACAGAGGATAACCATTAATTGTTTTATTCGATAAAGTACGCGTTGCTAGAATTTATTTGCAACCTGTCGGAGAGAAGAAAGCAAAAATGGAACTTGCAGTTGATCGTTTGTTTCGACGATATATACGTGGTTAGTTTGTAATTAAACTTTTGAAGTCAAACGAGCATTATAATTTCCGTTAGCTGTAAGTATATTCTCAAGTGAAAAGGGAGAAGACTAAACAGAATAAGGTTTAAAATATTGGTTTCGCATTTGAACGATATTTCTTTCATTTACTTCGATTTTGTAATAACTAATTTTGCGCATTTAAAAAAAAACTTTGTCACTTCGATATGTCTCCTATTATCTAATTGTTGTAGGCATTTTTCTATTTGTCATAGAAAGTTAAATAGTGCTAAAATGAACTAAATCTTCTAGGAAAATGATCAACATTGCATTACCATAGATTTTTTGTTGTACTTTAGACACACCATAATACTGGAACTATTAAAAAGTACAAACGACAGTAAAAAAGAATGTTGTATTAATATTTTTTCATATTTTTGTCATTCGTGAAATAATTATAACACTGTTTATATAAACGACGTAGACTCAAAAATTTGTGTCTCTGTATTCCCATTTGTACATTTGTACCGTACACAAATCATGTCAGTTTGACTTATACAATGAAACTTAATGCATTAAAAGCAAAGAAAAATAAATAATTTCCATCAACAAGAACTAATATTAATTTTATATTATACTAAATATAATTGCTCAAGCTATACGCAGTCGTAGCCTCATCAACATATATCAATCGCAGATCTTATCAATCGTAGCCTTATCAACAAAAGCAGCAAAGGCTTTGATACTGAACATATTGAGATTGAATACGCCAGAAATTAACATTCTATTGTTCATTAGTAGAGAACAGAATTAGATACTGCGCGAAATTAACTGAGGCATACGTAAAGATCTTAACGTTCAACAGAAGATAACCACTATCGTATAGTTACCAGTCCAAGTGCATGCATTAGTTCATGCTGCCAATTATCATAATGTCTATTGGAGATAATTAACACAAAGCAAACCGAGGTGCACAATCAATTAAAGGTGTTCATATTTCGATTGAAAATGCATCCCAGTCAATAAAAAAGTAATGACTAGATAATGTTAACACCATATGCACCTATTCCGTTGAACCATCGGCATGTTCGTACATAGCCTATGCTTAGTTTTGGTTAGAAAATTGTTGAATTCCAATATATGTTTATTTAAAACATTTCCTGTTATGTAGTCTATTTTCATAATTAATTTTGAAAGCAATTTACAGTCATGGGTCTTTGATTTTGATCGTAATATTTTAGTCATTTACTTGATTTTGATAGTAATATTTTAGTCGTTCTTAGTAATATTTTAGTCATTTACTTGATTTATTCACCGTCTAAGTTGGGAAGGCAAATTTTGCTTAAATTTATCGAAGAAATGATTTTTTCTCTATGTTTAAACCAAAAATGTATAATGTCAAATTATTCCTCAAGAGCAAAAACAATATAAATGTCAATCAATTTACAAGTGGAAGACAACCAAAAGTAACCAACATTAAGGCTTAGCCCGAAAACCACAGAGCGTATATTTCTTTTATGATATATCTGTAAAAATATTTTCACAATTTGTACCTAATAATTTTTTAGTCAAGATTTTAAATTAATATTAATACCATAATATGTTTTGTTGAAAATATTTTAAGGTTTTTAAGCCTGAATGGCAAAGAAATTATATTGTTTAAGTTCAGTTTTGCGTGTTGAATCTCAAAGTAGTTGGATAAGTCATAAAATTAAGTGTATTTTTTGATCTCAGTGTAGTTTGTGCAACTTAACTTTTTAGACTTACGAGTATTCTACTATTATAGAACTGGACTGAAGCACTAATAGACTCAAACCTATTCGATTTATAACAATTAGCGCTAAGCCTTCAAGTTAACTGCAAGATAGAAAATGGATTTAATCGAATTCAAATGCCAATATTTCTACTTTATGAGTTAATCTACGGCTCAAGGAAAAATTGGTAGGTACATTCCGTGTGATTTCCTACAGAAAGACGAAAATTTGTTTTCGTAAGTTTCTTAAATGAGCACTGTCATTTTAAAAACCTACTACCTTTTAAGTACCCTACTGAATAAAATACATAAAAATTATGGCTCCTAATTGAAGAAAATCCTCTACTGAGCGACTATTCGTAAGTTGTTCCAAAAGGGTCATTTGCGGTCACGTCATAACAGAGTTTTTGTGAATGAGGTCTACAAAACTAAATAAGGTAGTTACGAACTAAATATATTTAAAAATCTATCTACATGAAATATAATGCCAATATAAACTTATTATAATTTACCTGAGATATAAATAAAAAGTAAGTATTTTGTAATAACGTGCGTTTCGCAAAATTTACACTACAAGCAATTACGTCCCGGGTCTACATTTACCTGGACGGGCAGATATTTTACTATAAAACTTTTAGCAATATTATTTTGGGAAAGAAAATATGAAATTTCCACCTTTTTTAATCAGCAATTATATTTTCTAGAAAAACACGTAATCATTTGCCAAAAAGGACATACATGATTTAAATGTTACCCAGGATTTTTTATTTCATACAAATAAGATTGAATATAAATGTTATTTGTTATTCATGTAAAATTTTATATTTTTGCACGTCTACGTTTTTCCATATTTACTATATCGAATAAATACCGTTACAAAACAATGGAAGTGGAACTTTCAAGAAAGAACCAAGAATTCATTAAATAAATTAAATCGGAGGAAACTTTAAGTAAGACGAGTTGATTTGTCTTTAAAACTACAAATAAATACGCATTTAACAAAAAATCGCATCAAACCTTTAAATTAGTTCTCCCTGAATTAAATTTTAAAAATATGAAATAATTTTGCTTTAGTTACTAAGGGTCAACATTCACGGAGACTACTAGCCTTAGGAATCGTTTAAATTTTTTATTTAAAATGGTCAGCGGAAAACCAAGGTAATTGTCAGGGTAACTTTATGATTCTTGGTTCAATAAGTTGAATATTCTTGTTTCCAAGATATATAATGAAATACATACATAAGCATGGTTTATATTTTTTCTAATCTGTATTGCCAAAGGCTTTCATTGGAAAGATTTGAAAATTATTTTTGAAATTTAATTTTTTTTTATAGATATATAGATTTTTTTCAAAGGTTTTTCAAAATTTCACATTTGAAATCGAGTTAAAATAAATAATCCTTTGATATTTTGGTTTAAATAGTAATCATCTGAAAGTTTAATATAAAATATTTCATTTAATCAGAGGAAATAATTTAATTAATGTGATTTTCTATTGCAACTTAAATAAAGTTGTAAATTTGGAAAGGTGAATTTTGCTTCATTAGGTTTATTTTTTATATATTTATAGCAAGAGACAATGTATGACATAAATATAAATATTTCGTATATTGTGATTTTGTGGTGTAAAGTTTCTTTGCGAAGTAATATTGCGCCATCGATTTGTCTTCTCACTTAAACGCAGACAAATTAAAATTAAACTTTTTTTCATTAGATAAGTAATAAAACGTCATCTTCCAATTGCTTAGCGTTTCATTCTGTGGTACGTCGGTATCTACGTATCTCTATCTCGATTAGATAGCGTACCTACCAACTCCATATGAGAAAAAAAAGATATCAATTAATTAATTAACGATATTTTCATCAATGAATGTGCTAAAATATAGTATTATATATATATATCGTTCATCAAATAAATATTGCTCAAAAGGAAATGTAGTTGGGTGTAGAGATGGTAATTATCATTGGCTATAAGTTGTAATAAAGAATAGGGCGTTTTTTTACTCCAATAAATACTAAAAATAATTTCTAGTAAAAGCCGTATTGTTATAACAGTTCTTTCCATCGATGCTCATATTTTGTGTTATTTTATTCTAAAATATATTTGTGCATTTTCTTATACTTTAAGCTGCCACCATATTGAAGGTGTCACATTAATTTTGTCAATCAGTAAACTTTCAAGGTGACTTTGACCGTAATGGTGGTGTAAGTAGTCTCCTCTATCTTCAATTTTATATCCTTCTTTCAAGGTGAACCCTATTTCAGCAAGGCGTTGAATAAAATATAAATAATGTTCTTTTTCTACCACCTTTAAGAATTGTTTAATAAGATAACTAACTTCTTAGTAATATTAGAAGAAATCATCGTTTATAAAAAAATTATAGCTAAAAGTATTTATTTTGAATATTTGTACCATAAAAGGGTTATACAATTTATACATAACTCAAAAGTCTAACTAGTAACTACCGTTGAACACGCAGTCCAAAATCAAATTATATCATTATTGGGTAGATAAGGGCTTATTAAAGAATGAGATGTAAAAAGTCGCGTTGTATGTGTATCTTTATAAATCATGAATTCATTAATCCGTAGAGGCCGATTTAATTAGTAAAACAATTTCTGAGTTATGTGCCATTTCCTATTTAATATCCTACTATTTAGAATAGCCTAGGCTAATTCTTATAATTCATATTTCCTTCTGCTTACACTTGTTAAGGCAGTTGTCGTGTGATAGTAAGATTTAAAAATTTTTATAAAACTTTTTTATTAAAAATTTTTTTTTTCTCCTAACTGAAAATGTAACATCATTTTAACTAAACCGAACGTTAAATAATTTTTAATTTTAAAATAATTAAGATACACATATATATATATATATATATATATATATATATATATATATATATATATATATATATATAGTTTGAATAATATATTAAAACATTAACAAAATTCGACGAATTTCGCCGGCAACGCGTTTTACACCACACTACCTTAAACAGATTTCGTTCCATATTTTGATTCGTTATTAATATGGTCCTTTATTATTCATAACACTTCTATTGATTTTATAACTATTCAGGGGCGACTGATCTGTTTATTTTTTTTTAATTTCATGTGACTGTAATTGTTTTTATCTTATTTAGGGTTAATTCAGTTTCTTAGGTAATTATTTACTCTTTACAACATAATATACATTTAGAATCACTAACTGGAATAAAAGTATTAAACAAATATAAAATATGTTTTGTTATCTTTTAAATGTGAATATTTATCGAAAACTGAAACTAAAAGGACACAAAATATACCTACTGCTAATAATATGAAGAAACGATTCACGAATTTTGGTGAAGTGGCCAAACCAGACAATAATTTATATTTTCAATATTCATTTTATAAGAAAGTATGAAAAATGTTCAGTATTGAAACCATTTCAAATAAATTTCTTTCCTGTACGCTACTTAAAAATTATAAGTCATACATAAAACTTAGAAACGGGCATATGAATATTTGATAAAAAGTCTGAAATAATTTAAACAGATTCATTATAGATTCGTTTAGGTATATATATAAACTTTCGAGGGTCCATGATATTTATATTAAACTATTAGCAAATATTCATACCTTTTAACTATGTAAAATATTACAAATTTTGCAAGAATTGTAAAAGTTTCAAAAAAATATTGCAACAGTTTTGCAGTATTTTTTTTCAAATTTCTAGTAAAAATATATTTTTAGTAACTTTGTATTTATTAGTTTCAGAGATAGTAAGACAGAAAAATATGTTTTGTGGATATTTTAAACAACGTCTCCAGAAATAAGTTACATGAAATTCTAAACAACTTAACTTTCGAATCATTATAACACGCTCCAATTTTTAAAAAAATGGAGCGTGTTGTAATGCCCCTTTATAAAATTTAAATAGAAAATGTTAACGACAATTTTTAAAATATGTAGAGGGTTAATATGCTTTACCATTATGCCACATTTCAAGTTTCTATGTGAAAGGTGCATGGCGGGCGTACATACATGCCTATGCGCGTCCGTTCAAACAAGCAAACCAATCGACTACTTAGCTGAAATAATATTTTAATTTTGTGAATTGCGGAAATGAAAATAAAAAAAAATTAAAGTGAATTTTTATAATAAAATGTGAATACTTCTTGATACATATAAATTTGTGTTTTGTTCAAGCCACTCGTCACATCGCGATCAATGATATCAATTACCATACAAGTCAACATTGGGAAATGGTATGAATATAAATTTTCAGGGATGAAGCAAGTTTGATAATTATTAGGAAGCGGACAATTTGTGACAGTGTAATTAATCCGAGTTTAGTGCTATATTATATCTCACGCTGATGTATTAGGTTTGCGTTTCCACTCTAAATGTTATTAACTACGTATTTATTAATCGCATTCATTATTAAAACTACGCAGTCACAGATTTGAAATTTTCATATACGATTTTGTTGTACTCAGAACTATGTAATATATATATGTGTGTATATATATATATATATATACATATATATGTATATATATATATTTATATATATATATATATATATATATATATTTATATATATATATATATGTGTATATATATATATATATATATATATATATATATATATTAAATAGGTTTTGTATGTAGTGACAGCAATGACATATTTACTTTTAAGTTTTAAATTATTTATTTAATACAAAGCGAGTAGGAGAGGCAAGGGCAAAACAGTTTGAAGTGCTTTATATGAAAGAAGAGAGAGGACAATAGTTGATTATTTAGAGAAAGGATTCGTATTAATCAGGAGACGCGACAAGGAATTAAAATAAGATAAGCAAATAGAATGATAAAAATGTTAAATAAATATTAAAATTAATTTTTCCATTTAAAGGTGTTACTGACAGAAAAAAATCGTTGGAGATTCCAAAAAAAGTATTAGTAGTAATTCCATTTTATTCCATTTCTATTTTTCCGTAATGGTGGTGTAAGTGGTCTCCTCTACCTTCAATTGTACACCCTTCTCTCCTTGTTTCTGAGTTTCCTTTGATATCCCATTTTATAGTCAACATGAATTTTTCAAATTCTATATCCTTGTTTCTTTAGTTAATGACCGTGCCTAGATTAAATGGAGCAGTAAAATATTTAGTATTATTGTGAGAACGGTAATTTAATGACCCCACGGTGATGAGCCGTTTTGGGTTATATAAAAATAATAAAAATCAGTGATGAGATGTTTTATTATTTTTATTTATATCGTCCCTTTTGTGAAGCGCGGTTGTAACGTTTATGGAATATTGGTGTGACGGATTTAATTACGGCAGCAATGGAATCCAATTTCAAAATTTGGATTTTACATGTAATTTTAATTCCACAGTCGTTGAACTTAGAACTTTTTTCTTCCCTTTAATTTTTTTGCAATATTTTTATTATCTCTCTTCTAGGGATTTTTCTCTGATTTTATTCTGGTACGAAGTCATTTCTAAGTATCGTTCCTTTGGGAATCATTTCCATAATTGAATAAGAACATAATACAGTGCTTTTGGTTAAACTTGTGATGTCATCATCAGTTTTTAGCAGGTCCTTGGCCATATCAATTTTTGCAATTACTTGCAAATAAATTTTGAAACGCTATATTGCAATATCTAATTTATGATATATAATAAAAATGTTTTAAATGCAATACCTGGTGATGCGATATGTTTTTTTATTGAAAAAAATAAAAGTATTATGTAATTAGTATTTTTGGCAAAACAATAAAATCATGTTGGAAAAAGGAAAAAAATAATTACACATATAATTGTACGTAGTGTGCATCGTCCTACATAGATATGATTCTAATAGGTGCAAACATCAAGTGCTATCGAATTCAAATTTAATGCATGTAAAGTATGTACTTGAGGTATTTAGGTGTTTTGGTTTCAAATTTGGAAACGATTCAGATAAACTTCATCGACCATGGTCTTTACTATAAACTACTTGATGAATTTAATGTATCAGTTGATGAATAATCAGATATGGATATTCCATTAATTACTTTCGTCCTTGATTCTCATTATGTTGAATAATAATTTGGTAATCGATGAAATTATAACACTCCTTTAATTACTTAGTAAGTTAAAATTTTGGTTTTAATCCCATCGAAGTATTTAAAACATTAAAATTCAATTACTTATTTTGTGAAATGAGACCATCATTAAATAAATGTATTACATAATCTCGATATTGTTTGTGTTTGAAACTTTAGTTTCGTTTTGGATTACTCTTCTAAGTCATAATTATTTTTTATCTCTTTTATATAATTGTCTTGTATAAATTTATATAAAATTGTCTGATCTCTTATATAAAATTGTCTGATCTTATATAAAATTGTTGTGTGATCTTATATAAAATTTTCGCTTATTTCGTGCATTTCATTTTGGTTCCCAACTAAAACAGATGTAATACATATGAAGTTTTCAAGTGATACATCCTTTATGTGATGGTAATCTTATACGTTATTAAAATATATGACAAGAAAAAACTAGCTTAGCCTTGATTTAAAGCGGTCTTCCTAAATATTATGATAAATTTATAAAACCTAAAATTCACACTTACGTTGTTATGACATGTCATAATGGAATATATTATGGTAAACGCAGAGAAACCAATTAACCCCTTTAATATGTCTTTGCATCATCCAAGAAAGTCATAAATTGTACATGAACCTCTATTACCAAAAATCGCAATATTACTTTCTCCAAATAATATATATTTTCTTGAAAGCCATTTATTCGTGATGTAATTTTCCATTCCTTTTCAAGTTAAATAGGTTATATTGCAAGTATAACCGTGAGGCAAATTTGTTTTTTTGAACAATTAAGTTTTCTTTTTTAATTTACTTTAGTTTACTTACCTCTCTTCTTTTAAGTCCTTTGTTACTATTTCGGCGTAGACCTCTTTTAATCCATGCCATTGCTCTTTACTTTTTGCCACCTATAGCCACTTCTGACTAGTTGTTTTTTTAATGTCATAACGCCAATGCATTTATGGCCTCCTTATTTTTCTCCGCATAGTCTTCACTCAACGACCGTCTTATATTAGTTTTGCTATTTGCTTGACAAAGTTTAAGATTTAGCTTCGTATTCTCATCCGTATCTTCGTCCTAAGTCTTGGCTCTGTAACCAATAATTAACATGATACAGGTATGAAATGTATATACTTTTTTGTTCTGCCGCTATATTCATTTTTATTTAAGTTTCGAGTAGGTGGTTCATATGAGATGCCTATAGCTGTCATTTTCATTGACCACGTTTACTTCAATCTTTAGTTTAACTCAATGAAATTTAATGCTTACAAACATGTTAAAGAGATAGAATTATTAACTGGAAATAAAATAAATAATATCATATCTAATTCTGTTCTGGAAGAAATATAGTGCTTGTATATGTAAAAGATAGTGAATATCGCAAAAATCTATTAGAACTGGGGTTATATTAACTATATGGGGTTATATAATTTTGGACTGGGCTAATAAAATAAATATCTCCATATACATGTATATAGAGTATATCATTAAATTTTATAATAAAATTATAAATTTGAAAGGGATAAGGTGTTTGCAGTTATAATCCTACTTTTTCTTTATATTTAAATTTAAAATTTTTAGGAAACGGATTATCTAGAATTTCACAAAATACCTTTAAAAGTAACTAATTCTGCAAATATTTTTTCTACTTAAATTTTATTCAATTAGTATGCTAACAGCATGAAGGCAGATTTTCTTATTATTTGTGATATAACTTCATTAAATTATTTTAAAAGATGACATTGTTTCAAATCCTTGCCGTATAGATTGAGTAAAAGATGTTGTTTAAAATTATTAAGGAAATATAAAACTAAATTTTAAAATATTTATCATACTTAATCTGTATTTAATATTTGGTATCAAAATAAAAACTGAATTATATTAAAATTTTTTACAATATCAACCATATCTTATGTCAAACATTTGCAGAAATAGTCTCAAGGAAAACATTCACTATATTTTTCAAAACCAATAATTTGGATATGAATATAAAATGGTACGATATGAGGAATGTTATATTTACGATAGAAATATACAATTAATTCCAGGTATACCTAAAAAAATATGGTTCTTTACTATTCGCTTTTTCAGCTGTTTTAGTATTTTCTCACTCAGATTTGGTTACGTTTCCCTAATATTGCGTACGTATTTCTATATAGTTCTAAAATATTTCCTGAAAACTCAACTTTTAATATTTTGCTGATACTTTACGATTCGGTTTAAAATTTTAATTATTTAAAAATAACACCAATTAAGTATGAATTGAACTCGAGCTATAAGAACACTATAAATGATTAAAACGTAAAAATAAGCAATTAAAAGAATTGAAAGGTACGTGTGTACATTTAAGGGCACGTAGCATTCCTGTTAAACTTTTAACAAACAGTAATATTAGGATCACAACTCAAATATGTTCCATATTTTCACAATTATGAATATGTTGAGTATTTTTCAGAAAATTATAAAATTTAATATTCCTCGCTATAGTTTACCAATCTACTTTAGATAAATTTCTACTAACGTTGATTTGTTATATAATTTTGGTACATGTATAAAGATTGGCGATAGAGATACATATTCACATTTTTGTGACATTTTCAATAATCTCTTCAGACAATATTACCTACGTAACTTTTTAAAAAATAGTTTAGAATACTTATAAAATTCTCTTTTAATTTATTCTCCTTACAAAATACAAATTAAAAAAAAATCGTGTTCGTCTCTCCTAAAATTATTAGGTAAAAATGTTTGATACCACTATTATGAATTTCAAGTTACCACGGCAAACCGTTTCTAGGGAAAATGAGTATACAGACGGAAAAACGGTGGGAGTGTCAGTGATCTTGCAAGGGTTTTATTTTTTTCCCTTTTGAGTTATCCTAAAATTTGCACAATTTTCAGGTTCAATCATTTTTTTTTTCATTGGACTATTTCCTCGAGAATTCAGTGAAGTAAATAAAAAGTGAGATGCACCAAAATATAATAGAATATGATGATAAATTACTAGCTGAATTTATGTCGAGATATGCTTTAATTATATATGGAGGACTAAAAATATGTTCAAGTTTTCGTTTTACTAAAAAAACTTCTTAAGTATGAGTAGATCTCGCACTACGAGTGCTTTGTAAACACCTATGATACATATACATTACTTATATTGTAATATTTATATTATGTGATATAACTTTCACATGCCTAAATGTATCGTGAATCTCTTTATTAAATATTGATTTATAAGATCTAGAACCGCTGCTGATTCTTTAAATATTGATTTATAAGATCTAGAACCGATGCTGTGGTTTTAGTATTAAGTTGGGATTAACTTCCAGTGATATGTAATTTTTTTCTTTTAATTTTGGCTTCAGCAGTTTCACAGTTGAGTTTTTGGCAATATGTCTAAAACCACCTTATATAAAATAATAAAAAATAATTTTTAAACTTAATCGGTGATTTTTGCGATATTACGTGATGAGCGAGGAAAAAATATTCATTATTAACAGAGGGACAAATATTCCAAACACAATATTGTTGTGCTCCTTTACTTTTATTAAATGCAATAAATCTTTTGCTAATACGATCAATGTTAGGTATACTAATTCACAGGTGTATTATATGTACAGATTACACTAAGTTTATAAGCATACAGAGAAATAATTTCTGTATAGCGACATTTTGACAATATTTGTGTCTTTTTTCAAACATTTCAATTGAAACACATTAGTATCATCCACTGTATTTCTGAGGGATATGTACTCATTTCATGACGCTATTATAGTAAAACCTTAATAACATATTTTCACATGTTAGTTTGTTCTGTCCAATGTATTTACGCATTATTTCCCTCAATAAAAAAATATATATATGTCCTGCCTCTTTACATAGCTTTTTTGTTATCTTGATAATGATATCAACTACAAGGTGAATATTAAGCCATGTGATATTAAAGCTATGGCATTTCAGCCATGTGATGTTACACATGACATAAGATTAAAAGGAAACTATTCCGTTCAACTTGTCACAGCAATTAAAGTTCTTCACGGTCAAAAGACTTCAAATTTACATCGTTAATTTGATCATACCGCGCGACAAGTTTGTAGAAACTACTAGAATGCGGTATATTCACCAATTTTATTTTCGACTTTAGAGCCTCAAACTTTCAATGTTTTTTAAAATGATTGTACATTTCTAATAAATTATTGCTTACTGCGTCTTTTGAAAGAATATGCGTTCATTATGATTAGATGTTGCCTCTCATTTTATCAAGAAGACAAATAAATACAAATGAATTTACGTTGTTTTTTATGTATACTTTAATTAGTATCGCTTTTTTATTGACACGCCTATTTCGATATGCAAAAATAATTAAAAAATACGTTAAAAATTTAAAAATCATCCGATATGTGCCTTAAGTGACGGAATGCAGACCGATGGCACTCTCCTCCATATCTAGTGCACGCCTCACATTTAAGCATAAATATGTTTCATACCACTGAAATTTATTAGGCACAGACAAGAATGTGTTTATTGACTTTTTTAAACTTTCGCGATTCGAACACATATTTTATTTGATTTGAATCGGGTTTTTTCGCGGTAATTATCTATTTAGTGAGTAAACCTAGATATTATAAACTAAGTATTCACTATGTCCCGACGTTTCAGGCTGGTTGCACAGCCTGTGGTCACGGGAAGACTGAAGATGTATAGGAGTCACCGCTGCGACGCGGGAGTGTTTTCAAGACTACCCCCACTTGGTTGATTGTAGAAATCTAAGGCGCGTTCACACTATGCGTTCACATAATGAATACCAATATTTACACAGGCCGGCTATAGTTCAACCACCAAAATTGTACGGATTACCTAAGATTCATAAAGCCGAGGTTCCTTTGCGACCTATAGTGAGTCAAATTGATTCGCCAACGTACAGGTTGGCCAGACATGTAGCTGAAATATTGCAACCACATATAGGAAATACCTCATCCTTCGTCAAGGATTCCCGGCATTTTGTCGTCATTGTTAAGGACATAAGGTTGGAACCAGAAGACATAATGGTAAGCTTTGATGTCGAGTCACTGTTTACCAACGTTCCGTTAAGAGACTGTCTTGATGTGGTCAGACAGATGCTGGGTGATCTCGAATTACCAGACCAATATGGGAAACTTTTGGAACATTGTTTGGACGGAAACTTCTTTTTGTACCAGGGTCAGTACTATCTTCAGATCGATGGTGTCGCTATGGGTAGTCCGGTGGCCCCATCACTTGCCAACATCTGGATGGAATATTTCGAACAGTTGATCAACAGTGCGGTCTGTGGTATAAAACTATGGAAGAGGTACGTGGACGACATTTTCTGTATCCTGGACAGAAGGATCCGAAGTGCTAACGAGGTGAATGAATATCTGAACTCGATTCATCCTCGGATTAAGTTCACTTATGAGCTGGAGGAGAACAAGACGTTGGCATTTTTGGACGTAAAGGTAATGGCGAGACCTGATGGAACGTTGGCTCACACTGTATACCGGAAACCGACTCACACAGACAGATACTTAAACGCTGCATCACATCACCATCCTGCTCATCTTCAGTCAGTAGTCTCCACACTAACGCGCAGAGCTCATGAACTCTGTGACCTTGAACATCTACAGACTGAGCTACAGAATGTCCAGGAGGTACTAAATATGAATGGCTACAGAACACGGAGATTGCATGCTAAGCACACTGGAATTAAACATGCCGAGGCGATCAGACAACCGGCTTTTCTACCTTATGTAAAAGGGGTGACGGATAAGGTTGGAAACCTACTCAGACGTTTCTCAATAAAACCGATATACACCCCTCTTACAATGGCCAAGCAGCTGCGGACACCAAAGGACGTAATTCCATTGCAGAAGCCAGGTGTCTATAAAATCGACTGCAGCTGCGGTCTTTCCTACATAGGTCAGACAAAAATGACAATCGCCGAACGTATGAAGGAACACATAGCAGCTGTGAAGAACCGCCAGATAAATAATTCTGCTATAGTAGAACACTTAGTTGATTCGGGGCCCAATCACTGGATCGAACTTCATGACCCCAAGGTTATTTCTTCTGAGCCTCACTATTTCAAGAGGATTATACGGAAGCGATTGAAATTAAGAAACATCCAAATTTCAACCGTGAAGACGGATTCAAACTCTCGCTGGCTTGGAATCCAGTGACTGCAACTAGGTGTTCGCGATGTGTACATAAATCCAAGTGTCATGACACCGTCAGTGTAGTGTGTAGGTCTAGTGTGAGCGCGCCTTAGATTTCTACAATCAACCAAGTGGGGGTAGTTTTGAAAAACACTCCCGCGTCGCAGCGCTGACTCCTATACATCCTCAGTCTTCCCGTGACCACAGGCTGTGCAACCAGTCTGAAACTTACTTAGTTTATAATATCTACATTTACTCATTAAATAGATAATTACCGCGAAAAAATCCTATTCAAATCAAATAAAATTTGTTTATTATTTTTCTGCTATTTGATAAGGTTCACTATGTACTGCAACATTTGCGAAGAAAATAAACTTCATAACATTTAGGCTCATCTATGCTTTAAAGTTATTTTAAATAAAATATCGGACATACTGTAAGTATAACTTCGTTCTTGATTGATATAATAAAATATAGAGAAACTGAAATTACAGACAAACAATAAGTAAATTGAAGTAATAACGCGTTGTTTTGTGATAACGGAAAACGTATTTGCTATCCGTGCCGTACTGTTATAGTTATTTGATATAATAATTGCCCACTCTGCCAATTTTTGGCTCGACAAAATATGATACGAAAATAGTTCGAAATATCAAATTGGATAAATACGTATATAAGTAATGAATGTTAATAAAGAAATTTTTTTTTTATTTTCTATTTTCGTAAATTAGGTGTTTTTATTCGAAAGTGGTTTTGTTTTTCGATACCTTATATTACCGAAAGTATTACGGACTTAAGGAGACATCAATAATACTTCATTTACGAATATTGAAACAAACATTGACGATGTTATACGAACATGAAGTACATATATAAATCTTGTGTGGTTACATATGAACATGTTACAAATGTTATCCACTTTAAACTTCAGCGTAATCCCCGCTTCCTGTCTATATATATACCAATACTTACTAACCTAACTACCTAGTTATTTCCTAATCGCTTTACCTACTAATACTAATTGTATTTAATGCATATGGCGATTGCTTTGTACCGTAAATATATACTTGTATATGTCTAACTACTTCATTATTCTTATTTATATCAAGATAAGTCGAACTAGGGCAAAATTAGCTCATCTCCCTTAAATAATTCCTATCCTGACACACTGCCCACCATTTTTAACCAAATGTCTCGTTATCGAGCGTATGAGCTTAAAGATCTGAGATAAAGTTCGATGAATCTATTTCTCGCAATTGTTGAGTTTTTTCACCACCTTTCATTTTATTATTAAGCCCTGTCTACCATTTATAATTAAAATATTTGTAAATATTGGACAAATGCGATGTCAAATTTTGAGGGGTATAGCTCTTATTGGTTGAAAGGTTCCTCAGGATACTTCTCTATTTCATTATCAGTTTCTTACCATATTTGCATAGTATAACTTTGGGAGTATATTACAACATTAAAAAAACAATGTTCAAAATCAGGCTACTCAGTAAAAAATTATGAGTGAATCAATATAAATTATAATAAAGATTAACGGATTGAACAGTTCAACCATATTTTTCTTTATTGTTTTGAGTAAACCTGTATAAACCGTACGGAAAGATAAGCGGGTAGAATAATATATTTTGATAGTACCTTTATTTTTATATCAAGTAAAACGTTATAAAATATTATTTGCAATCATTTTCTAATAATTCAAAGAACAAAATTATATTCGAATGACCTCAACTCGTCGCCAAAAAATTTAAAAAAGGGATGAAATTTTAAGTCGCAATGAAAGTTTTTCCACTTTCGTTACATGGTTACAAATGTTATGATATAGATCTAAAATACATATAATTTGTAAAATTTGTAGTAAAATATTTCAATCTACAGCAATAGGTACAGACCACGTCATAATTGCCACGCTATTGATACGATTCATGCCTCCCATGCCATTAAATTAGACCTAATTTAGAAATTTAATAAAAGAGACTATTTGTTGGCTGAAGATATTTTTAACGAGTAAAATCTTCGTGTACTTGTATTTTAATAGTTCTCTTAAAAGAAATAAAATTTTTGGAATCACGTAAATAGGATAAATAGTTAAAATATAACTTAGTATCTTTTAATTATGCCACTTTTTATTACATTTCTCATTATATTCCTCGCTTCATTGATTGATCTATATATAAGATAAAATTTTAACAAAGTCAATTCAGTATATAGAAAATATTTCAAAAATAGTGATCGATTTAGCGTATATAATAATTATATAAACCAAAAAACTTATTTTTGGAAATATTTTATGTCTACCTATATGTTAGTTTGTTTTTCATAATGCGATTTTAATTAAATTTGTTATGGTAATTGCTTATTCGAGGGGAAATAATATAGATGATATTTTTTATCTGGATCATACAAATTGAAAAAAACCTTGATTGGTGTATATTACGGTATTTTATGTTTATATTACAATATAGTACTGCTAACGCTATCAACCTACGGTTTTAGTAAAATTTATGCCCCTAGATATTGCAAAAATAAATTACAAATAAAAAAACAGAATAATAGTGATGATAATAATAATAATAGTCATACTAGCTCCGACAGTTTAATTGGATCAGGCGTTGTATAATGGTCAGTGCGTTGGCATTGTATGCTGAAATCGTAGGTAAAATTTCCACCGGCCGATCGACTTTTTCTTTATGTGGTTTAGAATAGCGACTACT
Organism: Druceiella hillmani; assembly: GCA_039881145.1. Classification (NCBI taxonomy): domain Eukaryota; kingdom Metazoa; phylum Arthropoda; class Insecta; order Lepidoptera; family Hepialidae; genus Druceiella; species Druceiella hillmani. The sequence goes on along the minus strand of JAYKKI010000022.1, from coordinate 27,061,142 downwards.
ACTCTGATGTTATTATTAATTATTAAACTTTTTAAAACTAGTTTTTATTTTATAATATTATCAAAATAAATGCACAGTTAACGCCACTTATTAGTGGTATTTGTAAGTTATGCGCTAACATAAAATGAAGTCTATGTGTTGATTCTTTAAATAAATCCATGTCGTGTCGATATCTATCCATCGTTCATCCTTTTTCGATATTTTTATGCGCGATGGTCATTCTAAACCATAATTATCAGTGAATTTCACAGAAGAAAGTCGCAGGGTAATATAAAGTATTTCATAAACTATAGTTTATAAACAGGGAATATGAAGATGGCAGACGCAAAATAAACACAATACTAAATAAAATTAGACTGTAATAAATTATTTACAGTGACCCTGAAACTTCCAAAATATATATTATACTGGTAATGGAAGCTTTCCAGCATAAATTTGTTTATGACAATGACATAATAAATCATAGGTTAAAAAGAATTATATTTTTAAACTGATTTAAATATGATGCCGCTAAGAAACACAATTCACAAAAGGAAGATCTTTTGTCCCTGAAAATAAATTACAGCATTAAAGCACTAGGTAGGATAAGCATATGGATTTTCCTTCAGACATCAAGTTGCAAACATCATTTCGCATTTAATCCCTCCTGATCTGTTACATGACATATTCGTATATAAATCGGAGCATTACCACACACCTTTTCTGTTAACGAAGACAGTGTAATTCTGTTTAATTAATGTGTAGATTTTACGAATATTCGTACTAGATTCCTTAGTGCCAGCTTTCGAAATTCAGTTTAGCCTAGTATAACCTATTAGTAAGCTGTTTGCTGAATGGCTGACATTAAGAAAACGATTGTACCATTTTAAATAGCGAAATCTAATGTATTATTTTATTGATTTGAATGAATCTATTGTTATTGGTGCTGAAACTTATATTACGGTTTAACTTGAAATAAACGTCGAAAGCAAATATTTATATTGATATTATTTTAAATATTTGAAAGTAGTTTTATGACTCCCAGATCAAAATTATTTTAAAAAAACTCTCCAGGAAAACTGTTTCATTGTTTAGAGGCGGATATGGAAAAGTGCTCAATTTATAATTACCTATATTACAAAACTCGAGGTTGCCGCTCCAGGCGCTGATATAGCTCACACCCGCGAGATAAACGATAATGGAAATTAATGAATATTTTGATTCAATTAGTGCAACGGACGCGCGGATGATGAAATCATAATACAGTTTCAATATCCAATGTATAGTAAAAATTGTTCATTACATTTCAATTGAATTTTCCCATAATATTTCTGTAGGTAAAATTCAAGAGCGATTATATCAGTGGTATGCCGTGATGTGTCATAAAATATGTTCTCGTTTTGCAGCCTTACATTCCACAGCTTCGCCCGTAGAGTGTAAGGAAATCATAAAACAATTTTTTCTAGAACAATAGCCACAGGTTTTATTCAGGTCAATTATGAAGCGTTATGGTAATTTTGATCCTCTCCCCTCTCTCTTCATCCACATACGAAAATGTTCCATCTGCCGGAATTCCTCGCCCGGACGACATAAGTACAGCGTAAATATATTTAAGATATAGGATAACCTTCAAAGTTATCAACCTATAAATGATAAGTATATAGAATAACAATTGTTTTGCAGACAAATATATAATAAATACTTCCTAGCAGCGGAATTTATTTATATAAGGATTCATAAGAAATATCCATGAATATAATGTTCGTCAATAATATTTTATTCCTCATTAAAACGCTCATTAAATCGTGTAAGAGAGGGATCTCAACAGAGTTACATAACGTTGCAAAATTTAATTTTTTTTTTGGCAGCGGATTTAGCTCTTCGTGTGCAGACGTAATTTTTGCATTCATATTCACTACTTGCTCCTGTAAACAATATCGTAATTATTTATCTTTTAATCTAGGATGTATACATATATAAGTAGAAAATTGTATTGTATTGCAGTATACTGTTTAACCGTGAAAGAAAAAGCAACAAAGAAATAAATAGACAATTTGTCACTTTCACGATATTGTCTGGGATTCTTTAAATTATTTTAGTTTGAGTAACATATCAAGTCAGGACTTTACATTTCTCTCCTTTTCGTTTTCCAAATTGATTTTCATGATATATAAAATTACTTAAAAACTTACAAAGATGAAAATTTGCTTTTTTTTTATTTTCGGTCTTTAATAATATACTTATTATTACTTATAGCTTGTTCCATGTTTAGACAAAGATATAATGGTAAACACTCTTAATCCCCCGAGACACTGATAAGCCGGATAAACCTCTCTGGTTTCTCTCTCTTTCTGTGTATATTTCTCCAAGAATAATAAAGTGATAATTTTCCTTCCGTTACTTATCTGAGAGTTGCACCAACAAATATCTCATAATATTCTAAGGACACATCCAGTCTACTACCGTTTTCCGAATTATCTGTCGCAGAAGTTTTCATTCAAAAGTTTGAAATCATATTTTTATTATAAATTAAAACGACGTCTACTCAATTAGATAAATCAATGGCTGACAGACTTTATTTCTTAATAATAGTGATGTACACAAGGTTGACATATCAGAGACAATAGTTATAATCACAATCACATACGTCATAGATGTCGCTACATTGTTTATTTGATGTTACTAATTTAATTATATATTTTAACACCCCAACTATAGCAAATAAACTAAATTTACAAAAATTTGCAAAAAGAACAGAATATCTTAATTTCTACCATCTACAAAATTAACTCCCATACTTTCAACACATTTGTAATGCTTATTAGCACTAAGTCCCTTTGTTAACACATCAGCAGGCATATCTGTTGTTGGCAAATATTAGAAATCATTCTATTGTTTACTGCATCTTTAACAAAATGGTATCTTATATCAATATGTTTGCTTTTTCTATTTATAACATAATTTGCCACCAACTTCTGTGCACTCTGACTATCATTGAATACTGGTATAGTACATAGTTCAGTAGTAATTTCACATAGTAAAGCTTTCAAATACATAGCTTCTTTACATGCTTCAGCTATTGACATGTATTCGGTCTCCATGCTGGATAAAGCCACTGTCCTCTGCTTCCTACTCTCCCAGGAAATCACTGAGCCAGACATTAAAATACAACAACCTGTGTAAGATTTACGATCTACCACATTACTTGCCCAATCGGCATCAACATATCCTACGAGTTCAGGTTTTTCTTTAGTATATTTTAAGCAAACATTTTTTGTTTTCTTTAGATATCTAAGAATCCTTTTCGCATAATTCCATTGAACATCAGTATACCATTTATTAAATTGACTTAGAAAACTGACACTAAATGCTATGTCAGGCCTTGTTAGCACTAATAAGTACATGAGACTTCCAATCAGGTGTTGATATGGAATCTGTTGGTTACGAGTTTCATTTTTTTCAATATTAAATTTACATTCCATTGGAGTAGTACATTCTTTACGATCTAACATATTAAATTTACTCAACAATTCTTCGACATATTGCTTTTGGACTAATGTAATAAACTTATTTTCTTTATCAATTTTAACACGCATTCCTAGACAATTTTGAACTTGACCTAAATTTTTAATTTTAAACTTTGAACACAATACTGAAAATAATTTATCTGTTTCCTTCATACTGTTTGAAAAAACAAAGAAATCGTCTACATATTAAGCAATAACTATTTTAACATCACTTTTCAGTTTCGTAAATACACATGGTTCCAATTTACGTTTCTTAAAATTTAACTCACACAAACATTGCTCAACTTTCTCATAGCAAGATCTAGATGATTGCTTTAATCCATATATGGCTTTATTAAGTTTTATAATAATCTTTTTCTTATTTCTATCACAAGAAATATCAGGTTGCACCATGTAAATGTCCTCTTTAAGATAACCATTTAAAAAACCTGTTTTAATATCTAGATGAATTATGTCTAAGTTTAACTGCACTGCTAGAGCAAATAAGAGTCTAAGTGTTGAATGTCTAACCACTGGTGAAAAAGTGTCATCATAGTCCACACCTGGCCGTTGCGTATAATCTTTAGCCACTAAACGCGCTCTATACCGCACACTTTTATCACTGTTCACTTTTCATTATCAAGAATTTATTATTGAATACTTAACTTCTTTTTATAATTTTTCACAACCATCATTAAATGGTAAAGTCTTCTCTTTTTTTATACTTGTAAATTTTTTGGAGGTTTAGCTTAGTTTAGAACTTCACTAATCTTTCTACAGGTAAAGATTAGAGAAGTTCTCGACGCAAGTAGAGCAACTATGTCGTGACGCAAGTAGACAACTATGAAATGAACTGTGTCTAGATTATTCAGCTCCTTCTTTCTCCTATTTTTATTCTTCTTGTTCTACTTTTCGTTTTATTTTCATTTTGTTGCCCAATTGATAATTTTTTCTCCCAATTTCTGATCTCGTAAGCAATTGGCAAGTAATTCTCCAACCCTTCCCTAAGCGCAAGTAGGAGAGCAAGATATTTGGTTTGCCTGGTGGTCTGAGTTGACGCTATATTTTTAACACTAGAATGACCGCTGTCATCAAATTGACGAATCCATGAAGTAAATTATTTCTTAAAAATACGACTCTGATATATGACTCTTTCACTTTTAATATTTTGTGGTTTTGTAGTCCCCGTTAAAATATAATTTTTTTACCTAAATTAGTTATAAAAATAATGAGTCATACCTACAAAGACTTCTGTCGTCAAAATGATTACGAACTCCTTTAATTATGATACTTGAGGGTACTTAGAAATATTTATTTACATTAAAGCTAAATATTTTGTTTTGCTAGCTTATTGTTCGATCAATGTTGAAACTCTCAACGGTGTATAAGCTCTGTAGTGATTTTCAGTAAAATTGAATTGAGTTCCCATAAACGTTCATCTGACTTTGAAATAGAGAAACATTTGCAAAGTCTTCGAAATTTGCCTTATTCAGAGTCTGAATCGAGTGGAGATAATAATGTTGATTTTGTTAATACTGCAGATACGGACTATATACTGGTGACCAAAAACAGATTATTGTCGAACAACTAACATTTGAGTGTAGAAATTTCAATAGAAACATCGTCTATGACTAGTGTAGTCCATAGTCGTCAATGTATCGGATCGAGAAACAGCCGTAGAGGAGGATGAGGTAGGCGGGGCGGACGTTCTTCTTTACGACAATCAGCACATCCTACTTTAAATGATACGTTGATTGCAAGTGATGGCACCGAATGGAAGTGTGTAGCACAGAGTACCGTCCAATTAGGCCGGCGCAGTAATCAAAACCTGCTCCAAGAAGTTTCAGGCCCAATCCCCTACGCAAAGCGATTCGTTCAAAATGATATACCGATTATTGCTTGGCCCCTATTCATTGACGAAGCACTTCTTCGATACATTAATTTATGTACAGAAACGGAAGCTCGTTGACAAACTAACGATGAAACTTGGTGTATTTTTTCAGAGGCACTTGTTGACATTATTGCATTACTGTAGGCTTGCGGTGCTTATAATTCTTGGTAACTAGATTTAGTTCTGATGTGGTCGAAACTTTAGTGGCCACCTGTACTCTGCAAAACACTGAGCAAGAACAATTACAAAGAAATTATGAAACATATGGACTTTGATATACGGTCTACAATATCTTTGCAACTTTCAACGGATAAATTTGCGCCAGCATCAGCGATTTAGAATAAATTCATTGAAAGTTGTAAATTATGCTACATACCTGGTTAAAACTTGACTGGTGATGAATAGTTGGTTCCTTTTAACCTGATGCCCTTTTATGCATTTCATAGAACAATTTCATTTTTAAACTCGATGCCCTTTTATGCATTTTACAGTATATAAACCTAACAAGAGCGGAATAAAATTTTGGCTTTTAGTTGATGTTGAAACCAAGTATATATCTAATGGAGGAATACTTTGAGTAGGCAGTATTTAAGTATTTATTATTATATTATATTTTATGGAGTCTCCCAAAAATTAAAAGTTGTAGGCTTCAAAGAGTTCGAAAAACTGTTTTGAGGCATAATTTAGTAGATAGGATGGTAAGAGCTCTCTTCTTAGCTTTACTTTATTTAATCTCATTATGGAGTGTATAAACTTCCCACCGTATTTATACAAGCTATAAGATTCTTCATTTTAATCTTCAAGTTGTTTCATAGTAAAATTACCACTTTAAAAAATAACCTTTTTTATTTCCTACTAATATATAAGATCTGAAAATAAAAGTTTGCCAATATTTTCGTTAAATTAATCTGTTCACGTAATTCTCATTATCACGTAGTTTGGATCTGATAAACAGCTGACCGCATCTCAAAATTTGGAATGTGAAATGTATGTAATCTCGTGATAACCAATACGACCAAAAGTCAAGTTCACCTTTAATAACTTAGCCATAAATTTGGAGAGATAAAAGCGACCAAGTTCTCGCTTCGCTAAACTAGTACAAATGAGTGAGTTAGATTTTTTTGTCTCGATTTATGGAATATTATATTTATAACTACATTGAACTTGGCCATGGCGAATATTAGATATTTATCACTTTGATAACCAGGGTACGCGAAGAGAATATTATAGTCGTTTCGTAGACCATATCTTAAAGCAAAACGACTAATTTCAATTTTGTGATGGATACAATATTCAATCAATCTAATCAGTGTCCGATAGTGCGGTTCAGAATTAATTGGTTGGCTACTGCAAAATCAGATGAAAATAGTGTTTAATAATTGCTGCCTTTGTCGTAATTTATTCATAATTTGTGTTGTGGTTGCCAATTCTCTATCAATAAACCAAATTTAGTTACAAAAATATCATTGGCATTGCCATTAAATATAAATGACAACATGTTAAATAATTTGATTCGAATATAAAGTACTTGGATTAATAAACAAGTAGTTCCATAAAATTTGTTCAAATTGTTATGTAGGAAAAAACTTTTTTAATAGTCAGATCCTCTTTAGCGTTATCATTATTTTGATTGTAAAATTTTATTAAAATTAGTTCCAGTTTGTGTCATACCATTGCAAAAAGTTTAGTGTTATATTGACAAGGTGATTTATCGTCCATTGCTACCTTACAACATTATATTCAAATAAAGAAAATCTTATATACTTATTTGGAATTCGATAAGTAAAGGGTGTTCAAGTTCTTTTTCATGCACGAAGAAAAGATGAAAAATCCTTTATAGGGTCGAGGTGACGATTGAAAACAATACGGTACGGAAGTATGATCTTTTATTTTGAATTTCTTCCAGAGTCACTGTGTAAGCCGTTCATAAACTTATCACTTTAATGGACTCTCATTTTAATCGACATCTGTAAATTGAACTCATTCATAAAATACTTAATATTCGCGTGGCATGAAAATTATATATGTTGGATTTAGAACTTCTGCTTACTGGGTTATTTCTTTTTTTAGCACCTCCGTTTGAACTTATAAATTAAAGGGCATGGAGAATTGCATGAATCTAACGATCTCTTTGATTTACATTTTATTATATCGACCTTAAAATCGCTCAGTTTAAATATCTTTGAGTTTGAGAAAGTGATGGAAATTTTCATTGATTATGATTCTCTTTCATATAAAAAGAACATAAGTGAGACTTAAATTTATGTGAATGTAAAATGTTTTTACACGTAGAATCTATATAACTATACGTCATTTCATAGGAATATAGACTATTCAAGGTATATTTTATTATACGGTTTAGTTAGAAAAACATAATAACCATAATTTCATATTTACTAGAGTAAATATGAAATTATGGATAATATGACCATGTTCTTTTGGAGCTTAAAATAAAACGGCGTATTAATACTTTTTTTTTTAATAAATCTATGCTTAATCTTCTGTGCATACCAAGATCTTTCGCAACTATAAAAAAATATTTATGAAATATAAATTTAAATATTTAAATCCTATTAATTTAAATGTTGAAATACTACATAAATTTAAATATTGGTCATCTTTTCAGATACGTGCAGATAAAATGGCCACTTAATTAACGATAAGCTGTCAGCAGCGTAGTAAGTTGGTTCTTTTTTAACTATTCTGAGCTATTCCAGTAGTAGGAAGACACGTATCAATAAACCCAGGAACTAATATTCCTATGGACTAATTACTTTGCTTATAGCTTCCTTTTAACCCATGTCAACATTGAGAGAAAAGCGATGAACGGCCATATTTTAATAGCTTGGTGTGGAATCAAATTAACCTACCATTTCATGTGAATATTTATTTATTTTTATTATACGAAATCATCATTTTAAGACACAAGATGCAAGAACTTAATAGTGGAAACATTTTGCCCTGTTAGGGATGATAAGTTGTTCTAATTATCAATGAATGTCTCTGAAATATTCGTAGAATACGAGAAACATTTGACAAAGATAATTCGACATTATTTTTCATATATGTTACAATATAATATTGCGTTGCTTGATTTAAAAATTTTATAATGCGATCGTTTTAAACTTAAGACCGTATTTTCATATGTTGGTTGATTTTTGGTTTTTTAATACACTACACTTTAAGCAATGCCAAGCTTTCATTTTCATATTACAAAAATAATGCTAGATATCTACTTAGTAATTCTTAGTAATTGTAAGAAGAATATGAAAGTTTTCATATGTGGAATTAGTTTACTTTGTTGTATTATTTAAAGTTTTGACTTTGTAAGTAAAATTATTTATAGCTTCAATATCTTGGTGCATGGTAGTACAGTACCAAGTTCCCGGTGTCACTATGGGAGACCGTACCTTTTACCCGAACAGATTCGTTATTATTTTAATACCCCAAATGCTGAAAATCAGTTTCTTTACATTACACTACATTGTATTTTCAGATAGATCGAATGAGAGAAACGCCAATTGATAAAGCAATCCAAATTTCAAATTTATACCTATAGTATTTTCCGAGATAATTTACATAAAAAATCAATTCTTACACTCTCACTAAGGCACTGATGCATCATCCCCCAAAACAGACAGAGATTTCAGATTTTATTCATATATAATGCGTAGGATTTAAATAAACCCATAAGTCATGTTTATGAGAGTGTATATATCAAGTGTCGCGCACGCATACAAGAAAGAAATACGCACAGAATATACATATACACACACGCACGCACGTGCGCACGCGAGTGTGTACTCTAAGAACGGCAGTAGTTCAATGTTGAACCAGTAAATAAACTTTAAGTTTACCTATTCAGAATAAGATAGATTCGCTTAGTACTTCTATGCTTATACAAGGTTGCTATGTTTCGTTTGTATCAGACGTACAGGCGATTTATTTTTGTAGGTCAATCTTCTCGTTTTACACGCCGTATTTTAACTGTGACAGCGTTTTTATTTTAAAACACTTTGTTTTATTATTCATTGTAAAATTTATGTTATTTAGTTACGAGGTTTTGGTATAAAAAAACTAAGACTTTGAAAGATTTTTTTTTGGTAAATAGCAAGTGGTCCATTTTTTTACTTGTGTATAAACGAAACAACTATCTACCACGAGCGTTTTCTCACCCATGTGCCAAGTGATGCGTTACGTTCATTTCATGTTAACTTTTATATCTCATAATAAATATTCCACTTCTAAAGTCAGATTATCGGATAGAATTTAAAAATTGTATTAACAATAAAGTTTATAATCAAATTATGCCCTCTAAAGAGTGATGCATTAGTTAGAATCAATGTATAAAGAAATAATAAGCACATAACGATAAACATTTAAAATTAATGCTTGAAAGCTGATAAAATGTGTGCATGAAGAGACAATTCTTCATTGTTAATAAATAATTTATGATTAATTTATAATTGTAATAAGTAATTCTCCGTGAACGTACCATAATTTATGCAATTAATCATGTATAGTCCGGCAACACCATTGTTAATATATAAATTTTCTAGTTTGTAAAATAATTACAGTTCAAAATTTTAATGAAATCATAATGTACAGGGGTAAATTACGCCGAGTATCAATATGGAAACGTGTAACGTCGTGCGAAATATCGTGATGACAGATGAGTTTTTATTTAACTGTTGGGAAAAATAAATAAATAAAACATAGCGATTGTTCTTCGGCTCATAAGATCAAACACAGTTTAAATCACAGACGGTATTTTTGCCAATGACTGTTAAACATCGTTGACAATTTAAATTATGATTTATTTTTAATAGCGGGATTTAGTGATTTAAACTGTACTTCGTATACTGGGTGCTACAATATGACCACCTCTACATAACCGTCATTTAGATTTCTGTCCCACACCAAAATATCATTTAATAGTGACATTGATTTATTGTTTGCTTGGAAGGCTCTTTAGGTATTAACAGGTTATAGCATTAATAGAACCGTATGATTAGTAAGTAAGTGGGCGTTATTAGTTAATCAAAAAAAGGGAAAACGCGAGTAGCGATTCTGATGAAAAAATTTTATTTTTGTTGAATGAACTTAACAGTCATTTCTGTAGTTCGAAGTCGTGGGATGACAGGAATCACAGATATAGGAATCTAGAATTAAGGTATGTAGTTGTAACGGGATTACTGAGGATATTATGTATAAAACATAGAAGATGAAGGTTGCGTCAATCACGAATTTTTACCATTTAAGACGTGAACGATACTCAGATATATGATCAAATGTTTTGAGACCGAAAATGTATAGAACACACAGGTATTGAAGTCGTTTTAGTTTATTGAGTAAATGTTCATTTATTTTACAATAGCACACATCCCCAGAATCAAGAATAGGCAGAAGTAAAGTTTGACAAATTTGTATTTCAGTTCACAGCGGTAGAAAATTTTGAAGCCGTTTTAAAGGGTATATTTTGAAGAATATACTCTCTCAAACGGCAGAATCATCAGAAATCATCTTACTACTAACATCACTTACTTGAGAATGCCATGTGAGATGTTGGTCAATTAGTAGGCCAAGATCGTTTACAGTAAAACGAAGAAGTAAAACGAATAATATAACCGTTAATCAATAGCTGTGGTAATCAGGTATAGATATTTTGACAACAGTTTCTGAATACCGATAATAATAGCCAGCGATTTAATTGGGTTAATCAAAAGACCCTGCCTACCAGCCCACTGACTGATCAAATGTAAATCTGCATTTAATATATCAATACATGAAGACATTTTATCGACATTGCAGTTAGAGTACATGACACGTAGTTTTATACATTCTCATGTATTAACTTTCAATAATTTTCAAAGACAAATATATTATTTTTGTTAAAATATGTGTATTGTAATCCTGGGGGATTGAAGTGGCATGCTGAAACACTTATATATATATATATATATATACATATATATTTATATATATATACACATATACATATATATATATATATATATATACACACATATATATATATATATATATATATATATATATATATACATATATACATATATATATTTATATATATATATATATATATATATATTTATACTTAATTACGTGGTCTACGCTATCTACTGAACAATTGTGACTGTATATAGATTATTTAAAATAAATACCCGATAAGAAAATGATTATTGGCCATTATTGCAAAATATACACTTGCTTATCCATTCCAATGAAAATTACGTATAGCTTTATAGAAATATTTATGTAAATACCTCCAAGAATGGCGTTAGTATATTGTACATATTAATAAAATATCATGGTATTCTCTCTTCCGTAACTGGCAAAAATAAATTTCAACTGTGTTCTAAAGACATTATCGGATGGAAAAGATCAAATTTGTATTCACAATCATAGACAAAGTATCAAATTTTAACATTTACTGAGTTTATTATAATATCTTCGTTATACGAACTTTTGAACAGTACAAGCATTCTAAGAATAAAAATACTAGAAATATTTTTTTTTAGTAAGAAGGTAAATCTCTATTTTTACAAAATAAATTAAAGATAGTAGAAATAATACTACATCACGTAGTTTCATTTAATTGCGAATAATGAATTTCTACAAAATTAACGCCAAATATATTCAATATTTACAATTTAACTTTTGTAAAATGACTATATGCAGCCACATGAAAAATTTACTTTTAATTTATAAATTTTAATATTTTGCTATTTATTACATTTTAATAATTTATAATTTGCTTTTCACCCGTCAAATTATATTATTCATTACATGTAGTTTCTTTACGGCTCGAAACATTTCGATTTTTGGTGTTGTCTTTTTTTGAAACACTGACCCTCGTAGAAGATATTAGACGTATATAAAAGGACAAAATTGAAATCAGCTGATTGTTTTAAATTGTTGCTATTGGTTTCTCAACCTGTTATGTACTGCGTATACATTTATGGACTTCAAGAGCTCTTACGATGAAAACATAACCAAAAAACTTTGAATTGAAACAGGTAAGGTTTATCTCATTCATATGAATGTTTGAAAAAAAATTATGAATTTAATTAATTTTAATAGGATCTATTTTAAATCAAACATTGCCTTTATTAGTATTGATAAAATAAGTTTCATGGAAACGGGGGTTTTTGGAGTACGTGTTAACTTGAGTTACATTCATTTCCGATGATGTTGAAGTTTCTTCCGTCAAAATGAAAGTTTTATTTTCATTTTACGTGCTGTTCATTCGCTCTTTTGCTACCACTATTTATTTTTTCTTTTCACTGTGCATTATATAAGGTTATTGACCTTCTTTTGCAGCGTTGAATGTGATGAAGGAGCAACGGCATCGTTAGATTAAGTTACCGGTAAGCGACTTCTAATTTCATTGCCTCTCTTTAAATTGAATTTTTACTTTAGATCGGATAGAGCTATCTTCTTGACTGTCATCATTTTTATCTTTTCATAAGCTCTCTTGATAATGGTAATCGGCGAGTGATAACAAGTTACCTATAAGAGAACCGCGAAAGGAGATTTTGTATTGTACTTTAAATGTCAATTATCTGCAAACTGTACTTGTTTTCATTTAATTTTACCTACACTTGTTAACCTATCTATTTGCATACAAAATTCAACGTATTGAAATTGAGTAACCAGTTAGCTCACTGTGATGTTTCGAAAGGTACTGAGTATGCGAAATGATGCGTTCAAAGTGCGATCCCCTCGTAGATTTCCTCCATGTGGATATCATACACAATGTATTGTTGTAGCATTTATTTGCAGTATTAACCCACCTAACGTTATAGGTAACGAATGTCATTCATTCATTCATTTTCCAGAAGCAGCTTTTAAAATATGTATGAACCGATTTTCGTAATGCCTTTTATGACTTTGCCATCTTAAAACCATTATAGATTAATTAACGCTTGATACCCATTTTTTCTCCAGCCTATAAAACAGTAAAATATTATAACTATACATAAATATGAGTTACAAACCATAGAAAGCTGTTTTTGTTATTTATATTTTACGACATATTGCGTCATTTTAACTCCGATAATCAACAGCCTGTCTCCATCATTTCTGCACGTAGGTCTTCCCGATGTGCTCATCATTGGAAGTAATGTTTATAATCGCCTCAGTGGACTGGCGGTTTGGTGATCGCAGTTTGTAGTTTCTTCGCATCAGTGGCACTGTTCCGTGGCATTTTAGCTACGCTTTTACTAATATAATTTTAGCCTCACTCTACGAACGGTCAAAAATCTAAACTAGGTTCCTATAGTGCCTACTACGTCAAAAGCCTGTGATCAACCCAACATACCACTATGGCGACATGCTAACTTCCGTACTAAATATTATTCATGTGATAGTAAGAGTTAATATAATTTCTAATTGACAATGTTGCATTTAGAGATTTATAATTGCTGGTATTTGCGATTATTTTTGTGGCTTATTTTTAACAGTTTAATACATTTTTAACATTAAAAAAAGGTTAAAGTACTTATTCTCATTATTTCGTTCGTATTTGAACCTATAGATTATACTATCATTTGCTAGATTAATATAATTTTTAACTATTGCAAGATTAATATCGCAGCGCCATTTATTCCTATAAATATAAAAGGAATTTTTTTAGAGAGTATACTTTGTACTCAACCTTCATATTACAATATCTACTGTCTAGTTGATCAGCTGCAAAAAATATAGCCTAATGTTACCACAGACTCAACAGAATTCACCAGTAAAAACTTTATCGAAATTCTTTTAGATATTGTTGAGTAAAATACTAATAAATAAATAGGTTCTCTGAAATATATCGTCAATAAACTGAATATTACGACTGCGGGTCTATTTTTGTATAACAACCCAATCGGTTAAGTATTGGAAAGATGTGATACATGGTCCATTACTGATTACGAAATAATACCGCGCCAGTTGCCAGAGGTAAAAATTGAAGATTTTAATATGGATCAAAAATATTATGTGTATATATATACATATATATATATATATATATATATATATATATTAACTGTATCGGTAATTATTGGGGGATATTCTAACGATTTGGAAAATAAATCCATTAGAAAAATATTTCCTGTCTGTTGACTGATTAAAGTTATTAGAATATTCTTCTTCAAATCCACATTAATACTTCAAATCCATTTAAAAACTTAATTCATCTAGCTCGCTACATTAAATATATGCTCTTGTATGATTTGAAATGAAAAACTAGCTTTTGTTTAAATTAAAAAAAATAATAAAAACATGAAACGGAATTGGCTGGCAGAAGAATGCTAAAGGTGTGAAACTCGCTTTTAATGGGAAACAGCCACGCATTTTTGAAGCTCCAACGATTAGTTTTGACTCTAATTCTTAAACCGATGTCATAAATTGGCAGACATAATTTTAATCCAAAAATTCTTTGAAAGGTGAAGAGATAAATAAATTTATTTTATCAGGAGGTGAAAACATTCTTTTGTTAGATTACCCAGCCGCGCACCAGCTATAGAGAGGCCTGTTAAACGAGCTTCTGTCAGAAGCAACAACGTCTTTGTATGATTAAAAGTAAAAGTAAGACTTAACTCAGGCAAATATTGCTCTGGACAAGTTACTATCAGATTTAAAAGTAAGGAAATGGTTGAGCTATAAAGGCGTAGATTTTTAAACATCAGTATTTAAAAAATATATCAGAGGTTAGTGTTCCGTAAAATTAGGTTTCATTCATTCCTACATTTTAGTATTAAGTATAATATTTCTGTTTTTTAATCATTCTTATTGTAATAATTCTTAATATACTACAGTAATTTCGAAAAAAAACTCTTTTTCTTGAAATATTCAAAAGTAAGATGACCATCCAATCGCTGAAGATATGACTTTATTTCATTTTTTTAGCCCTCTTATTTATGAAATAAAAGACTTCATAGTACAATTATTAGAAAGTGATTGGGCAACTTTTATTTTTTTTCTATATTAAATAGATTTACCCTAATATACGAGCACATATACAGCATCCACGTGATATATATCCGTGTGTAATGTGGATCATAATACTAAAATGAGGTGAATATATATCTACACATATAATAAAAATAGTTAACTTTGTCTGTCTTCATATTCAAAATATTTGCAAAAAATATTCCGAGGATGAAGAATAAGTAATAGAATGGCGTTAGTCCATTCATACTTTAATTACACATAGTTTAAATGTGAAATTATAGATTGCTTTTGGGTCTTTTTTATCTTTAATCAAGATACAGTGAGAAATAAAAGCTTTTAACCCTGTAGGTAAATTAAAATTACATTTCATTTAACAAAAATATTGAAGTAGCCAAACACCCACAGCGTATGAATACAATGCAATGCATGAAGCGTTCATACCATTAATTTGAAGAGACTACCTCTACGCCTATTTACCTTTTCTTTCAATTAGGAAGTTACTTTTTTTTGGTAACTTCCTTTCTACTATTTTTTGAAACTACAAAACGTCACAACGCAAAATTTGATTCCCTTTGTCATAGGTTTTAGTTTCTCAATAACAATTTCTTTCTACTATTTCTTGAAATCACAAAAGATGAAACTCGATAGTGAACATCCATTAATATTACGTTCACTCACTCAATATAAATATAATTCATTATGGTGTATGCATTTTAATATATTACCATTTTTTATCTCTTGGCATACATTTTTTAATAATATCTGACATTTTGAATGTAAATGGTTTTATATAATTTTTTTGAGGATTGATGTAATTGAAACTAATCGGATGTTCTTTAAACCATGTTATGTGCCATTGTATAATATGCCATTGCATAACCATATTTTATGCTATCGACAGTGGGAAAAAATGGGTTTAAATTACTTCAAATCTACAGAGTTGTTGGGTCCATATTGGCCTTGTGGAAAAAGGATAATTTTACATTAGTGCGTGCCATATTTTCTATCCCAACTGACAATTAATATAGGTTTACTTACATCTTCCTTCTAGTATCATTTAAGTAGTAAAATTATCTACTAAGAAAAAGCTCATAAGACATGTTCAGAAATTACACATGTTCATAATCATTTATAACATCATTTTCAGTTTTTAAATACAAATTAAATGCATGTTCTTTTTTAATGCAAGGTAACACTAATCGCTTTCTTGTGAACGAACCATGACAGAGATAAATTCTAATTGTATGGAAACCATTACAGTCCATCAATCTTTATTCGAGGATCGAAGGTTTAATTAATTAAATGGCAAATATCCCTTTGCAGTTAACGAGCTTTGTTTACTGCGGCAACAGACGGTTAATTGCAGGGTGCACTAATTGTTTGTCGCTCGAGTCGCATACGCATAGCACAATTTGTAAACATTGCAGTCTAGTCGACCAGCGAGTTATATTACGTGTGTCTTAAATAAAAAAATAATTACACAATTAATAAACATGAGCAATATTCGAAACATATGGAATATGGAATCAGTGTTTAAATTGTGCGTAAGGTTTTAACAGTTCTATTCTTAAGGAGAACCGGAATTGATAGTTTAGAATTATTGCCCTTCAGCTTACGATGCACATTTCATGTCAAAAGGTTTTCTGATAAGTGTTCAGTTGTCCATAATATTAGACTCATTGAACATTATATTCTTTGTTATATTTATTCCAATGGACATGGCTGTTTGCTGTATTATGATAAACAAAATTAATGTTTTATTAATTAAATATGTTTTAAACAATTTCTAACTCTTAGTGGCATGTAAGTCGCCACCTCTTCTCAATTTTAATGTGGCGCTCTTAGGGTACATACAGTTTAATCCTCACAAGTGGGAGAAGGAGAGTGGGGATTAGTTCAAAATAGAATGCGTCATTGCAGTTAGTTGTATCCGAACACTTTTTTTAAAAACGCAAACTCTATTGATTTTTTAATGAGTCCAGACAAATAATTAATCACAGTGGATACTGTATTGAGCCGCATTTAGCAAAAAAATTCTCCTTATGCTTCATATCTTGTAAACAAAAAGCAAAACTGTTCAATAGTAAACATTGTACTCATAAAACCATGTACAAACCTATAATTTTTATTATGTCCCTTGTCTTTTAATATTACGTATATGAAAAACTTAAGCATCAAACGGTGGAGTTAATATAATTGCAGAATGAAGAAAATGGTTTCAAATAAGTGAACGATTATACTAAGTTAAAAGTTAAGTACTTAAGCAAAAATGCAATTATTTTAAACAAGGGTAATTTCGTGAAAGCATTCAGAAATACTTAAATGAGATTTGATTATAAGTGAACTAATGTAATAGTATCATAATCACTGGTTTTCGTCAGGAAATTATGTAGAACGTCAGAAAAATGACGCTCATTTATTACGTGCAGATACTTTGTGGAAACTTCAAGAAAGTTGCAAGAGATAAACGGGATATAATTAAATTCAGCGACTTACCCAGTCATAAATGTCGTTATTCAGAAACGTTCGTTCGGAAGTTTTTTAATATTTCCCTCGCTAACGAAGTTTTCAATTTGAAAATATGTTTAATGTGGCAAATAGTTATTCTTTAGTAACATACATATATTCAATAATATATTTTTGTTGTATGTTCAAATTTACATAAGCTATTTTAAAATTTTCATTTAATTATTTTTCAGTTCCTCAGAAGAAATCCACTGATCCCTCCGTCTGTCAAAACCTTTTTTCTCAGTAATGGTTTGAAACATCGAGTTGAGATTAATATTGAGCCGGTGAGGCATGATATACAATTTTAAAGTTTTTGATTCACACAAGAAAAAAGATTTAAAGGATATATTTTTTTTGTAATTTATGCAATTATTAAAACCTTTGAGATACCTCGGGTCGATCTACAATATTTAAAATCAGTATAATGGGAGGTCTTATAGAACAAGTAAAGGATAAAATCCAACAACCATACAATTTTGTCAGTAGTTTAACAGCAAGTTTATGTAATAATAAATATTTATAAATGCTTATATGAATAAGTGACGCTTGTGGTGCAAGTTGTTTCGTACTTAATAGGTTTTTCGTTTTTATACAATTGATAATAACGGGCAAATTATATTGGCAGTAATTGATAAAATAGCGTGAAAATAGCACAAAAATTGGTATCAATTATGCCGAATTAAAAATTGAGTTTAATTTACTTGAAACTTCAGAAAAAGTGCAAATTAAATAGAAAAAGTTGGACACTGACGGAAAGTAACAAAAATACAAGCAGTTATTTTCGTTAATATGAAATTAATTTTCCAATTCACAATGTAACTTAATTTCCACACCGCAAAAATGAAACTCAATTTGAAATGTAAATTGATTTATTCGTACTCAATTAAATAATCATTACTAAAAAAGAGAAAATATTTGTAATAATGGAAAGTAAGAAGGTTACAAATAAAACGGTTGATAATACTAAAATGATTTCCCAATTTACCTTGAAGCATTATTTAAAGGCCGCAAAGGTTATGATTAAAACATAAATTTATTTATGTGCATTTATCTTAATAATTATTCGAAAAAAGCAGTGTGTAAACTCGAAATGCTCTTACAAACGACGGTTCAAGTAGGAAGTCTTCATATAAACATCGGCTCCAATATGTAATGCATTAACGTAATACTACCGTATTACCATATTTCCAGCATTGACCTGATTTAAAGGTGAATCTGTTATTGAGAAGATTAAAATATTAATTGCAAATTTTATGTAATTGAGATTATCTTTATAAAATAATCTAAATAATATAAATAGATGCAAAATAATTAATCGTTCAAAATAGTCTTTCCCAACCTTTTTCAGGAGCGGACCCCTGACGCCACTTTACCGTGATAAACGGACCTTTAAAAAAAACAAAAATAAAACGGTTTTCAATAATCATCCTTTTATTTTTTTTTCTATAATACGAAGGCAAACAAGCATGTGGGATACCTGATGGTATATTATCACGTCAATAATTTGCAAAAATAATAGTATAATAATATAAATCTTCTGTTTAGCGGTCGTTAATAAAGTTTCTTGGCAATGACATGAAGTTTGCTACTTTTCCCATAACGATACTCGATAGGAAGCTAATACAGCATTTTCATTGTTAGTTCCCGTAATTGATTTTTTCATGGCTTTTTTAGTATTTCTAGTTCAGTAGCCTCCAAGTTGAAAATTTTAAGATTTGAAAGAATATTCGCTGTGTTTTGCTTCCAAATGAAGTTGAAATTTGACCGGTTTCATAGACTCATTCGAAGTCTCATTATATAATATATATATATATATATATATATATATACAACGGCATTCGTGAAACCAAAAGTTGAGTAATCTTCTGCAAACTTGCGACGCTTTGGTTTCGCCACTTCACGAGACTTACTACTTGACGGGCATAAAGAGTTGGATCCTTCATTTTAGTGAAATGACGAGGATTCATTACATTTTAACCAGCGTTCCATAGTTTCTAATGTAGTACTCGTCACTAACTCGTACAATCAAATTACAAGCGAGCTAGTTAGAACATGGGAAACAAATGATTGAACTTATTACGAACGAACGCGGTGCGCGGAGAAGAGACGGGTGGTGACGTGAAGCGTACCGCACGCCACCCGCGAGCGAGCGTTCTACTTGCCACAGCGCCGTATGGCTTTGTTTTCTCTGTGCTTTCCTATTAAACACTCGGCCAAGCCATTATGTTTTTATAAATTTAACTTTCAATTGATATTTTATCCGCGGAAGTCCTGGGATATGGATAGCATTTCCTTAAAAGTAACGCCAATATATTTACAACACAACGAATGCTTTTACTACCTACCAATATTTATAATGATTCAAATGTAAATATTACATATAAAATTTCAAGACGGAGAGGTAAGAGTGATTAATAATACTGTAAGCAAACTATTCTTTCTAAAAGGCTCGTGTATGTAAGCTTACTTTAAAAAAATGTAAGATTATTTTATCTTTATAGTATGGAATCCCATGTTATCGTCAGAGAATAATTATTTATACATGAATTTTTAACTCTAGCTCTAGCTTAAGCCCTTCAAATATGAAGGGCTTATTGATTACCAAATTAAATATGAGAATGTAATAATTTTGGTGATCGCTCTTCCGATAATAAGAATGATAACCGATTTAATAACGCGGTCATATAGAGGAAGATTTATTATGTCTTCCATTCTTGTGGCTTGACGCAATCAGTTAGATTGGCTTTTTAGTCGAGAAGCAAACTACAAAATATCGTGGTAAAAATATTTCAGAGAAGCGAATTTGCAACAGAAAAAGAAATTACTTTAGATGGTTGGAGTCAATACATTAATAGATTTTGTGATTTCATTGTATTGAGGAAATTTATAAAAGGAAGATAAATTTTTTTGCTCATACCAATTTATATATAAAAAGACTAAATGATCATAGTTAATTAGAATTAGTATTCTGTTACATTAACTCCTTTTAATGTTTTAGATCCCAATACAGTGAATTTTTGGAATCATTTATTGATCATTTATTAATCGTGCTACGGATGATCGTCAAAATAATAGCAAAATAGTGATGTGGAAATATATTTTTTTTGGAAGAGCTGGCATGCAAACGTCAAATATTTACAAATATTTAAAGATATTCAATTTATAGTATTTGAACGAAGTTCACATTTTAGTATATAATCTGTGGTATAGACGTAATAAGTGTGTACGCGTAATGGTCTAAACGCCAATAGTGTATAAAATTCAATAGAAGCAACTTCTTATCGTAAAAGTTTTCAATATTAAAATTTATTGCGTCATTAAAATAGTGAAGTTCTGGCTATATTCAGATTAAAAAATACACACAGTCGCAACTTTTTTATAACGATTTGTTCTCTCAGTTAGACTAAACGAAACAAACTTCAATGAAAAGGAAGTGTACAAAAATATCTAGCTTTTCATTTCATCAATGCACATATGTCAGTCATAGAATATGGGTGAAATTTTCCAGTTTGTCTTTATTGAAAAAATTTAATATTCGAGAACGATAGACTGCAGTTTATTTTGAAACTCAATGTCTCTAATGAATGTAGTTTATGCCTTTTTCATAGCAATTTATGAGATAAATATTTCTTCAGTTGGGTGTTTTGAATAAAATGTGTAAAGCCTGTCTTTATTTTTTATTTGGAATTAAGTGCAGCCATTGAATTACCTTTAATTTTTATGATCGAAGCAATTTGACCAATTCTGGCAAGAACCCGGCTCAATTTGATAAGGATTTATCGTGTACGATAAAATAAAAAAAAATTGGCTCTTCGCGATTAGAAATTTATATAGACTACTGACTATACGGGTTACTATATATAGACGGGCTACTGACAATAAAACGTTCCCATTTATCTCCAAAACAGTTTAACCAATTTAGATACGGTTTTCTGTAAAATATTTCTGGTTAATTGGAAATGGTTTTTAGATAGTTGTTACGGTTATTACTCAATACATTAGGCCGCAATAAATATTTATCTTTTAAATGGTTTGATAAATTTAGATACGTTTTTCTGCAAAATATTGGGAACTAATCGGCGATAGTTCTTAGATAGGTGTTATGGTGATTATTCATCAGGAGGTGCCGCATTAAATATTTTGTTGCAAACGAATGTTTCCGTTTATCTCTGAAATGGCTTGACCATTTTATACACGGTTTTCTGCAAAATCTAGAGACTAGTCGACGATGGTTCTTAAATAGTTGTTATAGTGTTAGCTCGCGAAGGGGCGCTGCAACATTTTGTTTCAAATGAATATTTCAACTTTTCTTCAAAACCGTTTGACCGATTTAGATATGGATTTCGGTAAAAAGTTTGTGATTTAACTGCAAAGGTTATTAGTGAGGTGTTATGTTGTTAACTCGTAAGGGAGCGCTGTAATAAATATTTTTCATTGATCTAGACTAACTACTTTGTGGCCTTTCTTCGACTTCGTCGATGTATGATCAACATAACATGTTCCTTAAGCGCTCTAATTCTTCCAATGCTATGCCATTGTGTGGATTGTTTAAGAGTTTTTTTGAATTAGATCAGTTATTAATAAGCCGTCTAAAGATCGTACTCTATCAAGAGCCACATAAACCTGTCCTTTGGTGAATGGTTTTTAGAAACTTAGTTATTAAGACTGGTAATAAAAAGCACAATTATAAATTCTGAAAAAAACACGACGGATGTAATCGTTGTAATTGAAAAACGATTAAGTAATTTTTTTGAACCCTTCTCCCAAATAACGAGAGAAAGAACCTATCAATATAATTACAAACCCAAGAAAATCTGTAGGGGCTGTCATTGCCATTACCGTTCCCAATATCAATTACATTGTAGCAGCATAGAAAAGCTATTTACGCACCCAGCGGAATCTTAAGTAGTCAAGAACTAATGAAATTGAACAATTTTAGGTTTATGGAGGCCATGGCAGCCTCGACGGATTTTCTTGGGTTTGTAATTGGATTTTTACTTTCTTTCAGTAGCGGGGTTTTCAAAAAAATTATTTAATAGTTTTTCAATTACAACCATATCTATATATTATCTGTCGTGAGTTTTTTGAAAATTTTCAATTTTGATTTTTATGTATAGAAAGATGTTGTGAAAGATAGTCGGTTTTATGATAAATTAACAAAAAAAATGTAAATACATTTAAAAAAAAGGATATAAAATGCTATCTAATGTTAAATGTTAATCAAATTTATGTTAATGTTAACATAAGCACTAATTTGAAGTGGTAATCTGGCTTTATCTAACAAAATATTGAATCTATTATTTTCGATGGACATTATTTCCCTACAATCTATTTGTCAGAGATAATCGATATAATCAATTAGCTAGCAAAATACATAAATTTACTTAAAACAAAATGAGTCATCTAAAGCTCTCGTTCAGTAAGTTACAAATTTTTATTAGTATATACGTCAAATAAAGAGTATCTTTTTCTTATTTTTACTGTAAAATATTGAATAAAAAAATTTAACACAAATAAGTCAGAAAATTTACAAAGCGCATGTATTGAGTTAGTCGATCTGCGAATTAAGTTGTAAAATTTTACGGAAATAAAATTTTAGATGATTTATCCAATATTATTTAAGTCTATATGATTTCATAATAAAAGAGGGGTTGACTGTATCGTCGACATCGCCGCGGGTATTGAGCGTGACAATGTTTATAATGAAAAGAACAAAATGTTGATATTTCCCAGTTAGATCATTCATATTTTCTGTAAATATAAGAATAAACCAAAAACTTTTTTAAGCTCTCTTATTTTTTAACCCACTTTGTACTGACAGACCTTTAAAGTTATATTTCTGTTTTATAAAATAATTAAGGTTTATTCTTTGTAGTTTTAATAAAAAAATAGTAAGTAATCTCTCTGCTCAAATTACCCTTTTTTATTGTTTATGTCCTCTATCACACTTTATTTCTTTTCTTAGTTATTTTTTCCATATTACTAACCTTAGGAATTTTAAATCGTAATTATATCGCAATTAATGTATTTTTCATATGATAAAAACTTTCTGAAACATCTTAACCTCTACTTTTATAACTTTCCTTTTTTGTATAATTTAAAATTGTCGTTCGTTCACGTGATATTTTCCGAATTTATAATACAACGTTAGCATTATGTGCTAGGGTTAACGGTTAAATTTCAATTTATACTGAAAATTTACTACACAAAAGTAGATTCCAGCAATATGTATAATAAATAAATAATATAAATATTTATGCAGATATCTCTATAGTAATAAAACGGTTTAAGGTGCGTATAATAATTGTGTTTATATGAATAATTGGATTATTTATTTTCAAGTATATTTATATAAATTCATTTTCCTATAATACGGACTTTTTACAGCAACATTTAAAAGGATCATATGAAAGTAAAATGTTAGGATAATGGTAGAGATTGGAACACTGAAAATATATATGACTTTTAATATCTTTCATAGCTTTATTTTTCGTCTATCGTATACTTTTGTTGATACCGGTTATGTGTTGTGAACTAAGCATCACCAACTGTATAGTAATATTTTATTAATTGGCTGGTTTAACTGGGTATATACTTGTGAGTGTCTCAATAGTTGTGCTAATTTAGCTAACGAATTGGTCATAGTCGTTTCAGTCTCAAGTTACTGAAACTTACACTTTTTGACCAAATACCTCTAAATATATCGATGGTTCTTGAAATTTGGAATAATTTATATGCAAAATACCGCTATGAAAGATAATATATATAATAAATACTGTGAATGGAATTTATTCGCGTGATAAAAAAGAAGATATCACTATATAAGAAAATCGACAAATATATAGAGAATTAAAGTGAATGTTATCTTGCTCGTAACTCTTCATTTAATTATTTGTTACACTATACTATATTTATACATATACTTTATACGCCATAGGGAGGGTAGCATAAAAATAGGTAGTCAACTTATCTAGCAAGATATTTTAAGCCGGACACAAGCTTCAGTAATGAAGAAAAATTTTGAAAGTGAACTTTAACTAATGCCAGGAACGGAATATCTATTTTAAAGGACGGAAAATTTATGTAAGTTATTAATTCAAAAAAGCAATATCTTTCTTTCTCTTTTTAATAATTATTACATTGTAGGGCTAATTTTATATATTTTCAAAGCAAAATAATATTCGAAATTACTACTAATACAATTATTATATTAATTAAACTAAAAAAAATATCTAGGTAAAATTCAATAATCAATTTGAATGGCCTACAATTGTAACTTAAAATTTGTAATCTACTAGAAAAAAGAGGATAAAGGATTTATAAGCTTGCTTGCTTTCCGCTCTAAATGAAATTCATGAAGCAGAGTGATTCTTTAGCAGAAAATTTTCAATTTTGTTTATTCTTGTCACATAATTTTGTTTTCATTTTTGCTGAAGAACAAACGATACCTCCCTGATATATCCTACCAAAAACATTTTTTTATAACTAAAAAAAAGCGAGAGTTAGGTAACAATTAGTTCATTAGAATTAATCACATGAAAAGAGAAAAATTTAATTTGATATTAAGGTCGCAAGTTTTGGGTCTTCATTACTTGCTATATTAAGCCTATGGTGTTGTAACATTGGAAAAATAAATATAAAAAAATGTTTAAAAGTTCGTACTTTTAATGTACGTTGTTTTTTTTCTATTCAACGCTAAACTCACATCACAAAACTGTTAATTTTTTGTTTTAAAAATAATCATTTTACAACAAAAATAATCACTTGTTTATAAAGAGTTGCATATGTTTTCATGTATTAAATAAATATGTAAAAAAATTACATTTTAAATAATTTTTTAATCAAATAAGTTTTATTTAAATGGTAAAAATCCTTGTACCATAATTTCTAAAGATTCAATAGTAGCGTATTTTTAAAATAGATATTTTTGTAATAACATTTCAATGAACAATATTTTCAAATTATAAATAGTGTATTTAAAATGCAAAAAATATATAGCCCCCAATCTTTTCCCAGCCTAAGCGGGATTAATACCAAGCTTAGGTCATCGTATCTACTTCATGAAGGAATTCATCAATATTATGATTGGTATAAATAATCTTCAGTAAACATAATTTTAAGTAAATTTATTTGTGGTACAAGTGTCAAACTAGAAGAGTCGAGCTATTAATATTCGGCAATGAAGTGAACAGAGCAAACGTTTGTGCACAATTACATACTTATGACATTCACAAGGAAATATAAATTAGAATTTCATAGGATTCACTTCGTTTGTTTTGCAAAAAAACTGTTGATGCACCAAAATTCTGCGTAAAACTTACGGTATTGAACACGCTTTGTAAAGCTAAATAGTTTATTACTTCTGTATTTACAGAGTGTAATCGCTTAAAAAGCTAGTATATTATCTACTGAAATGGCGAGGTGATATGTAGTTTATGTGATAAACTATTGCAATACGATTAATAATTTAATTTTGTTTATGTATTATTACCAAACCCCTACGTCGAGTGCACGAATAAACACATTACAACGTGTGCAACGCATACACCTTATCACATCTTAACGTCCATTGCATATGGTAGCAGTTGCGGTAGTGTGTTAGAAATAATTGCATGTTTTTATTGCCTACAAAATGACTTCGTCCTTAAGAGATAGAAGCATTACGATATGTCGCGAGTGTGAGGGAGCCCAATATCGTTATATAAATGCATAATTTTTAATGTGTGTAGAGATGTATACATGTTTCGAGTTTTGTTATTTATACCACTTTTATGCCATACATTAATCTTGAGGAAAATGATTTATTCAATTCTTACTATATTCCATAACACATAATTATATGTTACATACATATATATATATATATATATATATATATATATATATATATATATATATATATATATATATATGTTATGGATACCCAAAATGGAGTGCATTATCGAATCATAATGAATTCTTAAAGTTTCAGAATAAATGCCAAACCACTAAAAATATTATTTAATAACAATGTTTGAATTGTTGATTGAATTTTCAACAAAATTAAAAATTTTGTTAAAACTTTAGAATTTGAACTTATAGGATTTTAGACTTTCCATAAGACAAACTAATATATTATATGAATCTAAGAAAAATTAAATGAAGTCAGAGTTGTTTATTTAAACGAGTTCTTAAGTAGATTCACCAATGTAAGTGAAGCATTCAATAGTCTTTTGTATTGGTTTAAAACGAAATGAATATTTTGTCATTAACTTATACCAAAAGGATGAATAATTCATATGTGTTTCTTGTGGCATTGTTCTTTAAATTTTGTTTAAAATTATGTAATATATACATTTAGAACCATCTGTAAATGTGTTATATAAATACTAAGTTTTTATGGCTACAAAAATAACATCGGATACTATAAGAATTAAATTATTTCTGAATTTAAAAAATAATCTACATCCTAATCTTCATATTGAATACAATGAAAGTCTGTTCATCCGTTTGGGCGTTATTGGGTAAAATATCTAAATATATGGTTTTGACGTATTATATCATGTCTGTAAAACCAATATATTAGTCTGTCTTACAAAAATACATGCGTCAGATTTGGCGACTATCAATTAATTGAGTAAAGCGGAATTAAGTAACAATTAAATAATTATCATGTTTAAAATACTAATTAGAAATTGCTACTAGATTTTTTTTATTGCCAAGTTTTCTAATTTTTTATTTCCTCATTAAATCATCTCTTTTTAACACCAAGCGAAAAAGCTAATGTCTCAAATTGGTTAATTTATTGTTACGATTCCTTTGCAGGTTTTTTTTTAATTTCTCCTAAAATATATATTTCATTTCAATTAATTCTAATGTTACACATTCTTGTTTAATTTTAGTCTTGTTTATGACAATTCGAATAATTTTCCATCTGTTTCAATGAAATAATTGTCGTGTTAATGAAATTCTTTGATAATATTATTAAGCTTGAATAGTTATTTGCTGAGAAAAATTAGAAATAAATAACAAGTACTCAATTAAAAATTTAAAAGATTACAATATTTATTTTTTTCCTTATGGCCTGTCTCTGTGCCACAGTTTGAAAATGCATATAATATTACCAATGTAATTAATAAATCATAAAATTTGATTGTCTTCCGAACCGTTTTATTAAAAATATTATTCTTAATTTTCTCTTAATTTTATTATTTCGAAAATACAAATCCAGTTTAAAAACAGAAATTGCAATACATGAAATTCCTAAATTTATTCAATTTTTTGTAATGTTCACGGAAGAAAAAAATTAGTTATGTACTTGTAAACAAATGAAAACTATGCCGAAATGCCTACCTCTAAGCAAAATCAAAGATTGGGTGTAAAACTTATTTTGAGAAATTTTTTTAAATTCACAGATCGGTCATAAATGCTGTCACCGAATATGTAGGAACACGCATAAACAATTATCTATAGTACCGGACTCATGTTGCGGTCAATATAAATTCTACATATCATATTGTAACTAGATATTGCGAACTTACCGACTACAATATGAAAATAAAGCGTGTACTCGTACATAGACCGAGTTTCATGGATATTCGTTCCAAACCGAACCAAAAGCTGTGACAAGCTGTAATATATTATTTATATTACAGCTTGTCACAGCTTCTCTGATCTATTTTGTTTATTTTATTAACTTGCTCAACTTGTTAGCTCTTACCTAGAAGTTAATCAAATTATATTTTTATGAAATAAAAAAGAAAGTATAAAGAATATAATCGTAGTGGCGTCGTAATTCAATTAAAAAATATTATGTTATTCTTTGTTTTTGAGTATTTATTGAAAATTTCAAAATCGTTGTAATGGTGTAAAACCAAAGTTTGCCATTAGTCATTAATTAAACAGTTAGAAGAAAAAGATAAAAATAAGAAAGTTGAATAGAGGAGAAGCAGATGGATGAGGCAAGAAACCCTGCACGTAACGGAAGCAGAGAATAGTCACTAAGTGTGACAAAAGTGAGGTTGTGTAGATAATTGCTTGTAAAAGATTAAAGTATTTGACAAATAATTATGAAGATCAGTAGGTTTTCATTTTGGTAACTAAGCCGAAAAAAAACGGACAAAAATAGTGACTTGTGGCATGTAATCATATACACATACGCAAAGATATACGAACGAGTCGCATGTTATTTTCGAAGACAAATATGGATCACAAAATATAATTAAAGACCAAAACTATATTTTCCAAACTATATTAAAATTAATTACTTTAAAAATTAGCCCAGTTAAAAGAAAACGATAGAAAAAACACAAGCCTGAAATATTAGTTTCAATATAAATTAAATGAGTGCTAAAGAAAATTAATGATAAATGTGTCATACTTAATTCAAAATATTATGTAAAATTCATGATAAGAATACTCCGTCAAACAGTGTAATAAATTAAATTATAGATGTATCTAATGGTGTAGGATTTCCACAAGCAAATTCTGGGGATAACGCAAAATGTTATCCAGATATTTCCGAAAATTTACCTGTTTGTAACGTAAGTCGTCTCAAAATATATAATAATTTTTCTTAATTTACATCACGGGTCAAAACGCCCGCGATTTTCAAATTTCTATCGTTATAAGTAATTTTAGAACATTTTAAACAAATCTCATAGATTTTATTTTCTTAGTACCGGATTTGTGAATTTATCTGCCCATAAACTGGATTTACATTTGAAAAATCTATATGCTTATTTTCTATTTCCATCCTGTTTGCCTTGTTTGTTCTTTTTTTTTGCCAAATTTTGAGTTTCCAGGGCTATGTTTTATATGCTATATGTTGTTTTTATATATGTCAATGTTTTAAAAATTATAATAATTGCAATTTTATAATTTTGAAAACATTGATATATTTTTAAAAATTTCTTGCTTTTAATTGAATATAACAGGTTCCTCTTGTTATAGTTGGTTCATTAAAGAGAAAATAAGGTAATAAAAATCAATATAT
Source organism: Druceiella hillmani (assembly GCA_039881145.1). NCBI lineage: Eukaryota > Metazoa > Arthropoda > Insecta > Lepidoptera > Hepialidae > Druceiella > Druceiella hillmani. The sequence continues at coordinate 27,031,324 of JAYKKI010000022.1, read as the reverse complement.
TTGATAAAAACAAATAGATATAATTTATTTTTATTTTCCATAAATTGATCAAAAAATTAAAAATTGTTTAATGCTTATGTCAGTCGCAAAATGTAACGCATTAAAACATAGAATGCTGCATAATATTTAAAAATTGATACCCATGACGAATAAAGAAATTTCTATTTTCTAAAAAAGTTGTAACAAAGAATTCGGTGAGAGTGAAAGATGAAAGAGGGTAATGACTTATTATGTATTTACATAATGTTAATTTTAGAATTAATTATTTTTAAATAATATCGAATAGATTGAACTGGCTCTTTAATAAATCATAAATATCAACGATTTATAAAATATAGTATAAAAACAAAAATTTATATAATTTACATTACGGTATACGTTTTCTCAATGAATTTATGTAAATTGGTAATTATTTTAAAATAACTCATTAACTTGTAATGTATTCCAATCTGACTAAATTTAACTAAAACTTTTCTGTTCCCTAGGTTCCGAATTCTATATATAATTCTGAGACATTTAACTCAGTGATAATTAATACTTTTGTGATTATTCACAACTGTCCTTATCTAACATAATTTGTTACCTAATCCATAAAAATCAAGAAATTAATTATTTTTGCCAGTTGAAAAAATGTAATAGTGCCGCATCTAGAAGTTAAGATACTTGACAGTTTTTTCGAGAACCATATTTTTAAATAATTCATTATAGAAATAGTTAACAATTCAAATAAGAAAGACGCAGATTCGAATGCCGTTGAAACGAAACAGTATAAGTTGACTTATTTTTCTTTTCTTAATAGAAACGCTTACTTTTCCTAATAGAAAGTAAACACAATCATAAGATTGTGATTAATTTATATTTAACGTTAAAATTGGAGTTTTCTTCAACTCGTTGCTAGACTCCACCTTCTGCCATTATAAAGTGTCGACACAGATAAAATTTGGGGCTTAGATTACTATCTGGACGCTGATTACTAACCCTTCGGACTTAAAGAATCTACAGGGGTGTACAACTGGACGTACTATTTGCAAACCATCGAATTCTTATCACCATGTCTAATAAAAGTTTAACAACGATGACATCAGGTAAACGTAAGGTTTTTTTTACTTATGTTTGATTATGTTTGATTAGACGTTCGTTTATCTTGATCTCACTTAACTCTCAAAAGCTTTTGTATAATAATTTCATTTCCTCATCCCAGAAATCTTAATCTTAGACTTAAAATGTGTTACCAGGCCAACGGAATCATGTTTATGAATTTAAAATAAATTTAATTGTCTTCTGTTTCAGAAAATATGACCATGTTTAAGTATATTATGTATGAAAATAAGAATGAGATCACGTGTGATCATTTTTATGAGAGAATTATGATTCAGCACAAATTGTTGGAAAAACTAATGTTATTATATTAGGGGTTTCGTAAAAATTATAAAAAAAATATACCTTTGCGAAAGCTTTTGCGTTGTGACCTCTGTTTATTTGTATCTACTCTAAGTTCATAATTTCCCCAATATTAAAATTAAAAATGGACCGTGATAAGTGATTGTTATTACACGCAAATAGATTTGTGGAAAATGAAATTGCCTTTTAGCTCAATAATATCTGACCTGAAGTACACAGAATTTATTATCTTTATTAATCTACGAGAGAAGATTACATATCATTTATTACTTAGTTATATTTAAGTCATTCCTTTTGTTGTGTGATGTGAAATTTTATTAGCAGAATATAAGATAATATGAACTAACAAAAGTTCAAGTTTCATTTCCCTTAAAACCAAACCAATACCTTTCTATATTCTCTTCATAAATAAAAACGTTTATAGCTTTAGGTTTTACTCATCAAGGTATCTATTAAACATGCTAGTGAGAAGTAATAAATCACTATTAATCTCGTATAGCGATATAACTTTTTTAAATGTATTTAATTTTGTGGCTAAGTATTTTAGCAATGAAACTTTTTTAGTTACGGATTCATAAGTAAGCAAAATAAACATCCATGAATTTGATGTTAAGCAAAAATATTTTAATCATTAAAACGCTTATCGCGTGTTGTCTATTGAGGACTGGTACATGTCGTCACTAACTTTTCTTGTAGTTTTGGTAGCGCATTTAGTCTTTTCATGGGCAGATGTAATTTTTTCAGTGTTTATATTCACTGTTTCGCTCCTGAAAATGGTACGAGAATTATATATAGACAATTTTTAAATCTAGGATGTATAATCCGTTGACGCATGAAAGTCGTCGAAGCTTGAAAGAAGGACTAAACATAAACAAACAATTCATTATTATTATGTAACGCAAATATAAAAACGGAATATTAATGGAACCACTTTGATGTTCGTTTGTTATGACCGATTTTTTTTTTGTGAATTCAAATTTAGAATAAAGATAGAGTGTTGTGGACCACTTATAAACTTGAAGTATAAATAGTTCCATTTTGATTGTGGGGTTGTTTTAAGGGAGTAAATTGGCATAATAGCCATTATTTCAAGGTTATTATGTAGAGTGTCAAATGAAATTTATTAAAGCATTCATTCAACATTACACGTAATGTTTTTTTCACAATTTTTTAAAATATTTTTTAGGAAATACTATTAAAAGTTGTTATCCCCGAGCTCATCACTAACAGGATCGCTTAGGAAAGTCTGAAAAGAATCATGAACATTGGGAACTAGGTATAAACTAAACGAAAATTGTCAGGATTGAAAAATCATAGTGCGAATAATTTTTATAAAAAATTTAATTGTTTTCTTCCTTGTTACTGTTGAACAATAGGTTTGAGAGAAAATTGTTCAACAAAAATATTTTTCATTAAGAAAAACTTTTGTCCTTAAACGTTTTTCAAAATGTTTCATTTGGTTTAGTTGAAACTCTCTCAACAGTACCACAGGTATATGCGGCGTGATATGGCATTGGTGCAATTGGCGGTAGGTGGCGCGTCAGAGGGATAGAGGATCGTCGTCCCTATTCGGGGTGCATTACTATTATTCCTAAAACTTGGGGTCGACTTAGGCTGACTTACTTTTGAAGAACGTACTTTAAATTATTATTAATTTACAGAGAGGATTACTCTTCATTTACTAGTATATGGTCAATAATATGGCCTCCCATGTAAGTTTAGGATATATATATGTTTATATATATATATATATATATATATATATATATATATATATATATATATATATATGTACACTCACATAACATTACATAAAGTAATGTCAGTGCAAGGTAGGCTGATTATTAGCGTCAGTCTTGATAAATTGAATTTACAAATATTCTTGCAGATATGTCAGAAGCATAAACAGCAAGACAATTACAGATTGAAGTGAAGCAATTTTTTAAAAGTTTAGATTCACGTATGCTCTTGCAGTGATTAAATAATTATACATTTTTAGGACTGTTTTTTTACATGATTATGAGTTGAAGTTAAGAAGACGTAAATTATATATGATATATTGCACATGAAACTGATAAAAATGTACTTACTTATGCTCAAATACATGCCTAGTTTTTTTCTTAAAGTTTTTCATTACCAAGTTACCTTGAATCACATCTATAAAATAAGAAATTTTCCTAAAATCTCAGCAAAGTATAAACCCATTTTTTTCTTTAATAACTGAAACCGAAATCAAATATAACACAATGTACCTTATACGACATAATTTCAATTTGAATGTAAGCAAATAAGTTTATGTACAACCTCTATCGCAAGTACGAGGGCCTCAATATTTCATATAATAAAACCTTGAAAGGCGTCGAAAAATTAAAGAATCTCACCTTATATTTTATTACAAAGTAAAACCATTTATTGATCAAAAAAACCTAATATTTGAACTTCAAATTAAGTATAATACAATATACTTAACACAATCTAACTTCAAATAATGTAAGCAAATATGACCTTAGTCACGACAGCAAGGGTAACAATATTATACTTAGTGAAGCCTCACATGCCATGTATTTATCTGAATAATTATTAATTCTCTATTTGTATCCTCCCACAAATATAACAAAATTTATGAGATAGATTTACGGTTTTAATATTTACTCATGAATATTGAACAATCAGTCTCTTTCCCTTCCCAACACTAATTCACAAAGTGATCCAGTTTTTACCGAAGCGTTACAAATATCGAACACGTCTGCTGTCAGTTATCTCGTCGTTATTTTGACAGCATAGATAGATTTTGGCAATTATTTTGACCTGATTATATACGATCAGATTTCATTTTCGTAGACAACTTTATACATTAGCCTGATTTATACACTGCTTAAAAAATACATTGTTTGATTCTTTATGCACAAGGAGAAAAAATATGGTACTTATATGAAATTAGAATGACAGTTAATTTATGAATATTAACAACGAGTGGTATGTCACATTTACAAAATCATCAGTTTAAAATTAGTTTTTTCATGTTAGTATTATAATAAATTCCTCGTGTATGAAAAACGTACCTCGTAGCTTGTATACACATGAAAATTTTGAACACGATGTTATGTTATCGGCATTTAATTTTAAGTTTGCCAATAAAATTAAGTGTTAACTTTGACGAATATAGTAAACTAACTTCCGCCCGCCACTTCACGGGTAATTAAAAAATTAAAAGTTGTGGGTTTTAGTTTTGTGGTAGCGTTAAAATTATTTATTAATATTTTTGTATGTACAGTTCAGTTCGTTTCAATTTCTAATCCAACCGTCAGTGGTACTGACGTAAATGTGATAGCTCGTGTTAAAATAAATAAATACTAGCTTCAAATTACATCGTTTCTCATAAAGAGCCATAAAATAATTCGTTAAGATTTAGTGAATTGATAAAGTTGCATAAGGTTCATATTTAATTCAAAAATAATATTAAGAAATAGCTTCAATAACCATCGAGTCTGTGTAATAAAATTAAAGTGTTAATAAAATATTAATATAAAAGTAGGTGATTTAAAATTTGAATCTAGGCACCAAGTGCAAGCTAATACTTGTTTACAAACAAACAGCGCTTTGTTTGTATTTACTCGCCGCTCTACTGTCCTCTGCTGTTCGCCGCCCCATAAACCGCACGCGTAGCGCAGTGCGTAACGTAATCATTCGTACATAGGCAAACCGACTTCGAGATCAGCAAGTGCGTTCGCTTTTTTACTATTGACAAGAATCACAATAATAAGAATTGATGTGAATATGTGCGCTATTAGCCAACCAGAAGAACAGACTGGAGGTGCACCACTCCTCGCGTCGACTGCCGTTGCGCTCACGCCATCTACAGAATGCCCTTCATCAATCCCTACGGGATCTAACTTGAAGCACTTGCCACCGGTTGTTAGCAATCTATATCATATTATGAATCAGAGTAATACCAGCCACTCGGATATTGACGAATGTTAGGAAAACCTCTTCAACAGCAATTATTCACACCACTACTTTGATCACGTACATAGATTCAAAATTCGATGCAAGCCATGCAAAGTATTGAAACTAAGCTACAATAATTCATCCTAACCCTGACTTATTACAGTTGTTCAATGAATGAATCTATACAATCACATGAACAAAAAATTAACAGTATAATTACAAAATACAATGCACTTACCGCGGTCCTAGAAGCTTACAAAGCCAAATACGATGATATTGATCAAATAAATAGACAGTGCAACTTAGAAATTCAAAATGTCCCAGAAATGAGAACTGGAAATGTTCTAAACATCGTCTCTAATTAAGCGCTGCGTTAAACATTCCGATTCCTATAGACCAGATACGTGTGTTTACGCACGCACTCTGACCGTCCACGTAATATCATCATGCAGCTAGCTACGCGACACCTGCCTGACGATATCATCGCTGCAGCGCGCGCGTATTGTACACTCACCACCGAGTCCTTGCCGATCGCCGGCGATACAATACGAAACAAAATTCTTTGTGCAAAAATAAGGAAAATCAAATTAGAGAAGAACTATGAATTTGCATGGATTAAAAACGATACAATTAATGTTAGTAATTGTATCGTTTTTAATCCATGCAAATGCGTTAGGGTAGAACTCGCTCGAAAAACTTGACAGCATGCGCCACCTTGGTGTCATATTCGATAGTAAACTGCATTTTAGTTTGCATATGGAGCAGATTGTATCTAAGGCCTATAGGATGCTTGGCTTCGTATTAAGACCGGCCAAAGTACTTAAAAATGCTGAAACATACTTAACCTTGTACTAGTAGCCATCTCTTATTGCATGTCGATAACGCACGAACAAACGCCGGTGTTAGAACACTGCTATGGGGTTGTGCGACTTATACGTTAATAATCTTTGTTACTATTGAATATGTTTGGCATTAATTTTGTAGAAATTCATTATTCACAATTAAATGAAACTACGTGGTGTAGTATTATTTCTACTTTCTTTAATTTCTTTACCACGACCTAGGTTTCGATCTTTGCTAATATCCCACCTGAATATGTTGTAACACAACGAAACCTAGGTCGTGGTAAATAAATTAAAGAAAGTAGAAATAATACTACTTCACGTAGTTTCATTTAATTGTGTATCTTTATTATGTTATAATAAAGAGATATTTACTCTTCACATCCTTGTAAGTCTACGCCCACAGTTTTGATTACACGCAAAAGAACAGGCTCCGTGAAATTCATGCATAGTAGATTTATCGATAATGTTATTATCTTTTTATTTTATTCATTATTACTACTTGTAATCTATAACCGTAGCTTTATTTAATTTATAAGTTAATAACAAGTGTTTTTCGCAATAATTTTATATCCTATTATGAAAAAAATATTGTATTACTTACTTAATATTGCAATATTTCTGTATTTTATTAATTCTCTATTTTATAAATGTATTTATTTCTCTTTGTCCTTTGTGAAAAAGTTAGAACACAAGCTTATATAGTATTTAGTGTTCATAGAATATTTCAAATAATTTGTGTTGGTTTTTTCCCTTTACATAAAAGAAAAAAAAATAAAAAAATAATTTTTCAGTAATCCAGTAACATTAGGTTTTATATTCAGAAATAATCAAAATGGGCTAGATTGGTTTACATGTTAGTTATGGTATTTAAAAGGCTTGGTATACATGTTAGTTATGACATTTAAAATTATCGGCACTTCTAACCTCGCTAAATACTCAGGGTTTTTGTAATGCAAATATCTCGTTTCTATTGCTCGGTGCAGTTATAGAAGTTACTGTATGAATAATTAGAGAATATATTCGATCAGTTATTATTATGCCTGACTACTATCCACTAAATGAAGATGTTTCGCAGCCTTTATTAAATAAGTAAACTAATTTAAAAAAAAAAACATAAGGGCCAGAAAAATAAACTGAAATTAAAATGTACAAGACTATGTTACGCTTCATGCAATACTATCATGAACGTTTATGTGAAAGTGTTTTAATGCAACAGCGGAAATATCCTAAAAAAGCGCGTTGGATTCTATCAGTGAGGTGGTGCGGAAATAAGCGTATAAGGTCACAACGTCCAGATTCTCTTCACCCACAATATTGTTGTGACGTAAATTATTGTCTCCAAAAATATGTAAATTTTACAAAGTTATTTTATAGCTTTCAGTAATTTTTATAATAAAATCTCTTTCGATTTACTCAGTGGGGCCAAATAAAAGTATTAGCAGCCGTGGTTTTTTTTAAAGCTTTTTTATAACTGTTACTCTATCATACATACAATAAGTAAATCGAGAACGATTTAGACAATAACTGCCACAAAATGCCAATATTTCTCCGATTTGCCTTATATATATGGCCATAGTTCAGTAAACCTACAATATTATAAGCACTAAAAGCTTTTTCGGTAAACTATTCAACTAAAATTTGTAACTCCATCAAACTTCATCCAGCAAAAGTTTAGTTATGAACGAAAATATAAAAAGGCAAATAGAAACTGCGATTTCTAGATATAGTTTAAAAATATATAACTTAATTTATTTAAAAAAAAGCATTTATGTTCACCTTTTATATCTAGCGGATTCCAAATGAGATACTAAGAGGTAGCGTATTTAGGTACGTTCCTTAGAGATGTATTGAAATTCTGGGTGTATTGAAATCTAGAGATACGAGCAATTTTAAAACCTACATTACAAAAATTTCTTCTACAAACACTCCTTCATTGTACATACTCTCAATTTCTGGAATAAATTTGGTCTAAGCATTTCAAACGCACAGCCTATTTATTTTCAATAAAAATATCTAAAATGAGGTATCCATGGTGATACCATATTCTTCATAAAAAAAACGATACTATTTGATTTTAAGGCAACCATACAACCGTCAAGCCTGCTTAATTTTTTAACAGGAATTAATATGTAATGTTAACCATTAAATTAAACTACGTGATGTAGTATTATTTCTACTTTCTTTATGTTCTATACAACGACCTAGGTTTAGTTGTATTACATCTTCAGGTGGGCTATCTGTAACGTATTTATACAATAGCAAGGGCATCTGATGGTTAGAACAAGGTTATACAACTAACTATACAAATGCCCTGTATAATTAGTGGTATAACCTTGTTCTAACCATCAGATACCCTTGCTATTGAATAAATATATTACAAAGAATAATACCAATTACATTTTATTACATACACCGGAATATTAACATTATATGACGGCATGGAAAAACATCAATTTAAATTATTACCCTCACTAAAATACTGGTACATTGTATAATTTTCGAAAGTATAATAAAACCTCCACCACTCCCCTACAACAAACTCACTAACGTAAGCAGTGGGAAAACCCACACAAACCCGGCTTCTGCTATAGTTTTTGTAATGTATAAATGCTGTTGGATGTTTCTAAGAATTAATCTTTGCTTGTAGCCCACCTGGAGATGTAATACAACGAAACCTAGGTCGTGGCAAAGAACTTAAAGAAAGTAGAAATAATACTACATCATATAGTTTCATTTAATTGTGAATAATGAATTTCTACAAAATTAACGTCAAATATATTCAATATGTAATGTTAACTTATTTTACTTATACTTTATCAGTAATCTCTTTATTTCTGATAAATATGGTTATCAATAAATTTACATCTTCGAAAAGTGAACACAAAACCACCATCATGTTAAAACCCACATGTTTAAGCTTAATTTGAGAATAAATACAGCTCATTTGTGATATCGCTTAAATATTTTCTTTAATTAATATTAGAAACGTGTTATTACAGGTAATCAAGTTATAATTTAAAAATAATATTTTAATATAGACGAGTTGAATTATAAGTTTTTAAATGTTTTAGATCGACAATATTACCAAAAAAATAGAAGTGACCAGATAAAGTAAGTACCATAATTCAGATACGTTTAGAATAATTTATGTTTTAAAAATGTCTGTGACTAGGAGTAAAACAGATCTATGAATAACTAAGCTCTTAACAGGCAAGGGCGCAAAGTCTACATAAAAACTCTGCATGTAGTTTTTATGTATATTAAGAACATGATATGAAAATTCATTTTAAATGCAAACTCAAAATTAGGTTTTGTCATCTGAACAACATCTTTCGGTAAACATTTTGTGATTAATATTAATCATTTATTTATTTGAAATTCCTAGTCGATAGAAGGAGTATAATATATTAAAAGATCAGAGACAATTAAGCTTCACGTAATAACGATTCTAAAAATATGTAATTTGTCATTTATTTTAATAAATTTTAACAAATATTTTTCTAACTTTCACTTTCGCTTTACTTTTTATAACAACCGGAAACGCTGCGACTGAATGAGTTTTTGAACTAACAATAGTCATCCACTGCTTAATACGGATGAAACATAAGAAACATCCTTATTTATTTAATAATTCACATATTCATTTAAAACTTAACCAAACTCTAGAGTTTTATTTAATAAATGACCTAATATTAGCAAGTAGCCCAGAGCCGCTGTCAGTGACCTGATATATGGGTCTTAACTATCTTCACTAGCAAACTTCAATAAACAAGCAGATTATAATCCATTGGACTATATTGTGTGAGTAATTTTAACCACAATGGCTTCAATAAGGGTTCTTCGTCACGAGACTTAGTTATTGAGCTTACTTATATGCCCGAATAATTACAAAGGCAGTGATTTATTAGTTTGCAATGTATCTTTGTGCAGTTTATGTGTGTATTTGTTTGCTTAATTATTTCCAACATATGTACAAGTCGGTTCGAACTCTTATTTTTGATATCATATGATAATATATTTAAAATGTAGTAAAATTTTGCTTATGGTTTGTCAAAGAGGCCAACCACTATGCATCTAATCTGCAAAAAGAATCAAGCTTAAAATACCTAACTTTTTTGGAGTCAGGAAATGATGAAAAATTAATAAATACTTTTAATCTTATTTGTATACTTTAACATAAACTGAATAGTGTTTTTAGATATTTTTGTAACTAGTTCAATGTATTTCTAACAAATATCACGTAAATCAAATAATAAAAATGTTTGTGAGTGAAATTTACATTTTCAGTTTGTCTTATTTGTAGATCGGGTACATTATACTTTCATTGGTCTTTCTGGCAAAATATCATCGGTATGTGGCACAATGAATTTAAAAGAAATATTACTTATTTTAATAGTTAACGGAATGAGATATGAACAAATGGTGGAACATTATAATGATATAAAACATTATAATGGTTCCTGCTTTAAAACTGAATAAAAATTAGTCACCGCAAACTTTAAAATTTAGTTCAGATGTATTTTGTTTCATGAAAATATTGTAGTTTTCGTCAATACTCTCTTCGCACCTTTCATAGACACATTTTTTTGATATTGCATTTGGGTGAAATTTTTAATTTCTCCCCTCGTCAATTACGTTGTCTAACCAATATACTCGTCTTTATTTTATACTTTTTTCCCATTGCCAAAAAAAATTTCTGTCGTAAATAATTTTGTACACATTTGCATCATAATGTACAACAAATTTTTATAATATCTATTTGGCTTTATTCTTTTAATAAGATTAATTTCGTTTTCCATAATAACTTCTGTTCTTATTTCTTTTTACACAAAAATGTTATTATTAATTCTTGATTAACATACAACATTTAATAAATGTAAATTCACTAAAGTTAAAGAAAAACCAATACTCAAAATACTAGCTTTTCTTTGACTCTGGAAGAATATTTCAACTTCCATATTTTTTAATATTATATATTTCAAATATGTAAAACATATCTTATTTTATTCTAAATGTAAAATAATGCACTGATCTTAACTACCCCCTGATTAATGAAGCGCCCTTATCTTATGGCCCTAATAAATATTTACGTTCTAAACCATTACTCCGTAACGCACAATTAACACACTCTGAACCGCAGCTCTAACTACAGTCTGGTGCGAAACTCGGCGGCGCGGTTTACACCGATAGTCCTTCCCCGAACATCAACTAATTTCGAGTGCGGCAGTGATACGTCAGCCAAGCATGTCTATGGTAATGCCATAAAGACTATCGCGACATGAGACGTCAAACACCGGCCTATACAAACTCCGACACTGCGATTCGATTTGAGGCGAACGCTCACTTTTAATACTGCTTTTATTTACTCCTCTTGTTGCTAGGACTATGCGGATGCTATCGTTATAGCAAATTTCGATGTATTAGAATTGGGTTTATACTTATTTTTTCATATTCTATTAGAATGTGAAAAAGTATGTATAAACCCAATATTTTTGTTTATTTTTAAACATTTTTGACAAAGCGAAACAAGGGTTACTTTAATTGTAACTCTTTATACCATTTACGTTACTAATGCAGAATGAAAGAAATATTTTGCAGCTCCTTTCTAACCGTTTATGTATATCAATGGATTTTTTATTGTTTGATTATAACATTATAACATTACATTTAACTATAGTAAAACTTCAAGATTTCAAAAGTTACTAAATGGTTTCCAGATGTTTGCAAATTTTCGACATACAAAAATTTTTAAATTCCTTCCTAACAGAAACGTGCACGGTTTAAATGTTAACTTCACGAAGGTGAAAAGTAATTTAAAATTGAAACCCAACCACTAATAATTAATGGGCAGTTTTACTTTAAACATTTAAAAATTGTGGTATAGCAAATGTATCATAATGCACAAAGACTACTTCTTTTTCTATATATTTTTGGGTTCTTACTGGATGATGGATGTGAGTACCATAATTTTGTAATCTTTAAAATAAAGTAGTTCTATAATTATTCTATGAATCACTTTACGTACGTTATTAAATAAACATTTTGAGATTAATTCAAATCACAGGAATACATGACAAAACTGGTCATTTCTAATTAAGTCTGTAGTTTTATTAACCTTCAATCCATTGTGTGTAGTCATTGACCGTCCAATACTTAGCAAAAGAAAGTAAAATTTTTAATCTTAGAAACGTCCTAACAAATCAAAATATTAGGTACCTTCTTAAAACGGAATATAGTATATTTTGATTCTTTACTTTTTTTAGTTTACGGACATACACTATAAATCGAGAAGTAAATAAACACGAGAAGGTGTACTAATAAATTATTAATGTAAGATTAATTTTAGATAGATTGTTAATTGATTTAGGACATACATATTTAATAAACGAACGGCATATATTTGTGCAACAGCAATACTGTGTTTTTGTTTGATTAGGACATGAAACCAACAAGACTGTAAGATTTAGGAGGAAAAATTTAAATATTTGGGTTAAATGATCAAGATCTCACACGTGTTTGCAACAGATAGCCATTGAGGCTATTATTTTCTTTTCCGGACTTTGAAGCTATAAACACTCTTATAAAATGGTTACAAATAATATGAGTTCCGAAAATAAGACGAAGCATGAGGTTTTCTTAAAAGCCTTTAAATTTGAATTATTTCGTCCTCAATATCAAGATTGAACTAGGAGTCGAAGGAGTTTATAAAACTCTTTAAGCCGTCACTTTTGAACAGTTCATCAGCTGGTTATCAGAACATTTTCATGATCAAGCAAGCATCACTTTTGCAAACAAAATATACGTCATCTTCATACCAAATCCACGTACCCTGTTTACATTGACTGTAAAATATATGTGTTTCTTTGATTTGCTAAAATCGGTTCGTTTTTATTAGTTTAATTCATGGGTATTTGCATGTTTATAACGAACATCTATAAGAACAAAGCAAATTTCAAAATTTCTTTGAAAATATTGAGTTTTCAAAAGAAAGAATATTTATTTATTATTACTCCATTTCTGTCTATTAATAACGAAAAAACAAATAACTTCTATTAATTGGCTCTAGTTTAATTTAAATTTCCTTTATTGACAACATTTTAAATAATGCTTAACATTACCTCATATATGGTTTTATAGATAGTCGATTCGGATTCGGTGGAAACTGTGTGACGACTCAGATTACAAAATTGTGCGACGGTTTGAAGATTAAGCTCGTCAGACATATATTGAAAACTATATGCAATAGGTACAATTCGTTAAAATTTTGTCACATATAAAATAAACATTTGTACTTAGTAACACAGGGGTTAGTGTGAAATGTTGAGTTAATTCTAAATATAACTAGACTGAATTATAATAAATTTTTACTAAACAGTAAAAATGTATCAACTAATCAATTAACGTATCGTGTAGGGATATCTAATACAAATGGTGTATTAAAATATAAACATATTTAAATACACCATTTGTATACATTAATTGATTAGTTGATATACAGACATTTGACAACAAGGTAGAACGCCATTCCCATACTTCATTATTAAATTTTAAAAACTGCATTTTAACAAGAAGTTTCACTTAAAGGCTTTTTAATGTTTTAACCAAAATTTTCTGATTATAGAAAAGTAAAATAATATTAATAGAAAAGAAGCAGCCGAAAGCCCCAAAGATTTTTAATATTTATCTATTTAAGATAATATTACTCACTGTCCCCATATCTTATTTAAGCCAAGAGATAAATAAATTATTTACTATAAATATAAAAGATAAATAAATTATTTATTATAAAATCATGTTGGCTGCGTGCTGCCCGTTTAAATATTTTTTAGTCTGTCTCGCTTGGAAAACAACATAAGAACTCCATATCGTTCCCTATAAGAACTCCATATCGTTTTCACGAAATGGGACAATAGTTTTACGAGCTAGTTTATAGGATCGCTGTCCCTGTAGTTTATTTTATTGCCGAGGCTGTACATTTCCTTTAGTTTATGGTCGCATTTCTTTTACTCCAACTCAAATTGAAATTCAAACTTTTCAATGTAATATATAAAGTATATTTACGCAAATCGCTTTATATCTTCTGTTTTTCATATTTAATGGTATATCAGAACTTATGGAATAATACGCACCATATCACTTAATGCTAATAAAAAGTTCATAAAATTCTAATAAACTTTTCATTTCTACTTAACCTCAACAATAAAAATGATTTTATTAATACTTTTCTTATCTGATTCAATTTATTACGAATTCTTTATTATATAAGTATTGCCCTATATATATGTACGATGTGTATGAGTTTATTATTTGTGTATTAATTCATTTTGATTTTTAAACCACCGAACTTCGTCACTTGCAGTGACAATGAATATAAAAATATGTTTTCAATTATGAGATTAGCTAAAATATATTTATATACTTAAACAACAAGTTACAATTATTTTAAAATAATTGAAATTTATAGCAAAATAGAATCTATGAAATTAAAAATAATTAAATATCTTGGGGTTTGCGTTTCTAAAACTCTTAGTACGCTGTTAGTAGTATGTGTTTGAATTAAGGTAAATGATACGGTAAATGTACGAGCAATTCACTTGTGAGAGTAGATCTAATGGAATATCACAAATTTAGTTACATGATTCGAAAAAGTTTCTATTTCAAAATTCGTCTTATAATTGAACATTTAAGTTATAATATTTTTTGATACTTGAAGTTTTTGCCTTGAGTGTCAGTGACAGAATACATTTCCACAAATGATTTTATCTGGTAAATTTTGATTTCTTAAATTCTAAATTCCTGTTGATTACCATTTTGCTACATGTAGCGTGACAGGGTGGTCATCTCGCTAACACGTGAAGCGTGTTTTGCTGCAGGATACTCTTATTTGCTTAATTACACCTAATAAACAGGAATGGACCGTTTTGACATATTGCCCCCTTTTATTTACAATATATATAAAAATAGCTATAAAAATTCAGTCTTCACAATACAGCAAATTGGGATAAAACGTGTTCTAAATAGTATTTTAGAGACGTTTAGTCTCTTAGGGAACGTGTCATAAAGTAATGCATTTAAATTTGTTTCAAACTAATACAAAATGGGAATTACGAATGACAATGCAAAATACAAATTATTTCAATATAATATTAAGTGAACATTTAGATAGAAATTTGTACATATGTGTACTTATTTCGTAACGTCTCGCTCGCCTTGAATAAATCACGTTCAATTAAATTAATATTACAATGTATCTAAATAAAATGAGTTAGAAAACATTTTGAATAAATAGGTTTTAGTATATGTGAATACGTGTAACATGAATAAATTGATACATCTTCTTATATTGTCATAAATATGAGAATTGGATAGTGAAAACTAAAGAATGCATTATTATTCGATTGGCGTTCCGTTGCCTATTCTTGTTGTAGCCTGTTTATAAGCCCTGAGCGAGTTTTCAATACTACTCTCACACTGTTGTCTTCTCCAGAAAATACTTCTACAATTTGACTCAGAGGCCAATAAAGTCGTGGTGCATTATTTTCTTTTCGCAGTCGTCCTACCATTGCGCTGACTTTAATTTCCATTGGCACCCTGTGTGGTCATTTTGACCTAGTGTTTAATTGGTTTAGATACTCCTTATGTTACTATATCCAAAAATTTTGCTTTATTTCCTATATGCATTATTAGTCACATAACCTAGTGATTGGTTGTTTCATCGAATTCGTATCAGGGATGTTACTTAGTAAATCTTCTATTAGGAATAGAGTGGGAGTAAGGTCTCGTTAATCGTTTGATCATCGTACAAATGTGTGTAATGGGACGCGAGTTGAGGATTGCTCATATTTAAATCATATAAATGTTCAATTTTCAGTTATTTTTCACCCCTGGTTTTATAATAATATATATAATATTTAAAGGATTTTACGACTGCCTTCCATAGTTCATCGAAATGTTAAGGATTGCAGAGAAATAAAATATAAATTTACTCCTTTATTTACCAAAAATTAATTACAGTATCTTTATGCCATAGTGATTCGAGTAAATTAACTACACTGTTTAGTCCGCCTTTTCTCCCTACAAAATTGTAGCATTATTGAGTATAGATTAGCCGTATAGCCTCGTATTGCAAAGAATAGCTGCAAACACCCAATGAATGAATCAGTACTCAAATGAGTTACTAATTCTGTGTGCCATGCTTTAGTCATAAAATGCAGATTTAGTTCGCACAATGGAACTGAGTGGCCAATGTCCTTCGGCTTTAAGATTTGTCTTTGCTTAGCCAATCTAGACCTATACTTCAATGATGATGTGTTGTGAATTCAAAGGGTAATTGACCACGAGAAAATAAATCTACTACTTTCTGTTCAGATGACACATGTCTCCAATACATTGATTTTGTAATTTCAGATACCCGATTTGCAATGAATGTTTTTAATAGATAAGGCTTTGTTTTCTTTGTGTTCCAACTACAAAACTACCCCGTCAATTTCCTTGCAAATTGCATTTAAACTGTTTTCCATTTTCTCGCTTTTAGTAAGCATCACGATTTAATGCATCCAAAATCGCAGTATGATGGCAAAGTTTGGGTTGATTCGGCTGTTCCTATCATTAATGAGTTGTTTAATACTGTGCTTGTGCTCAAATAAGCAAATATATATATGTATGTATATATATATATATATATATATATATATATATATATATATATATATATATATATATGTATTGCATGTACTTTACGAATAAATTATTCTTTATTGTTCAACAGTGACACGTTTCATTAATTTGAGGATAAAACGCGAGTGACCATTACTATTAACTCAATTAGCAAAGATCTGTTGAAACAGACACAACGATACGCAAAATTAAACCAATCATTTCAAAATGTATTGCTGTAAAATTTAAGCTAGATAGCTGGTAAACAGTATACACGATGTAACATGCACCACGAACAATTTATTAGTCGGACGAAATTGTATGTTGCTAGCCGAGGTTACCTATTTATTTGAAAAACATTTATATATCCGGATAGACAGTAAGTTACCTGTATAATATTCAATTAGTAAATAAAATGAGCAATTAGTGTTAATACATTTCATTCTTAAAATTAGTATGATACATATATCTCCATGAATATTTATAATATTTTACCACACATTAAATTTTAGTAAAACCTGCTATAAGCGAAAGCCATTTCCATTATAAATTAGGAAGGAACCATCGTAGCCATATAATTTCAGAAAATATTATGTGAGTGAACCAATTTCATAGTGAACATAATTTTCGATAAAATAAGAGAAATAGAATATTGTGAGATCTAATTAAGGCATGAAATATTTAAGATGTGCATTAATTGAGACATAATTCTAATATAGAATCTAGGATTATGAATGTTAAAAAGAATGAAAAAAATAAATTAATCATAATGAAGAAAAGGGACAACAACGTTCTAAATAGAAAGATGAGGATGATGTTACAAATTCAATTTTTTATTAAAGTTGTTGAAAATACAATGTAACTATGTTTCCAACACAGAAATATATTTAGAATAGATATAATATTTAATTAATATTAAGAAAGGGGTTTAAAAATGATTAAATTTGGCACCCTGTATAAAAAAATTTAAAAAACGTCATGAAACTATTTATTAGGTCCTAAGCAAACAGAAAATATAAATTATTTAATCCAGAGGTGGTGGGAAAATCTTTGAAATGTCTCAAATACGTCAAAAGAAATACAGTCGTAGTTCATTTGTACTGCGCGTTGTTTGTTATTCGCGGACGACATGAAACTTTTAAAGTGGTCAAGGATGCAGCAGATGGCGGACGGCAGCGCCGTCGTTGAGTGGAGTGCAGCAAGTGGCTTACGGTTCAACGCAAACATATATTAAATAATAAGTTACAGCCGAGCACAAGCTCCTATTAAATACAAAAATACAGTCACCGGAATCGTACCACGAGATCTGTGAGGTCGTTGATTTAGGAGACAGATTTGATGAGCGATTTCGTGAGTGGATGGCGAATGTACCAAAAATCTAATTTCGGAAACTTGGATATGTGTTAAATAATTCCAAAGATTTTCAGTATACGGCATAAAATCACCTGCTGTGCACTTCATTAGTGCAATGTATGTCGGAAATGATCTTTAATTTTTGTGATTGAATTAAGCAAAAAATTCATGTTTACCTCATATTTTTGTATACGACCCTTAAAATTGCATCATGGGTTAATTTAGAAATATACCTAAAATTGTTGATTTTGCGCAAAAGTACTTTCATTATATTCTTGAAATTTATTTATCGTTCTCGAAACCTCTATAAGATCAAAAATTAAATCGGTACTATTAACTCTAGATATTAACTAAGAACAAATTTTATCTCAAAACTTTGTTTTTAGTAGGGGTCCTTGTAAAAATAAAATTTCCACATACGTTGTAAAACATTATATACCTATTAGTTATTTAATATTTAAGGTTATATATGTATACATATATATATATGTATATATATATATATATATATATATATATATATATATATGCATACATATATTTAAATATTTGTCTTATCAGTCTGCCTGTCTTCATGTTACATATTCTAATGTAATAATTACATCAATGTATATATAAATAAATAAATTGCAATTATTACTGTTAAATGGCAACTATTATAGGAGGTGTTATTGTTTAAAGGGGAGATCCCTTCCCCATATAAAATTAGGCAAGTAATAAAATCATATTTATTGTCACAGTGTTTGCTTTGTGAAATATTCGCAAAATATAAAGTTTTGTATAAATTTTAAAGTCAGTAAGTATGCGATGACTAATTAACGAATTTATCGAAATTCTAATAGTTCTAATAGTTTCTAATAGTATTCCAATTTTTTCTAACTTGGAACATGAGGTAATAACTTAGGCATAGATAGACGATATAAGAGTCAATCACTAATATTCCATGCACCTAACATTGCATTTTTCTTTCTTTTAAAAAAAAAAGAAATATATATATATATATATATATATATATATATATATATGTATGTATGTATGTATCTTCACTTGGTTAGCTTTCTATTGGTTTGTTATAGAAATCTGGCGCGTACAACATATATACATACTGAGCTTGTAAAGTCTCTGTGAATAGACACCTGTGGGCTTGACGTCATATTTTATACGCATTATGAAAACATTCTTGGATTCTCTCGCACGTCTATGCACATATGATTGTAACATAGATTAATATTGCACTATTTATTGCTAGTGATGTAAAATATAAAGTGGTTACATTTATTTCAATCGTTCGAACTGGTCAGTTAGTTGTCCATTGACGAACGCGAATTGATGTGATACTTTTTTATTGTTTACTTGGCTTAGAGCTTAGTTGGAATGAATGTTCGAATTAGGACGACATTTCGTGAAATTTTGTTTAATATTCTTATTTTTCGTGCATAATAATAAAACAAGTGAACAACCTACGCATAAGATTTCCATTTAAATAAACATTTTCTGTCATAATAAAGTTATAAGAAGTTTTGGAAAATAGTATAAAATTCAAGGGTAGCATTTATATTCTAAAACAGGTGATTTGCAAGCTGAAAGTTTGACGGAGAAAGATACGACATAATAAACAAATAATTATTTAACAGAATAGTATCAGAATAAAAAAGACTTTATATATAAACTAGAAGATTACAGATTACAAGGTCGCCCAGTGATTTATATGGGTGAACATTAGATACAAAGCTCACATACATTGCCACGATAATCGTTCGATGAAATATACAATGGTTTATAACAATTTTATATTTCATCGAATTATCAAGAGTAACATACTAATAACTTACACCTCTATTGACCAAAGACCAAATACTTTGTCTAAAAATGGAAATGATTACGGCAATGAGAACTTAAGCAATTACCAAAAATGGATAAAAGAAAAACTTGTGTCACCTTTACCGCCCCAATATGTGTTGTATATACGGCCATGTCGGGTAACCCAGCATAGTAAGTGCTAACAAATATTGACCTTTTTTTAACAACCTGTATATTAAAAATGTATGTAAATTAGTAATGTGAACATGCCAGCTTTGAATAATCGATCTGTAATACGATTTCTCTGCAGGTTTTTTTGATTTCCCTTAAGAATGTCGGTTTCCATTTGATTTACTTCAATATTATATATTCGTGTTTAAATTCAATCTTTATAAAGAGTTATGCGAATAATTTTTCATCTATTTAAAAAAATAATGGTCATGATTTGAATTTTTTTTTATAATTTTACGAAACTTGTATGTTTATTGGTTCAGAGAAATTAAAATTTTTTTTACAAATATTTGATTTAAAAAGCTTATAATTGTTTTTAAACATATAATAAAGTGATCACCGGTAATTGAATATTTTGGCGTTAATTTTGTAGAAATTCATAATCACTCTTTTTTCAGGAAAAATTGAAGAGATCTCTTTAAATTACCCACTTAATGATTTTGTCATACAACGAAACCTAGGTCGTATGTGATATTTTAAATAAAGTAAATATAATACTACATCACGTAGTTTCATTTAGTTTTAAATAAAAATTAAATGCACCCGTAAATGAAATATTTGTTTTCTTTCATTTATGCCTTTGTACCATATCCTGAAAAATGGATTTATAGTTGCCATTACAACAAGTTTAATTAAAAAGTGTTCACTGTATCACATTTATCGATAGATCCTATTCATAATTTTCCCTTACTCACTTCCTTTCCAAATTCCTTTACGTTCAAACAATTTTAGTATGATTTACTAAATGAAAAATATACCGGCGGACTAATCTCCAAGCGAAACTAACAATTGTGGATGAAATCCATTTTCCCAAATCCCTTTGAATTCACATATCATCGTAAATGCTGTCACTGGATATATAGGAATACATGTTAACAAGTATTTGCGGCAACTGCCTCGTGTTGCGGTCAGTGTAAATTGTATGTATCGTACTGTAATTCAACGTTGTGAGCTTACCGACTATAGTATGAAAGATATGTGTATACTTAGGCTGAGCTGTTCGGTTCATGATAATAAACCGCTCAATACATTCCTTCTGCCTAATTCATATTGATGTAATGTTTACGATATTTCATTCTAGGTTATTAAAAACATATTAATTTCTTTGGTTACAAAATTATGTCCTCGTGTTAAAATTGTTTAAACAAACCTTTATTAAAAAAAAATTCTGTTTACGCTTAGTTTGTATTACTTGCCAGTGATGTTCGAGAAATGTTTATAACATTCCAGATGTAGTGTTTACGGAATTTTCTAATTTAATTTGCGAGGATATATTAAAAGAATAGTTTTCAATAGTTTGAATTTTATAATTTCCACATCAAGGACTTTGAATTTTTAGCAAGATATTTGGATTAAACCAATATTTTGGTAATCTAAACTCTGACTTGCGAACTACGGGCAGTCTAGGAAATTGGCGGAAAAATCCATGAGGGCACTCATGGAACCATACGATTGCCAGTGAATATTGAAAATATAGATACTTTCATCAAATGAGTTATGCTGACCAGCTTAGCAGCGTGTCGATTACCCAGTGATATTCTCACACAGATGTAAAGAATTTCCAAACACATGTTACACACAAATAATAATATATAAGCAAGTTACATAAAAAAGGGTCAAAAAAGTTACCAAATTTACCAATAATTAACGGTCCAGAAAATTATTTTGTCTGTTAAATAGGTATTATTTCAGCCCGTACATGCCAGTACTAATGCTTATATAGCACTACTTCCAAATATATTAACATGTCAGAGATCTCTTCTCAATGCCTCGCTCCTCCAAAATAAATCTTTTTTCCAGATGCCTCAGCAAATTGTGTTTCTAGATAGATCAGCATTTTTAAACTTTATATATTCTAGACATATAAGGTCAGAAGTTCAGAATTTTAATCGGATGATTAAGTTCAGTTCAATGCAGCTTTTCAAACAGAAGTATGCTCTATTTTGTATTTAGGGGATTGGTAAAAATAAATAAATCGTAATGAATTATAAATTTTAACTTGCAAATTGTTTTTTTTTGTCATCCTCGAAGAACATTGTGGCAGTGTGATACTAAATTATAATTTTCTCATTTATTTCATCTGATTCACTGGTGAAGTCATAAAATATATTGAAATATTTCTTAATTACCAATAATTTGAATTTGTATGCTACATGTAAATTAATATAATTATGATATAGGTAAGAGTAAAAAGTGTTGAAAAAGAAATATACACGAATATAAGTATTTTTAAGAAATTGATAAAATTAAAATGAATTATGCCAAAATTCCAAATGGGTTTCTGCGAAAAATATATTTATGATTGTTACAAATCGAGATAATAAATAAAAGTAAAAGTATTCGAAACATTTTTAAATTTGATGAGTTAGTAAACAAAATATTTTTGGAAATAAATTGGTAAATAATTCTGATCGCATTAGGATGAAGATGATATCACTGTATAAATCAATAATTTGCTAGCCAAACTGATTAAGAACTCCAAATAATCATTGTTTAATTAACAAAACTATTCATTCAAGGGACGTTGTCTCCTTGGTATTAAGATTTACTATAAAGATTAAAACTGGCCATAGATAACTTTTGATGTCACGACAATACACGACGATTAATTAATTTTAATTAATATCGCATATAAATTTAAATAAATATCGGTAAATAAATTTAAATAAATATTTTAAACGGAGCAGTAAAGCAGAAAGGCGGAGAAAAGTTTAGTTCAGAAAATTAATTCTCAATTCATTATGCTAATTGTGCATTATAAATTAACCACAAACATACGGACATTGCTCGATGAAAATAATTACGATTAAATAGTTATATGTCATTAATTACCCTATTTATATTAGTAATTATAGCTAGGGTAATCTTATAATTAATAACCTTTTAATATCGTTTTGCGGAAAGAGGATATCTTCTTTGAAAATAATGAAACTTCTTCTAAATCTGCCTTTAAAAAATGACATGGTAAAAGACCATGGCTTAACTCATTCGTAGGGCTTTCCAATGACATTAAAACCACAATAAAATGTTGTTTTTGATGAGTACCAAATTAGTACCGAAACGTATCATAGCATACACACATGCGACACACTGAAATAGGTTTCGACGACAGTAGTAAGTTGTCGTAAATGTCACCCACAAAATTGTCGCAGACGACCACTATGAAGACAGAGGCTAACGACTACCCAGAGCGCCACACGCCCGTGCACGCTCGCTCTAAATCCATTAAAGTACTGGCCGTTTGTGTCGTTGGTTTGTGGTTCATACGTATAAATCATACGTTTGCGTTAAGTCTAATTTGTATGTTGGTCTTTATCTATGTACGTATAAGGACAGTCGTGATCCTTGACTTTTCTATAAGAATAGAAGACTATTAATTTTAAAAATTTGTTTGCCAAACGCAGAAATTTAAAGAAACCCTTTTATACAAAATCCCTTTCCTCTGGCTTGGTGAATATTTTTGGATTCCGTTTCAACGTATCTCCTTAATAAAAAAATCACCTCTAATACAAAGATTATACATCTCTGTATTAGAGGTCATTTAGTTTTCGTGAGTTTGTATACCCCTATTTTAGATAGTAATATTTTCATATCACGCTTCAAATTCTTTGTTGAGGTAACAATTTTCAATTTATATACACACACTACACACACGCACACATACGCAGACACACATATATGAGGTCAATGATAATTTTCTTATATTGAATATACTTGGCGTTAATTTTGTAGAAATCCATTATTCACAATTAAATGAAACTACGTGATGTAGTATTATTTCTACTTTCTTTAATTTCTTTACCTCGACCTAGGTTTCGTTGTATTACAACATCTTCAGGTGGGATATTAGCAAAGATTAACTCTTAGGAACAACCAACAGCATTTACATGTTTCAAACACAATCGCGGAAGCCTGGTTTGTGCGAATTTTTCCATTGCTTATGTTAGTGAGTTTATTGCAGGGGCGCAGTGTAGGTTTTATTATATTACCGAGAGTTATACAACATACCAGTATTTTAGTGAGGGTAATAAATTCAATTGTTTTTTATTATGTGAGGTTATACAATGCAAACTTTACGGTGTAGGTGATAAAATTAAATGGAAGTTATTATCGGTAATATACTTATACAAAAGCAAGGGTATTTCAAAGTAAGGATAAGGTAATACAGTAATTCTACATATCTCCGGTTTTGTGTATTTATATATTTATTTATTTATTTATTTTAATTTTTTGTTTTTATTACATATACTTATATTTATATGTGTATCAGTGCTGAAACAATTTCCAGGGTGCTGTAATATCAATGTTGTATATTCAGAAGATATTAAGAATGGGTGATGATATTATATTTAGTTGTTCATTTAATATATTAACCTTGGTATTTTTCTTATATCTGTTTATTTCTAATGTTTCTAGGATATTAAGTTTATTACCTTTTGTATTTATTTGTAATATAAATGGGGCATTATCAGTATGGGGGTGATGGTTATTTTCAATGAGATTTTTAGCAAAGTGAGATGTGTCTGGTTTATTATTTCACCAGCTGGCAATGTGTTCTTTATATCTTGTATTAAAATCTCTTCCTGTTTGACCTACGTATACACTATTACAGTCGTTACATTTAAGTTTATAGATACCACTCTTTTTATGTTTATCTATTTTTCCTTTATTATTAATAAGGGTTTTACCCAAGTTATTTAAAGTACTATACGGACATGTTATATTATTTATATTGTTATTATTAGTTAAGAGTTTTCCTAATTTGTGTGATACATTACCTATGTATGGGATAGATTTGGTACGACTGGGTATATTTCTTGTATTAGTATTTTTCTTTATTTATTATGGTACAGTTTTGTGAAAATTCATGGGTCATAATTATTATTTATTGCGTTTTGTTTTATAGTTTTTATTTCTTTGCGTAGATTAGGTTTTTCTAGAGGGATGGTTAAAGCTCTGTGAATCATGGAATGGAAGGCTACTAACTTATGGGTCAAGGGTGTTGATATTGACTATTAATTATGGAGTCTGTAAATGTGTCTTTTCTAAATATACTAAATTTATGTTTATTATTTTTGCGTTA
The DNA here is from genome assembly GCA_039881145.1 of Druceiella hillmani. NCBI lineage: Eukaryota > Metazoa > Arthropoda > Insecta > Lepidoptera > Hepialidae > Druceiella > Druceiella hillmani. Next base: position 27,006,007 of record JAYKKI010000022.1, on the reverse strand, counting down.
TATTGTTATATCTAAAAAGTTAAGTTTATTATGTGATTCTACTTCTAAAGTGAATTTGATATTATTGTGTAGGGAGTTAGCAAAGTTAACAAACTGGTCTAACTGTCGCCGTGTACCTTTCCAGCAGATAATCATGTCGTCAATGTATCTATAATAGTAAAATATATTGGTCGCTAATTTACTGTTTAAGAGGCTGGTTTCTAGATTGTTCATAAATAACTCGGCTAAAAGGGGACTGAGGGGGGAGCCCATTGCAAGGCCATTGACTTGTTGAAAATTTTGTTTATCGAATAGGAAATAATTTTGGTCTATGCATAATTTAAATAGGTCTCTAATTTCCCATGCTTTAACGGGGTTTAACTTTTTCTTTTCTAGAATATTTGAAATGATATGTAGGCAATCTTTTGGTGGTATATTAGAAATAGGGACCTCTTTAAATTATGCATAGACCAAAATTATTTCCTATTCGATAAAAATTTTTTTCAACAAGTCAATGGCCTTGCAATGGGCTCCCCCCTCAGTCCCCTTTTAGCCGAGTTATTTATGAACAATCTAGAAAACAGCCTCTTAACCAGTAAATTAGCGACCAATATATTATATTATTATAGATACATTGACGACATCCTTATCTGCTACACAGCGACAGTTAGACTAGTTTGTTAACTTCGCTTACTACCTACACAATAATTTCAAATTCACTTTAGAAGTAGAATCCGATAATAAACCTAACTTTTTAGATATAACAATAGAACGCAAAAATAATAAACATAAATTTAGTATATTTCGAAAAGACACATTTACAGACTCCATAATTAATAGTCAATCTCAACACCCTTGACCCATAAGTTAGCAGCCTTCCATTCCACGATTCACAGAGCGTTAACCATCCCTCTTGAAAAACCTAATCTACGCAAAGAAATAAAAACTATAAAACAAAACGCAATAAATAATTATTATGACCCATCAATTGTCACAAAACTGTACAATAATAATTAAGAAAAATACTAATAAAAGAAATATACCCGGTCGTACCAAATAATAATAATATTTACTATAAATCTATCCCATACATAGGTAATGTATCACTCAAATTAGGAAAACTCTTAACTAATAATAAAAATATAAATAATATAACATGTACGTATAGTACTTTAAATAAGTTGGGTAAAACCCTTATTAATAATAAAGGAAAAATAGATAAACATAAAAAGAGTGGTATCTATAAACTTAAATGTAACAACTGTAATAGTGTATACGTAGGTCAAACAGGAAGAGATGTTAATACAAGATATAAAGAACACATTGCCAGCTGGCGAAATAATAAACCAGACACATCTCTCTTTGTTAAACATCTCATTGAAAATAACCATCACCCCCATACTGATAATGCCCCCTATATATTACAAATAAATACAAAAGTTAATAAACTTAATATCCTAGAAACTTTAGAAATAAACAGACATAAGAAAGATACCAAGATTAATATATTAAATGAACAACTAAATACAATATCATTACCCATTCTTAATATCTTTTAAATATACAACATTGATACTACAGTACCCTGGAAATTGTTTCAGCACTAATACACATATAAATATAAGTATATATAATAAAAACAAAAAATAAAAGAAATATTTATTATATATGAATACGCAAAACCGGAGATATGTAGAATTAGTGTATTATCTTGTCCTTACTTTCAAATACCCTTGCTTTTGTATAAATATATTACCGATAATACCTTCCATTTAATTTTATCACATACACCGTAAAGTTTGTATTGTATAACCTCACATAATAACAACAATTGAATTTATTACCCTCATTAAAATACTGGTATATTGTATAACTCTCGGTAATATAATAAAACCTACACTGCGCCCCTGCAATAAACTCACTAACATAAGCAATGGAAAAATCCGCACAAACCAGGCTTCCGCTATTGTGTTTGAAACATGTAAATGCTGTTGGTTGTTCCTAAGAGTTAATCTTTGCTAATATCCCACCTGAAGATCTTGTAATATAACGAAAGCTAGGTGGTGGTAAAGAAATTAAAGAAAGTAGAAATAATACTACATCACGTAGTTTCATTTAATTGTCGATAATTTTCTTCCTATTGTCAGAAACTTAGGATTATTTCAATAATTTTTTTTAGCCAGCGCTTGAGACCCAAACTTGCCAAATTATAAAATAGACAAACAAGATATATGCCATATTAAGAGCACACATTTTAAATTTCCATTTTTTAGCCTTTATAATTTTTTAGATTTCGTGATCAACTCGACTTTTATGTATATATATTAGAAATTTATAATAGTTTCACATATTTTTAAGTTTTTTGTGGAGCTATTTTCATTTTGAATAGAAACTAAACTTATATCAGACATTTCTCAAGTTACGTATTAGCATTCGGTCACAATTTACGTATTATATCTACGTACCTGAATGCAAGAAAATATTAAAAGTAGAAACTACGGAACATTTTGAATGATCATACTTTTTACAATCAGTTAAACACATATTACCGGTAAACAAAAAGGTTCTGAATGAAAGAAATACGAACATAAACTAAAGGAAATATATGGTCTTGGTAATAAAATAAACTATATGGACTGCGATCCCATAAACCAACCTATAAAACCACTGACATGTATCGTGATTACGACGCCACATACGGGTATTTGAACGATATAAGCGGCCGAAAGTCAATTTACCAAAACCATAAATACTTTTGTGAAAATGACTAAATGAGATGCAGAACCCTTTCGAGAATGTAACCCAGATACTACCATTGCCGCCCACGCTCTCGCACCATTACCGTTAGTCGGAATCCGATCTTGTCACTTCGTACACCCTATCTGTTCTTGCGCTCGTACAAAAAAAAGCTACATTTTGAAAATAAAATTTTATACTTTTAAGTTCATCAGTGGTGGAAAAAGTCATACATTCTTAAACAACATGTAAGTAGTTTATAGAAGGTATCTAAATTTTCATGATTTGGTAGTTTAGGAGTTAATTTTTAAAGCTCTAGGTATAGTCTCTTTTTAAACTTATTTTTTCTCAAAAAAAACTATCGGAATAGATCCGGATAAAATTTTCCTTACAGTGCATAGTTTAATATTTTGTCTATTAGATAAACAAAATTGTTCGTTAAATTGTATAAAAATATTCTTCTTCTTTTTTTCGCATTAACCGAAATATTTATTTGTTGTAAATACACTAAGTATATTAGAAATAAGGATCGTGACTAGGAAATACTTGTTGGATTGCATGAAAAGAGAAAATTTAACTAATTTGGAAGCAAAATTGAATTCCTTGAAAAATCAACTTTTGTCTAGTAAAGACAACACTAATGATTAAATTGAAATATTAAAGAGCAATTTTCCACATTTAAAATCAGAAATAAAGAGTAGGTGGGATAAAGTTTACAATAAAGGAGACATATTTCTTAAATGAAATCATTCTTGACTGGAAGAGACCTTTGGAATTCCCTTTGCCGACAGTTTGACAAATCGATCAGGCCGACCGCGTAAATCTTTTGTAGAGCTAAGAGAAGGATGTAAAAGAAGGAAATCTAAGGATCTTCGCTCTTACTTTGACGAGGATATCATAGTTCATGATGCGCAATTAGAGTTAAGAGAAACAGGAAAGCAATACACTTTGAGTGTTCTCAAAGACATAATCAGTTCGCTAACTCGCGCAACAAGGTATAAAAGGCATAACTATTGCACAAAGTCATCAAAAAATAAAATTAGCCCTTTTACCATCCAGGATGCAAATCAAATATCCGTCGATATAGATCTAATTGGAGTGTAATATGATATGGTAAGAAGCACGAACAAGAACTTCTTTCCTTGTTATCCGCCATCGGAAGCGTACACGGTAACTAGCGTTAGTGCGAAAGCTCAATTGCAGTCTTTGATCGACTTTACCGTTAAGCAATTATCAAAGTAACCGGAAGAGGTACTGATAATATTCAAGAATTAAGAATGCAAAAACCTAAAATTAATCTGCTAATGGGGTTGTGACGGGTCTCAGCAATCCCATTACAGACAAAAGTTTGAAGTGATGGGGACAGTAATATGGACACATTTCATAGCCGCTTCGGGCTGTTAAAATTAGTGTGTGGGCAAAAAAATGAAAACTGTATGAGAAACTCCTCAAACTCTTTTAGACTTTGTCGGCCTTTAATATTTAGAATCAATCAAAGAGACTACTGAACGCAAGAAAAAATCGGTCACGTCAAAACTTGTATAAATTCTCTCATTGCAACTGATTTTGATTTATGTTGCAAAAACATTAGGGTCAAACAATGGTTAACGAAAATGTGTGCAATGCCGCTGCAGGAATAACATCGACAAGTCGATGCTATATTCTACTTCATAGGACTTGAACAGTTTCGATAAAACAAAAGATGTTGATTTTGAGGCAATTAAATTCGGCCTCATTCTACTAGATGCTAGTATAAGGTTATTTTAGAGTATTCTTAATTTGGCGGATAAATTTTCAGTGAAAAAAATTAGAGAAAGGAATACAGAAGTTGAGAAATATCTCTAGAAAGAAAGAAATGAAACTAGATTGTTAATAGCCATGCCAAAAGCAAATTTCGACAACACAAATGATAGCAACACAAGCCAATGATTTTTCAAAAATCCGAAAATGACATCAGAAATCACTGGCATTAATTTCGAGCTGATATATAGAATAAAAGTCATTTTAGAGACTATTAGCGGCTACAAAATTAATCAGGAAAAATACGATAGTTATGCAAAATTAACTGCTCGTTCATGTTTATTTGTACACTTCGCATCCCTTGATGCCCACGATGCACAAAATACTCATTCATGGCGCAATTATTATAAGAAATGCATTGTCACCGATTGGACAGCTAACTAAAGAAGCCGCAGAAGCTCGCAACAAGCACATTCGGTCTTATCGACACGATTTCACACGTAAATTTTTACGAGAAAACTGTAATAGGGACATTTTTAACCACCTACTTTTGATTTCGAACCCTTTAATGATCTTTAGGAGGAAAATAAAAAAGAAGGCAAAATCCTTTCCTATAAGAAACATTAGAAATGCTTTTGCGTGCTGATCCGAACCCGAGGTGCTCTTCAGAAAACAAAGAAGAAAACTTGGTTTTGAATAATAGTGTTTGATTACTCTTATATAATATTACTCGCAGGGAAAAAGCCTCAAGTTACAATAATTATAATAGTAATAAATTATTATAATTATGATTTTTTTTTCTAGAAATCAAACTAATTTCTTTCCTTACAATCGTAATAAATGGTCTATTGTTACATAATACTCTACTGTTTTTATTATTTTTAACATAAACAAATTTTGGTTTTTTTTTCAGAAATTGGTTATAAAGACATTTTTAGATTAATACAAAATACAAAAATAATTTTAGCCGCTTAGATCTTTGAAATACCCGTATGTGCAACGTGAAGTACATATAGGGGACAATACAGTTTCCCAAGCAAGACAGACGAGGAAACACTTAGCTAGTGGCACACAGCGGATACAGCGGGTTGAGATAGTAACGTAGCGTTTGCGAGATTTTGCATGTTTTAATGTAATATTGCAATTTGTCTTTACGCTCAGAGTTAGGCGTAACGTGACGGCAGGGTGACGCTAACCACTGAACGGGAAGGCAAACAGATGTCAGCGGTGGAATTTCGGAGTAAAAATATAATCAAGTTCAGTAATATAAATCAAAAGCATAAATATAAATAGATTTCAGTAACCCCAGCGGGGCGAAAATGACTTATCAAGGTGCTTAGAATTGAGCTGACGAACGCAAAAATGCACCTTGACTACAAACCTTTTCAAGACGGTATTTAAAGTTTCGATTCACTAATATAGTTCTAGGACTAAACATTTTATATTTTTTAAATATCTGATCAGAATTAACCAAAATTTTAACGTTTCGTGCAGAACATCATAATGTCAATGTTACTAAGGTTTGCAATTAAAATAAATTAATTAAAAAATAATTTAAAATTCTCAACACTGGTGTTACATTTCTCAAATTTTTTATAAAATTTTAGATTATACCAGTGTTTAGGGCCTAATGTTAAAATGTCGTATTGGGTTAATAACGACCGTATCTTGTAATAAATATAATCCAAATGAATTTTTGAAAACACTAACAATATTCGCAAAGCAAACTATCAATGCGCATACTTTGATGTTAATGTAACTTGTGTTACACTGCTTATATATGGTGCGTTTTTTTTACAATTTCAAAACTTTCATTTCTATTGTTAAATTTGATTTTATTGTTTAATTTAATTCCCTTTCTTAATTAAAACACGATTTTGAACATTTATTACACAGAGACATAATCTTTAAAAACCGATAATAACTTGGAGGGAGGGAAACAATAAATCATTCAACGTAATTGTCGTAAATACTTACAGTACGTACCATTTGTGGTATATCCGTAAACTTGTTTTCTCTCACTAAATTCTGACAGAAGTTTCATAATAAATAAAAACATTACTTTTACATTTATTAATGAATGTATTACATAGTAGTAACTAGTGCCACTGTGACCATTTTTAATTTGTTTGTTTTTATACCTAATGTCACAATTTATTCAAAAAAATTAACAGGTTAAATATATGTATATAAATATATATATATATATATATTTTTTTTTTTTTTTTTTTTGTTACGGTATTTGATTTTCTGAAAGCTTATGCTCAATGCGTCAGGCTGCCTACATTTCGAGCAGATGTAAAACGAATTAATGGAGTGGAAGCTGTCAGTAAACATATTTTATTATGTATGACATAATATTTTCCGAAATTAATGACGTCTTAAAAATTTCAAAATTTCGTTAAAACTCATCAGAAACACCCAGGTTTATTTCCTTGTAACTTATGCGATAAGCAAAAGGGCGTTCGTATGATTCTATTAAGTTACCTTTATTTTTATTATCCCATTGCAAAATTTCCAAAACGGAAAACTTATAGTATCACTTAAATATCCGTCTGTATGTCACAGGCAATTTTCTCTTAAATTACTTGATGTAAAATTTTGAGATTTGGCGCAGAGATAGCGCAATTATAAAGGTGATGTATAAAAAATTCAGTTTTGGTTCTGCAAGTTAATTAGAAAATAAAAAAAATCAGTTTAAAAGGACTAAAAGAATACGTTTTTGTATTAAAATGAACAAAAAAACTAAAAATGATTTTTATCTATGAACTTTTTGGTCAAGAGCAAAATGATATGTCACTTGGCATAACTTAATTTTTTAACAAATTCAAAATAAAAATGATTGACAAAAAAATTAAATTTTATGTAAAAAAACGTGGGGTGATTAAAATGGAAATGGAAGTCGAGAGCCGAAATTTTTTATGGTTTTTTTTTATGTAGATATAAAAGAGTGTTCATGTTGGTATAAAAGTTTGTTAAACTAAAATTTTATTATATTGTCACCAGTTCTTGCCCCGTGTGCAAAAATTCAAATGGTTGGATTGCCTGGAAGTTAGTGAAAATTTAATTGAACGATTCGATTACCAAATAAAAGCTTATTAAACCAAGAACATTTTGCAGAAAAAAATGCTTAAACATTTCTTTCCCCTGCCCCTGTCAATGAGAGGATCGCTCAGAAAATTCTGGTTAAACTCACGAATATTAATAATTAGACATCGGTTGGAAAAAAAAACTTATAACTTTCATTTTCAATGTCCGTGATTTTTTCCAGATTTTTTTGAGTAATCCTTTTATTGATAAGGATAGGGGAAAAAAATGTTTAAATTGAAATACCCAAATCAAGTCTTTAATCATTTTGAAGAATTTCCTTGGTGGTTATATTATGGTTGACATGAAAATAATGTCTTAATATTAAACAAAGCTGTTTAATGAAGCATACTCAATTTGTGCCACAAATTAATCTTTACGTTCCAATCGATTACTCCGTAACGCGCAAAATACTCATTCTGCCTCACAATTCTCATCAAGCAGACGCGAAATTCGCCTGCATTGTTGATGCCGATAGTCTTTTCCTGAAATTCAGCGGAACTCGAGTTGAATGATACATCAAGCAAGCTTGTCGGAGGTAATTCTGTAAAATCTGTAGCGACTTTTGAAGTCAAATACTGTCGAGTGGACAAACTACATTCTAGCTATGCGAGTTAAGGCGAATGCTCACTTTTATCTGTGCTAAGGCACACATCTCGACCATTATATTGTCAATTTGAATCTATCATTATAAGTAGCATAGTCGTAATCAACTCTATTAATATTGAACAAAATAAACAAAACTTATATTCATTATTTCTGTTTAAAATATAAAGCCATTGCTAAGACGAGTGCTTGCCTCGAAGTCAGGTTTTAGCTGAAGCGTTGCAATACGCGGAGCTGCAGACATCCTTTCCCGCGTGCTGACTTTGGCTTTGAGTTCTATTACTTGGTATTTTCATTTTCGTCGAAATAATTCTGCGCTTTAAAAATATGTAGCCATCGTCGTCGTCGTTCGGTAGGTGAGATGAGTGCAGCTGAAAAAACATTAAAGAAATAATTATTACGCAATCAGAACAGCGATTATTTTAGTTGAAAAATCTTGATAGTATTTAGAATATTGAATTCTGCAAGAAACACTGAAGTCTACAAAAGTCCATACATGGCAGATACGTTAAATACTTCCAAAAGGACATATTTCTCAATGTATCCAAGTTGCTAAGGAACTTAAGCAAGAAATTTTTAGCTGTTTCCTAAAATAGAAGGTTTATTTAAAAATAAATATACGTTTTCTTATTGGGTGATATTTCGGATTTTGTCACATAGTTTTCTGAGATTTTCAAAATTTTCAATATCTATTGACCTAATTATTCCACAAATTCAGAACTGGAGACGGGCTATGTACGTGGCAGCGCAAAATAATGATCTTAAGTTTAACTAATATACTTTCATCAAATACTAAATATTTTTATAGCAATTTTTACGAAATCTTTACGGTTCGGACTCCATATAGTTAAACACTTTTCAATTTATTACTTCAAAAAACCTAGTTTTTTTTAGTTTCAATACGCCTATGTTTTTAAAATACGTATCGGGAAAAAGGGCTATTGAAAAAAATATTGAGGTAAATATTGAGTATGTGCGTATAAATTTGATATAATTAAATTTTTTGGAGATTTAATGATATTTTCGTAACTTTTATCACCGTGGTTGGTTCAATAACATCATTTTCTTAATGGAAATTCGTTAGAAAAAGAAATGTGTTTGAAATTTATACATAGAAATAGAAATTACTATAAACAATTTACATTCATCTCATTTGTAACGTAAGTACTCATTTCCCAAGTAGTGAAATCGATCACAATATTAGGTTGGCAACTTATAAACCCGCCACTTTTTTAGACTGATTCTGGAATGTTATAGAATCTTCTAAAATATTTATTGTAGAGTGTGTATGGAGTGCGGTATTCAAAATTCTTATCTGTTTGCAATAGAGAAATCGGCGTGCGTTATTCAAAATTCTTATCTGTTTGCAATAGAGAAATCGGCGTGCGTTATTCAAAATTCTTATCTGTTTGCAATAGAGAAATCGGCGTGCGTTATTCAAAATTCTTATCTGTTTGCTACAGAGTAATCGGCGAGTAAAAAATAAATCAAAAAAGAAAATATTCCGAAGTGAACTTAGATCTCTTACTTAGACTCTTTCGTCATGAATATCGTTTACGGCAAAAAATCAGCGAAGCATCACGCTATTAATACAGAAAGGTGGGTAAAGTTATGCCCTCTTACGACACACCCAAACATTGATTCCAAAGATTTAAAGAAGGGAATTTTAACCTGTTCGATAAACCTCATCCGAAGGGACCACCTGCGATTGGTTTAGAATAATTTAAAAATATAAATATTATTTACCTTTTAGCCTTGTTAAAAATAGATCTCAAAAATTGTAAAATTACAGAAGAAGTAGTCATTTCACTACACTTCATTTTTTTTCAAACGCGTCAAGCAACTGGCTCGAAAAACTAAGTCAACATAAAATGATGTTATATTAAAATCAAAATTGTGTAATTAACATTGCAGAAACAATTAATTTTTCTTACAAACTGTGTAAAACAATTTATAATAATTTTTGAATCCACTGCCTTAATTAGGTACTATATTATTATACTTGAAACTAATTCATCTGAAGATTAAATTAGTAAAATAATTTTATTACCCTTATTGAACCATGTGCCTTATTTGAATCTCACAGTTCGTGATTTGGGAAAATCAGAATATCCTCAAAAGTTTGGGTAGGTTTTGTATATCTTTGGTGTTAAAATAATCTTATTTTTTGGTTTTAATGTTCATTTCACTTGGAAGATAAACCTTTGAATCTTCATAATATTTGTTTGTTTTACTTAATTTCGAAAATTCTTTAGCTCATCATGTCTGAACTGCAGATTTACATCCACAATTCTATTTACCTTTTTACATTTATGTATTTAAGCCCTCCGCACGAAGCGCGCGTTTTTTTACTCTTTTATCTATAGCGAGGTTTTTTGAGAAAAATGTTTTTAGTTAAATTCATCACGATTTATGTTGATTTCACTTTGAAGCTGACGTGATGTGAGACGGATGTGAGACGCCTATTTCCGCTCAAAGCGAATCAATGTGACCAAGATAACGGAAGATATGCCGAGTATTCTCTGATAATATTCTGCTTGCAATGCGATATATCATTACCTTATCTTTACAGATACCGTCACAGTTCTGAATGTGAATATTTTATAATTAATGGTAAATAATTACAGATTTCAGTGAATGTTTAATGAAGATAATAAAAATTGCACAATGTTTATTTTAGAGCTAGTGTATCCTTCCACAATTAAAAAGAAACACAAAAAAGGCAACTCAAAAAAGTTAACAAACAATTTTTTATACGTTTCAGCTCAATTTTAAAAACTGGGTTTTTGAAGTAATAATTTGAAAACTTTTTAATTATATGGAGCTGGTACCGTAAAAATTTCGTAAAAAATATTATAAAAATATTTAGTATTTGATGAAAGTACAATAATTAAACTTGAGATAATTAACTTGCGTGGTCATATACTTAAGTAAATTAGATACCAATATTAGTGCGTCAATAAATAAATATATATAAAGTAATAACCACAAAACGAACGTCGAGGATATATATAATGTAATATTGAAAGCTATTCTTTAGTTTTTTTATTAGAACTGAAAAGTGTTTGCTTAAAAAGTTAATTAAAATTTGTGCTTAAAAAGTTAATTAAAATTCAACGAAATCCTAATTTATATTAGCTATAGTTCAGTTAATGCTGAAAATTAAATGAAATTATTTTATTTTATTTCCTTTCTATCATTTGTTATTATTTCAAAACTTCAATATACGGTTTCCCCTTGAAATTTACTCTCAACTTCCGAGAAAATCAAAACTTAGTGGTATGATCCGTTCGCACTTATCAGCCACGCATTTGAAGCTGAAGGTTTGATTAATGATAATTTTAAATAATTCCATTGAATTTTAAGCTATCAGCTCGGTAGCCTTATTAATATTAATTACCGACTTCATATTAAAGCTCGCTCTATATTAAACTTCAGTATAAAATAATAAAACAAAGCAGTTTAAGTATATGATTCATTTCGCCATATTGTCGTTATTCACTTTATTGTATTGGATTAGAACTTTAAAGTATTCACATATATTTTTTATTAGGGAAGAGTTTTAAAACTCGTTGCCTTGATATTTCTATTCATAACTACCTGTTTCTTACGGCTTTGGCGCATTTGGTACACGGTAAAATGAAGAAATTTAGTTAGAAAAATATTTTAATAAATTATAATTGTATTAGGTTTCACGCATGGCTACTGATGATATCAATATTACATTTCTATGGTATTGGTTATTTATTTTAATTATGTTATCTTATGATATTTAAGCAATTTCGAGGGTTTCACACGTAAAACGTTTTCTTAAAATTCAAGAATAACGAATGAAATTAAAAAGGTTTCTTTATTATAACGCGATATTAGCATTGTATTATAGACGTACGTAAATACCATACTTTAAAAATATTGAATTGAGACAGCCTTAACAGCGGTCAGAAGAAACGTTCAAAGGCCAACACGAAAATACACCAACATGGAATGAAAATGGAAATCATCCTTCTTTTATAAACATTACATTATTCATACATACAAAAAGAGATGAAATGAAAAATGAAAAAGAAAAAAAAATTAGTGTAAATGTCGTTTGAAACGATCAGAAAGAAAAAAAAATGGATATATATATATATATATATATATATATATATATATATATATATATATATATATATATGTATGTGCTTATCGATATATATATACATATTATATATATATATATATATATATATATACTTGTTTAATTAATGTAATATACCTTCAGAAATATACTTTGCAAAAAAATATGTCAAGACTCCGTATTTCCAAAATTACTGACTCCAAAAAAATTAGGATTTTAATAAGCCTCATAACAACAGAACAACTATAAACACAAAAGGTAATAACAGAATACGTATAAATGTACTAGGCCGAACTCAACGAAGAAATTATATAATTTAGTTTTGTTTTACATTGTGGACGACTTTGTTTTACGTTATTTCAATAATTATTTCTCCGTTATAAATTAGCAATGAACACTTCCTTCCACTGTACAGGTTGAAAGAGTCTAGTTTTATTTCTGTAGGTTAAAGATTCATAGAAATAAAAGTTAAATCCATTCCAGTATTAAACTATCAACACAAGGACTAACATCACGTAAATGAAATAGTTCTCCTTTCACTAACGTTACATATTCATAATACCTCGATACAAGCGCAATAGAGACCCGAGGGGAATCCAGTAAATTGTTCAATATTCATGAGTAAATATTTACACTGTAAATCTATTTCATCATCGTTGTTTCCTCTTTGAGAGGATACAGACAGCGAGCTAGTCAAATAAGTACAAGGCAGATGAGGTTATATTAGATGTAATATTGTTACCTTTGTAGTCGCGGTAGAGTCTGAACATGATCCTATTTGCTGTTGGCTGGTATTCGTTTATAATGGCGAATAATTTAATATTAAGTGCAGTTGGTATGTGCTTATCGACAATATGAGGTAATCGCGAGATTCAATTTGAAATTAAAATGTTAGTTTATTGTGAAAAACCTTGAAATTTATGAAAAGAAATACTAATTTTTTATGTTTTAGTAACTTTTAATGTTATGTTATTACTGTAATTTAATATTATCAAAATAAATTAATTTACATGAAATACATCAATTTATATGATACACCACTGATTTTAAACTCCTTTGTTTAAAAAAATTATCTTCACATAAAATCGTTTTGTTAATTTATACATTTTAAGTATAATCCAATAATGCGCGATTTTTTTAATTTCAAAATTTTCCTACGTCTTTCACACTGATACTTGATATTGAATGCTGTGACAGATTTTAAAATTTTTTCATTGACGTCTGCAGGAATATGATTAAAGGTGCAATATCCTGAATGAATAAATATATTTATTATCTTTGTTTTTTGACTACTTTATAACATTTTTAATATTCTTAATGTGCTTGTGCTGTCACCTACCCAATGTTTTAGTTTTGTTAAAGCAAACGGTTTACAGCAAAATGTCAAGAAATTATTCGCGCCCATTTATTGTATTTTTAACTATTTTCAGAGATTTATTCCAAACATTTACACTCTTAAGTAATTTAAAAAAATGAACTCCCGTCTGCAATTTAATTGAAACAAACAATTCGCCAACAATTATGGAAGTCTGTTTAGTGGAAACGATAATGGTGATGATACCCAACGAATACCTAAACTTCAGGAGAGAGCTGCCTTCTTTATACTGATATTACTTTATTCGTGCTGAATGCAAGATAAACCTGCATAGTAAATTTTCAGGATTTTCAAAGAGAATCAAAAAAGTCCTAACCATTTTTTGTAAATATAATTAGGACATTTATGATTCTTTTTACGCTTCAAAAATTACTAATAAATCGTGAATTTAGATAACTACTAATGATTCATGGCTTAAAAAAAACTAAATCAATATATTTATTATATAAATATTTTTTATTATCTATTAGCGATAAACATGCATTTTAGGCATTCGCATTATGTTAGAGTTAGTGAGTAAAATACATAACATTTTAACTAATCATAATTTAATTTATTTCAAAAATATTTTCTTGGAATACTGAATGACATACAAGACAAACTTTTGCTTTACACATGATTTTGAAAAAAAATTTTATAAATGTGGAACACTGTGGAGATTAAATATATTTTAAAAGAACTACAGTTGGACAAATAAAAAGTAGATAGTTTGCAATCATAATCAGAGATTTTCACATCAATGCTGTCCTTAATTACATATACGTTTAAAATGGATCTGGCTTGTGACACGGGTTTAAAAACCTTGCGATACCAATATCAAATTAAATTTGTTTTAAGTTCAGAAGACCATATTATGTGTTCGATTAATTTATAGATAACGAATCTTGAAAAATATTTTTCTGCACAGAAGAAATAAAGTCTAATTTTTGTAGATACGAGTAGTGTTAATTGCAAAAAAACAGGATTTGTAACCAAAAAAATCGGTATAGTAGATTAAAAACCTTACACCGCGTGGGTCCCGTACTTGATATCATGCTACGAGAGCTTTTTCTTAAAATATTATACAAATTAATATTATTCTTCTTTACGTATAAAATAAATGAAAGTTAGGCGATATATACTATTAAGCTAAGTCTACATTAATTTTAAAGTGCTAATATAATAATTTTCAAATCGAAATGAATATCAACAATATTCATCAAATATCTGCCTAATAATAAGAAATGTAATAAATAAAATTTTAAAAATAGACAATTTACCAATTTTCTTTAAATATTGCACAAAACAATAGAAATCTTTAATCAACAAAATGCTGCACAACGGTTTTTTTTATTAATGCCGTTGGAAATAAACTACAAAACAATGAAAAGTATCATTTCTTAGTGAAATGTTCAGGTGCTCGAGTAATAGTAAGCACAACAAATTATGTTCAGTTTTCTGAATACATTAGTAGTGTTTGTAAACTAAGATGTGGCATTTTTCCGCAAATGTTTTTTTATTTAGAATTAACTAGTAACAAAATAAGCAACACTACGTTACCTACATTTAATAATACAATTTTGTGAGGTAATGAAAATAATAATCTGTGATAAATGAAGCACTGAAGATTTGCTCATACAAAGCTATAAGAACCTAATTCATCTATTTCAGTAGACATGAAGGTAACGGATAAATAACCTACTGTCTGGATGCGTTAAGTCTATTTGTATTGGCAGGTCGAAGGTCATGAAGAATTTATTAATGTTTCTCCAAATATACGTAAGTTTTTACATAGCGTGTTTCACTATATAAATAATGGTGAAAAAGTAATAAAGTTAATATTTGATGCATCTAGATTTATCGTTTTTGTATGATAACTATAAAAACATTAGGTATGAAATTCTCTAGCTAAATGGAAAAGGTTAAACTCTCGTAATTTCATCATCTCGCAGTCTGCCTATTCGTATGTCATCTCTAAATGTGCTCTTAATGAAAACTTGCAGAAACCTCGTCCGTATGCATACACGTACGCCAGCATGCACACACATAAACATGGAAAAAAGACACAAACACAGACCCGGAAAGCGGCACATACACATACACACAGCCACCTATGTGTATCACACAGATAAACAGACACACACACTCACCTACATATATGCGCGTACACACACACACTTACAAATACAGACACAGGTACACACAGAAACTTACACAAACAAATGTACACACATACAAACGCGCGCACAATCAAACGCCCACACACTAATGGATACGAAAGTAAACACACACCCCCTTCTACACACAAATGTTTATAAATTTATAAAACACTTCCTGGCTGACTAACGGGCCAACATCATCCTCTTCCAGTTATTCCAGAAAAGTGACTTTAGAAAGCTTTTAACATTACAATTTCAAGGTTCTTATGTAAAAATGTGAGCTTTGAGAAAGTTGATACCAAAAAGATTTAGGAATTTCGTAAAGTACCCACGCGGACCTGAGAATAGTTCCGACGTTTTATATTGGTTTTAGGGCGTTTTTCAGTTTCAGTCCTATACCCGCTTTTAAAACCATTATTAAAACAAAACATAAACATTATGATTTCTCGTAAAAAGCTCAAACATCTTATTTCGAGCCAAGCTGCTATGGTTGGGTGAGAATTAAAACATGCAATAGTTTGATTATCTACTTGCTTGGCCCATGATACGCCTCTTTGTTAAAATGTTTTCGGTTTTCGTCTTTATTATTGCTGTATTGTTTGAGCACTTATTTTTCCTGCCAATCTTTTTTTAAGAAACAAGATCTAGTACGCCCTATCTCCGTTTACTTCTACAGGTAACAAGATGTGTTTAAATTTCGTGTAAAGGTTGTATATTCAAAATATTTTTTTAGAGTGGCTAATAAGTTTTTTATCCAGAAATATTTATGCAAAAAGCATTTAAAATTGAAATACTACTATATGCATGCGTCATCTTCACTTACAATTTGCCGTCATTTGGTTGGCAGAAACATTCTATATTCATGTAAAAATCTATTGATTTAGATTGAAAAAAATTACAGTGTTTTCGAATATTTTCTTTATGATTTTTTTATTCTGCGAACATTTTTTTAGATCTCAGGTGGTAATCAGGCGGCACAATGTCGGGTGAAAATAACATTTGTCGAATATATTTTTCTGGTACATCTTTTTATATTTTTATATAAAAAACCAACAGTCCTTTCGACTACTCTGTTTGTTGGCCAGTGGATCTTGTTCTTAACAGCAAATCTTTATCCATGCTATTTTACCAGTATTATTTTCTTTGGTTTCAATTAAAACTGGATTACTAAAACTCCTCTTTGTCCTGGACTAACCCATTTGTGTATGTGATTAATGTAAACAACCAACCAACCTGTGGCATTTGCGTGTGTGATTACTAATTGTTTCAATCAATTGAAGTTACAATTTAATGTCAATAATTATTGATAAACTTAAAGTCTTAAAGTAGAAAAGTCTGCATTTTATGTCGATTTGCATCCCATTTTTTTAATGTGCTCCGTGGCTTGATATTAATTTCAGTTTGAGCCGAAAATTAGCCAGCCTCTAGATAAACAATTAAATATGATTCATGCACTCCACACGAAAATTTAAACTTAACCGCAATCTGACTGCTTTGGATTATCTCCCGCCAACGTTTTATATAACTATGGCTTCTCACACACTGAAATAGCTACACTATTAACGATTCAAGGCACGAGTCTGCAATGTGGTGTAGGCAGACGCTAGTCTGTAGTATTCAGTCTGGGGTTTCTTTGTAAAGAAATTACTCTTTGTCGGGAGGAATTCAAATGAAATTCAGCTGTTTCATGTAATTCCATTAAAATACACTGAAATTCGCATATCTATCAACATGTTAGCAATGTTTTATACGATTTCGGTGTATTAATATATAATGTATTATATAAGTATTTTTAAGGAAAATAACACACGATTACACGATTTTCCATATTTTAGCCCGATAAATTGAAATAAGGAAGTATAAGTATGGGTATAGTAAAGGCAAGTATTAGTAGAATTTACGCTACATGTATTCGTTAAATGTCATCGGTCAAAAATTAGATTATGTAACGTCGTATATTTAGGAGTAGACAAAAGTAAAGGTATTTCCATCTTAATAATGATTAATATATTTTTCACATACAAAAATTTGTTGCACAGGTATAGGATATTTGTAATATTGACACTTCAAATTAAAGCTTTGTTAATGTTACTGTTTTGGAAATACCTTAAAAATAAGTATCAGGCCGATAATTTAGACCGTTAATTAAATGACTAATTGTGCTTCACTCAAAGTTTTAGTTTCAATTATATTCCATACCATTGTTGTGAACCAGATAACGCTTTTTAACAATTTCATTTTCTAAATCCGTAGCTTGATTGCAAGGAAATTAAATGTTAGGCAGAAAACATGTGAAAGTAAATAAGTTACAAAAGCATTTACTAAACAATATCATTGACTCTAAAATAAAACAGAATATAACTTTCAAAGCTAAAGTTTTAATTTAACTTTTAAGGTTTCTATGAGGAATCGAATCAATAGACAAAGAGTTTTAGCAATGCGTTCCCTTGGACTAAGAATGTATGGACGTTTTTTCACAAATTCTTCAAAATTAAAGCAATAATTCGAAAGTTTTGAAGATTCAATTACCATTATTATTTTAATACCTTAAATAAAACAAGCATGTAGTAGGTTCATGTAATACATTGAGTTAAAAACAAAATTTACTCGTATCTCATTATTTGACTACTGTAATTAAATATAAATATCGCAGTAAAATTTGAAAAAAGAAAAAGGCAAAAGATGACTTTTTGATATTAACTAAAATAACTCCTTTATTTTTCAAGGACTCGAAGCATTTGAGTTAAATTTTTTTTTTTGCATTATATAATGTAATTAGAATAAAATGTGTGCAAATAATATACATCCCAGATTAAAGATTTGTAATATTTAATTACGCTACTATTTAGAGGCGTAGAGCAGTGCACTAACGAGTTTGTAGTTTGTCTGTTGTTTTTCAAAATAATCTCCGTGGCATAAACTCATTCCTACTTGGGCGTCTCTTCCATGAACTTTTCCAAGGCAGTTACCAATCCTTGGGCTTCTGGCGAATGAATAGAAACCCCAAATTGCAAAGTCGGAACTGTAAAGCTAATGACCACAAGGCAGATGACCAATAATTGCTATACGCTTACTCTTTCTTAAACGTCTCTTTATTGGCCTTTTTAAAGACAGTCACCATTGCATTGTCGTCCGGGATTCGTATTTCTTGCAGTTAATCTTTTATTATTGGGAATGAATTGAAATCTCAAAGTGCAAGGTAAGGACTGTAAGGCGAATGATCAATAATTTCTGTACACAATGTACTCAAATATTCCGCCGTTTGTCTGACTGAGTAGAGTTTTCGTGATGAAAGCGGATTCTAAAGTGAGAGTGATACTTATGAACTTTTTCCAAGAAAACAAGCAAACTATGAGTACAGGCGTGCGAGTCTGCGATAATTTTTTTTATTTTCCAGATCAATCGTTGCATAATAACTCGTTCGTCAAGAGAATAAAGCGACCATTTTTATTCCAGCAATCAGAACTTTCTTCACCTTTGTAAGTCATTCTTCAATCTTTCTAAATTCGAAAAGAAAACAGTTTATTATGAATTCCTAAGTAATTTCTTGACAGAATTTATCACAATACCGAAATATAAATATTTACAGCAAGAGGCAGATAATATTCACATATGAATACAGCCTGCATCTTGGTTTCGGATTCGTGACACTATATCCAGGTTTCGTCATATATAAAAATGTTGGATTTAGTATTTGAGTGATCCCCTTCGTATTTTTATAATATTTCACACACCAGTCAATGTAACGGCGTATTGAACTTTCACAAAATATTTGTGTATCTACCTAGCATAAAGCTTCTTTATGCTTTAATATCCATGTAGAATTTTATATATTTATCTCAAGCCATTGTGTAAATCTGCCCGAATCTGCTAACAGGTTACACTCTTAATAATCTTTAGCATGAGTTGCACAGAATTTATATAATCTTCAGTTATATTTATTGCGGGAAATTCTCAAGCTGGTCACCATTGAGACTAGTGCAAAGCTTGAATTGATAAAGAGTAAGTAAGGTGACCCAGAAAGTAGTTTTACCATAAAATTCTAGTTAATTTTTTCCCTAACTTTGTTGCTAATTGTGACCATAATTAAAGCCATTAAAATCATAAAATGAAAATGTTTGCCAGTTAAATACAAACAAAACTCAATTTGAAAATTGCAATAAATTTCTGAAAATAAATAACAATTTCGATCAAACACCACAATACCCAAGGGGTTTGATTTTATAAATTTAATATAACTTTTGTTTAACCATTATTGCTTGCAATCATTTCAAAGAACTCTCAATACTACTCTCTTATGTACAAATATAAATTTCAATCCAATCCTCATTGACAAGTCATCTTATTAAGCGTGATATATTTGAACCGTTACTGCTATAAATATTCGAACAAAACGTTAAATTTGGATGGATCCAATATAATATCTTACATAATGTTAAGATAAATATCGAAATATATTAACATAATTTGTATTAATTATTGAATATATGCTTTAGGTACATATATTCCATTTTAACGAGCGCGAGACCAACACCGAGTGAGACAATTTATCATTCTTTGCTGACATTTGATTTCGCATCTCAAACTTAGTCTTGATTCTGTATTAATAATGAATTCATTTTAATACACACACAGTGGTGTATATAGGATAGTTTCAGTAGATCAAACCCTTTCAGCCAAATAAGGGTAAAATTATAAAGTGAATTTCTTAAAGACGTTATAAATACAATATATAAAATTAATTAATCTGTAATAAGTTGAAAGGCGGAATAAATAAAAGAACAAATGAATAAAAAAATTTATTATGGGCAGATATATGAACAGAAAAATCAGGTTCAAGTGATATGTCAAAAGAGTAAATGGGAAAATGTAGATGAAGGTAAGAGAGTTTACTGGTAGACACTTTGAATCAAGCAGAGAGAAGTATAAATCTGAAAGTGATTCACGTATTCGTATGTGTAAACAAAAATAAATATTTCTTTTCTGAATTAGGACTATGTAAAATTTTTAAGACTTTATTAAGCAGCTTTCTCTGATAATTATTTATTGCTTCATTAATTTGCAGTATATACTGAGATTCACAAATTAAATATTATGCCATTTTATGAGCCTCAGAATAGGGTGACCATGAAAAGTTGTTTAACGCTACTTGCTTCAATTGGACTTCATTTTTAAGAAAGCTAAGTGAGTTTGTTCCAACATCAGATGCAACATAATGATAGTCTCATTTATTGACGTTAAAATAAACCTAGTTTCAGAGATAACAATGATAAGAAAGTAAGCTTAAACCAGACTAAAATTATTAATAAACTCGTAATTATTTAAATAGCTAACTCAATCAGAACCATATCTGTATAAATACATTAAAAATACATATAAAATAGCAACCTGCCTTCTTCTGATCTTTGTTACAATACCAATACATACGTATTTATACCAACACATATGAATATCAGATATAAAATTGAATCAGATAGGCACTGATACTGCAAAAACTGTTTAACTAATTTACATAGGATCAGTACAAAATGTACTCATATCAAGAGCACTGAGGTAATTTCGATCACTGAATTATCGATGCTGTAAGTTAATAATAATTGCGTGGTGTAGGCATTTTGTGATAACTTTAACGAGCACATGGGATACTTTTTTTTCTTTTATAAATACAAAACCATGCAAAACGATATCTGGCGATGCATTCGATATAAAAATATTAATGCCATTTAGAATAGAAATGTCTTGGATTCTCCTATATTTAGCCGTTTTTAAGTGGAAAAATTTTCATGTATAGGCCATTGTTTATGAATGAAAATAATTGATTCAATAATGGTAATTGATTTTAATGTTAATTTAATACAATTGTTCTCTAGTTTATCAATACTGAAATACTGGATACATTTTCATCGTCAGGTATCGTTGAAAGAGTAACAGCAGAAATAAGTAAATATTTAAGGTCACCTTCGAACCAATATAACTAGAGGGTTTTATTGAATACCAAAATTAAATTATTTTTATATTTCAGAAATACTGCTGATATGTCATACTGACGATAACTTAATTACTTTTTCCTTAGTGATACCTCTGTCTTGGGTTCTATTTCTTCCTTATTCACTGTATTCCCCCCATTGCTTTTGAATGTAGACCAAACCGCAATTAAGTATTGCATTGCAATAATTTTTACATCATGTCTTTCAATCCTTACCAGCGACATATAATCAAGACATTTTATTATTCAATTCTTAAATATCATATATTTTGAATATGAAAAATAATGAGATAAACTTATTAACACTACTTTAACTTTGTTTGTTTATAGTTATATAATGATGAGCATAAAGCCGCTCAGCGTTGTGTAGAAAAGGCCTAATAATAAATTTTAATCAAATTGATTAGTGATGAATATTTGTGAATCAGCTCAATTCATTATTAAATATAAATTTATAACGTGAAATATTTTTGCAGCTTTTGTTCGCTAAAAATCATAAAATTTGAGGTCGTATTTGCATAAACTTTCTTTCGAACTATTTTGGAATGAAGTAGAATATTTTATTAGCATTTTGCGCAGGTACTCGTTTGAAGAATATCTAATATCAACCTATTAGCGACACGTTGGGTTGAATATAACAATATTTACCTCTACATTTAACAATGCAATTTTGTACTAATTTATTTTAAATATCAAGTCACTAACAGAACTTAAATCATTCTTTTACCACAATGGAGATGTCGTCATAAAATTTCCGTCGTTACATTTCCGTCCAACATTAATTTTCTTTCGTCTATTTAATCATTTTCCTTTGCCTTCGTCTTATTTTCTGAAATTCTTACTACTTTATTAAGAATTATTCTTACTTTATCATCTCTAAAAGTGTCATTTTCCGTTTCATATATAATTTATAGCCAACCGACGGAAGAAACCGAGACAAGCATTTTCAAAGAATGGTAGTCTATTTGTTATTCAGAACTTTCGATTTCAATTCAAATTATAAGCGGAGCTTGATTTGCTTATCAAAAAATAGTAAGGGAATTATAAAATTTTTTTCATAATATGTAAAAATTATGTATAAATTAAAACAATTATGATTTTTCCTCAATACGAAATACGAAAAGAATAGTTAGTTTAAAATTCTATTGTTATTTTCATACTATAATTTTCGTTAAAAAATAAGTTTCCAAAGAAATTTTCTTGGTTTTCTTCTTAATTGTAATCTATGAGAGAAAAGTTTTTAATTTATTTTTATTCATATTACTTGTAAATGAACAATGTTTTACAATTTAAGTAATCGCCTGTCGACAAACAGCACAATCAAACCGCAGTTTCGTTATTGCCGGCCATTAGCACCAGATTTATAAATATTTTAAATTTGGGTAAGCTTATAATATTTATATTATGATCGCTTAAGATATTATTCAAGAATATGCTCAGAAAATCGAATTTTTCAACTAATTTTGTAAAGTGATTTACGTTAAAAATATTATTTATTCAATGCAATTGTATATTCCTTACAATCAAAGTTAAATTAATGCAATATAAATTTAATGTGATAATTATAATAAAATATTACATTAATTTGATGAAGGAATTTCAAATGCCCTGAAATAATTTTTGACAGTTTGAATTTTTTATCCGATTCCAAAATGGGACTTTGAAGCATAAACATTTTTAACTGACTTCAAAAAAAGAGGAAGTTCACACTTCGTCTGTTTTTTTAAATCTTATGTACGTTACGTTGTACCTCCGGTATTTGTCAATAAATCCTATTTTTTGTTTCGAAAGGTATACCTCCACTAAAAATAACTAATAATGCAAATTGAATAATGAAACAGCGCCAGAGTTGTAAAAGTATTTGAATGATATAGTTCCAAATAATTTAAATGATTCTTTTTTATTTGGAAAACTTTACTAAAATTGAAGGTACTGTAGATAAAGAGACCTGTAGGTATACGAACTGAAAACCACAGTTGCCTTGATCGAGTTTCAATTATTCACGTTTAACGATAATTCAATAAGAATTAATTAAAAACCATAAAAATTTGCTATTTAGCAAAATCAGTTCGCAAATATGAAGCCGGAAGATGATGACAGGCACTTTTCAGTGGCGAGTAGCAACCTCTCCGAGTTTTAACTCTTTGAGTTGTCTGAATGTAACAAGAAAGTAGTAGGGTAAATGGATAGACAAGAATTTACGGGTACATACTCGTATATCATAATTTTAACCTTTTGATTCATAAATCCTTATGCTGCAGATGAAATCCTTATGCTCCTTATGCTGGTGATGAGTCCACCTAAGCTGTGAGACTTCAATACCTTATGTTTTTAAATTTTTATTGTAGGTCACAAGCGGAGTCTCTGCCATTGAATTCCAGGTTCCAGCTCCTCAGTCCTGATGCTGCAGGGATACTGTTCGCTTAAACTAAGAGACTTGCGGACTTGCTCTTTTTAAAATAGTGTTTTGGCTTTCAAGCAGAGACTTCTTGAAACCCATTAAACTCCGGGTTCCTCAATCTTGACTTTGCGGGGTACTACCGGCTTGAATCGTGATACTTGTGGATCTGCTCTTTTTAATTCAGTGTCACGGGTCTCAAATAGAGACGTTGAGTTCCAACTCTTGTTGTGGAGGTACCTTCTGGTTGAATTACGATACTCGAGGATCCGTTGTTTTTAAATTAGCGTCGTGGGTCTAAAGCAGAAAATTTTCGAATTCTATTTTCTCAGCCCGAAAGTGCAGCAGTAGCAATGCATTTCTGTTGCATGATTATTTTCTCATTTGAATAGCCTCAGCATATCACCGTAAAAAATGTTTTCAAAATTGACCGAGGAAATTGAAGATACAATAGCCTTGCTTCTTGATCTTCATTGCTGAGAAATTCTTCTCAGCAGTGAAGATCAAGGTACCATGATCGACTTTGAATTGTATGTAGGTCTAAGGATAATCTAACAAAATCTCGGCCTAAGGATAATCTAATAAAATTTCGGTATAAAAATAGATACAAGAATAATCTAACAAAATTTCTAACAAGGATAATCTAACAAAAAGTTTTGTCTAGACTGACTGTAGCATAAATCGCCCTTTTAGAAAAATTAGGGTATATGAATGTAGTCGGAAGGTGGTGATAGATATTCTTCACTGAAAAGAGGTAAACTTATAGAATTTGGACTGGTTTTACTTGCCTTGCATAAGTATGAAAATAAAGTAAATAAGTCTGTAAGCATATAATGGTACAAACAAAATAAGGAAATAATTAAGAAATGAAAAGATAATAGATGGTTAAGTATGTACAGGTATAAACACACTTGAGGCAGTGGCTACGGTTCGGAAGAGGTAATGTTATTTATATGTCCACATGTATATAAGAAGGTATGTGTCTACATATGCAAATGCATATGTATATGTGAATATATTTATTTATGAATCCATCTATACGCGTCATCTATATGTAGGAGCGTATGTAAATGAGAGAAGTGAAAATTCTCTATCATTTAACTTCGGATTCCAACTCCTCCCTAACCATTGAACTCCACTTTTACATATGTGAAGACGATAAGTATATATATGTATAAAATAATGATTCTCGAAGTAAAATACTTTAATATAATCATCTGACTGCAAACACCGAAATATTACAAGCATAGACCAAATGAGTCGTAGTTATTGATATACATATGTGAATCGATGTTGAATTATATTATGTGTATGTAAATCGACGTAATCGCTGTGTCTTTAAATTTTGAATTAAAAATTTATTTTTCAAATAAAATAAAAGCCAAATCAAGACTTTGAAATTGATGTAGATTTTAGCATATAAAATTACGAAGTCTTAGTTGACTATAGTCAATTGATTTAATAAACATTTTATTGTATTGTTTTTTTATAAATACCTATCAGAGAGGAATTTTATCTCAAAATAAATTAAATCTATGTTCATAGTTTTGATTATATTAAAATAAAAAAAAAATTTGACATTAAATGTAATGCATTTTGATTATAACTATCATACAAAAAGTTGAAGGTTTACAAATAAATCTTCAACTTCAACTTTGAATCCAAAAATTCTAACAAATCCGCCATTTCAATTTACACAGTTATTTAATTTTTTATATATAGTTAATAAAATAAGTCTTGAATAATATAAATAACGGCTGTGCATTCGTTATTTGTAACATACCACCAAGGTATATAGAGATAAAATTCCTTCCTTCTAGAATTCTTCAGTCTTTTCACACCAAAATTAGGTAAGTTCAACCTTAAGATTATGTGTGTAACATGTTTAATTTTTTTCGTTTATGAATAATTCTATAGTATATAGAACTTATGATAGTTGGAGAATGAGAAGCCTGAAGTAAGGAAGCACAATCCTTTCAAGTCTCATGTTCATAAGCTATATTTATTTTAGATATGTTACATTTATTAAGTTGGTTCCTACCCAAAATTGTGACTTTTCGATAGCAGAAGTAAAGCTTAAATGGAAAGTGTAAAAATAAAGCCAAGAAATTGATCTGTAATCCTAAATGAATCTGTTTTATTTATTTTATATTTTCTAGAACAGCAACTATTGTCACTATCCATGTACAGAGCCTTAGAAACTAGATAAATGCATGTTTCAAACTTGATAAATACGTTATGATAAATTTGTTCCACCAAATAATTATATAGTTCAGAATTTCCCTTACATTAATATATTAAATATTGCATATGTGCTGGCAGAGATTGAGTGAGCTACAATATTTACTATTGTTATATCAAATATCTTGGAATATATATATATATATATATACATATATATATATATATATATATATATATATATATATATATATATATATATGTATATATAAATATATATATATATATATACATACATATATATATATATATATATGTTTATATTTATAGCTTTATAAACAATGTTATCGTACAATGTTATATCGTGTCTATTTTAGCTGGCTTATTTACCTGTGCCCTCTCAGAATAAGTTAATATTAATTACTAAGGGAGATTTTACTGTATCTTTATCCACCAAAATACAAATTTAAATGTACCGTTTCTAAAATCAATATTTATTAAAGTGAAACGATGATGTATGGCAATGCTGTAAATATCATAGCCTTTTAGAATGGAACAGAGTGGGGGAAAAAAGCAGGGCGTGTTTTTCCTTCCGACAAGTGATAGAAATGTAATTAATATAGATATAGAATATATTTATAGATATAGAATATATTTACTTGAATTCAAATATTAAAGCCATGTATGTATTTACTGTAATTTAAGAATTCTGGTATTTCCTTCGAGCAAAATTTGAAACATGAAAGGGATGCATCTTCCTTCTAAACCAGAAGAAGAAAAATAAATATATATATGCAGGCTTTACTTTATTTTCAATATATATCCATAAGGTTATTCGGTACATCATTCTAAGTAAAAATGAAAAATCAAAATCAAACATTTAATTATGAAAACTGGTCATGCCAACCCGGTTGACCTTTCTGATAGTTTTTACAGTTTTTTTTATTGGAGTAATAGAATTTAATGATGAAAAAAGTTTTTTTTTATTTCTAACTCTAAAACTTACTTCCAAAACAAAAAAAAAAAGAAAAAGTATGTATATATATATATATATATATATATATATATATACATATATATATATATATATATATATATGCGTGTGTTTGGGTGTATATTTACACATACATTTATATAAAATGCATTTAGACTACTTAACAGTAACGAATGTGATTTGAAAATTTAATCATCATTGATAAAGAGAACTACATTCTAAAGACATTGAGTTAGTTCTGCTTAATTATAATAGGATCTCCTCTTATCTTGGAGAGTATCTAGGGAAAAGAACTTTTGTTTCAATATGCAAATATATATTTAAAATATTTTTCCTATTTTATGTAACAAATCGGCTAATATATTAAAATGAGTTTATAATTTACTATTAAATGAAACTACGTGATGTGGTATTATTTCTACTTTCTTTAAGTTCTTTACCATGATCTAGGTTTCGTTGTATTACAATATCTTCAGGTTAGATTAGCAAAGATTAACTCTTAGGAGCATTTAACAATATTTATATGTTTCAAAAACTATAGTGGAAGTCAGGTTTGTGTGAGTTTTCCCACTGCTTATGTTAGTGAGTTATTTTAGGGGAGCGATGTAGGTTTTATTATATTTCCGAGGTTATAGGATATGCAAGTATTTTAGTGAGGGCAATAAATGAAATTGATGTTATTATGTGAGATTGTACAATGCAAATATTCCAGTGTATGTAATAAAATTAAATGGAAGTTATTCTCAGTAATATATTTATACAATACCAAAATATCTGTAAGTTAGAACAAGGTTATACCACTCATTCTATATATATCACGTTTTATTTATTCGTTTATTTATTTATTTGTTTTTTATTTATTTATTCGTTTATTTATTTATTTATTCGTTTATTTATTTATTTATTTTTAATTTTTTTTATATGTCTATATTTAGATATGTAGTTGGGCTGAAACAATTTGAAGAATACTTTAGTGTTAATGCTGTCTAACTATATTATATCGAGAAGATATTAAGTATGGGTGATGATATTATATTTAGCTATTCATTTAATATGTACAATATACCTTGGCGTCTTTTTTATGTCTGTTTATTTCTAATGTTCCTAGGAGATTAAGTTTATTGTCTTTTGTATTTATTTGCATTATATTCGGGGCATTTATAATAAAATAGATGAGTTTACAATAAGATATGTATATATATATATATATATATATATATATATATATATATATATATATATATATATATATGTATATATATATAAATATACATATATAACATAAAAGTTCATCATGACTCAGGTTATTTAATATTGTCATTGTAATTTTAATTTTAATCACGCGGTGTATTCACAACATACTAAAAAACGAAGGAAATTAATTTATTTCACTTGGTCATTCGCGCGTTGACTCGCACATTTAATATGCAAATGAGTAATTTCAACTGCACGAAATTATGAAGTTTCATTAGCGCTGAAAGCAAAATGTATTATTATTTAAACTTACATTAAATACTGTTCTGCAATTGGCGCATGGCAGGTTGGAATTGTGCCGATAAATATGGACTTCAAAATAAGCTGGTCGTATGGCAATAATGAATTTATTTTGGTGCTTCAAAGTCCAGTAATGTATTATTTAAAACTCAAAGGCAAAAAACATTATGTTTACGGCATACTTTTATATTAGACTTTCATGAAAACGTCTGTCAAATTGGACCTCTCGCAAAAATTTATGAAGTTTTGAAAAGTGTTTTTTAATTTACACTTTCCTGATTGTTAATTAATGAATTGTTTGTTTTTTTTTATTCCTTACTACTAACTAGGAACCTTTGTTTCACTATTTCACTGTTTGCCTTTATTTGTCATTATATATAGTCGTTTTACTTAAGAAATTAAAAAAACAATTAGAAATTAAAGAAAAGAAATTAAAAAAAAATTTTAAAAAATTTCACTGCTACATGGCTGAAATTTCTCAAGAACATACATATTTATAATGCCCAAAAGTTATGACAAAAAAGTTTCTAAACATTTTTTGGTGCTCTACATATCTCTATATACAAAGTTATATCTCTATATAATTTTTTGTTAATTTGACGGCTTTTGTGTAAGGTACCGTTAGAAACATTCTCAAAGATATTGGGGTATATCAAGAATACTTTGAAAATAGAGAGTAAAGAGAAAACTTGTTTTCTGAAACAGCAAAAATAGTAACGTGAAATACGGAGAATATTTGAGAACAAGAGCCTTAATTCCTTCTTAAGAAATAAGAAAGTAAGTGATTAATTTATTTTCTTCACAATGGAACTATTGATGTACAAGTTTACTTTGGACAAACTAAGTATGTAGTCGTTATTGGAATTAACGTAAGATTTAATGTAATTGGTAAAGAATTATCTTTGAATTCAAGGTATGTTTGTGAAATTTAGGTAAACTTTGTAGGTGAAAATTTTAAAAATCAATGAGCTTGTTAACAATCTATCATAAAAAAGCGATATCTTAACATTCAAAATGGATGTTTATAAAGACACGCTTTATTATGTGAGTAAATTTATTGCAACTGAAAATTGTGAATTAAAAACGATAACATTATGAATGTAGAGTATGTACAAAATTAATTCCAGTTTCTCTGTGCAATAATATTGATTCATGTTGATATCATTTTAGTTGCCTTTGCAACTAAGGTTGAAATGAGACCACGATAAGTCACTGCGGCTAATGAATTCTCATTAATTATGCAGTAGCCCTCTATAGAGGACTTACAGTTTATAGAGGCAACATCTTCTTAAAATTCAGGGAATCGAATACAAGATATTGCTTTAAAATATGAATTCCCAAGTATAAAGCGTGTTCAAAAAAATAATAAAATAAGAAAATCGATTTAATAGTCATTACAGATTATATTATGATGTTCTCTTTATTAAAAAAACAGAAACAACTTTTAAAAAACTCATTATTGCCGAGAGATTCCTATTGAAATAAAAATTGATAAAATATTAATTTCAACTCAGTTGCATGATTTACCACTGTTCAAAATTCTTTTATATTAATATTTCCTTATATTGATAAATAAGGTTTAGTCAAATGTTTCTAATAATATCTATAACTTTAATAGTTTTC
This sequence comes from Druceiella hillmani, assembly GCA_039881145.1. Classification (NCBI taxonomy): domain Eukaryota; kingdom Metazoa; phylum Arthropoda; class Insecta; order Lepidoptera; family Hepialidae; genus Druceiella; species Druceiella hillmani. The sequence goes on along the minus strand of JAYKKI010000022.1, from coordinate 26,975,550 downwards.
AAATAAAATAAATGTTGATTCCAGATTTGTTTGACTGACAAAAAAAAACATGTAATGAAATAATCAAAACATGTGCAATTTTGTACTTATAAAATCGAACAGGTATAAAATTTGAAAGTCAGAATAAAAATATTTTAAGAAGCCGAGTAAAAAATACAACTGAAATATGAAAGAAAAATGAAAAACAAAGTGATTTTATCAATGAGAGAATATCGTAGTATTTTTATAGACACTAATAGAATTTCACTGTATTCAATGTATTTGTAACATTTTCCGGGATATTTGACTTTAAAAATATCATTTTCGTAACTTATTCACTCACTCATTCACAGATTATCAAAACATATATGCCACTATCGGCAGAGCTAAAACGTGGAATAGTTTGTATATATGTATATTGAATATATGTGGCGTTAATTTTGTAGAAATTCATTCTTCACAATTAAATGAAACTACGTGATGTAGTATTATTTCTACTTTCTTTTAGTTCTTTACCACGACCTAGGTTTCGTTGTATTACAACATCTTCAGGTGGGCTATTAGCAAAGATCTTTCTAAATATAGCAAAGATCTTTCTAAATCTGAATAAAAAAATATTAGGATAATAAAAAAAGAGGCAAAAAATTAGGAACTGTTTTTTAACCATAGCTCACTAACCTTATTTTTGGGTAAAGATGTAACTAACCATTTGTCTTTCAGGCTACGAAATGAAATATCATTATTTGTTTGACAAGTTTTATTTTTCATAGCTAAAAACCTTACATTGCAGTCTTATTTTTCAGACGATTGAATTCTGATAAATAAGAATTCTGACAAATCCATTTTTTAAACGGGTTTTTTTTGGTTTTGTTTCTCTTTGGATACGTGCAAGATATAAGAATTTAATAAAGTTAAGTTCAAAATACCATAGAACAAGTTTGTTTTACATCGGTTTGTTTGACGGCTTGTACTCATGATTGAGCACCATACATGTACCATAAAACCTAAGGTAAATTTTAAAAAATAATACCTTCTTCACTATTTCGCACTTTGCACGTTCCGCTTTCAGTGCCATCCAGGGTAAAAACACACTAATACTTTTTCATATATTTTTACTTCCATTCTATCGTACTAAAACGGTTTTATTGACCATATTTGCCATTATGATCCTGCAAGCCTGAGGTTGGCCCATTTTTTCATGTAATTATTTAACGATGCATTACAATTACTTGAAACTAATTTATATTTTATGGTTAAAATGTAGAAAATCTGATAAGATTTTTGTAAATATTAGAGTTATTTATTTACGTAAATTTATCGATATATTGCAGTTAACCTATTCGTAGCAATAAGCAATTATTGGTTTAGTAAATTAAAAGAAGGTAAATATCAAACACGAATATACTCGTAAAATGCCCAAAACATTTACTTTCACCCATCATAAAAAAAATTACAATCTAGTGCGAGAGAGATCAGGTGGTTGAGTAACGGGAAAGTGAAAATTTCCAATATAATTTAGTTCTAGAGGGTGACATAGCAAATAAGTGATGACTACCTGAGCGCAGCAAGTTGCCAGGTACGAAGAATGAATCTTCACTCAATAATACAAGCTACAAATTATTCCGTTTTAATAGTCGCAAGATAAATTTCATAACCGCAACGTGTGTTCTGAGTTGCAAACATACAAACCTAACACACCCATCAAGAAATTGTTAGGAAATAGAAAGGGGAAGTAACCGTACTGTCTCACATGCGGTCATTAGAGGAACGTTTTTTGTATACGTTCAATCACCAAGCCTAGTTCCAACTACTTCACGGATATACATATTTTATATGTGAGGTAGAGAGCTACCATATGGCCTTCATTCACTGAAACTCACCGAAGCCAATCTCAATTTTCGAAAATTTAAGTGACTTCGACGATATATTTACTCCAAGAATCATAGCCTGAATCATAACCATGAATGAAGGCTGCCGAGCCAACACGCATGACGCTTTGTTAGTGGAGCGAACGTACATGTAAATTGAAATACCCGCATATAGGCTCCTGCGAAAATCAAGATTGGCATGTCTGGCCCTACAAGGCATTGAGCGAGCCCGTTTCTCATAAATATTCAGCAGCGAAGTCAGACAGGTAAGGTAAAGCCATCAAAATTGTCTCATCTTTAACAAATACATGTTTATATTTGGCAATGATGGCATTTCTTTGTTTAATAAACATTTTAGGAATTTTGCGGTAAGTTGTCACTACTAAGAGTGCATGTCGTGATATGTGCATATACTGTTTTGTGATCGATATGAATTAATGACTTGTTTATTTTGTTCATTGCTTAAATTATTCTTCTAAGTACTTTCTGTTTTAAATGCATTTTACATTTCAATTTTCCTTAGCACTATATACTTCCGAAGTAAAATGGACATAATTTAATGCCATGTAAATAAGTATACATACGCAAAGGCGTAATTACGAGCTACTTTACGGGGACTTATAATTTCTACTTAATACTTTATATTGTGACGTTTAATTAACCACGTACGCATGCACAAATTCTCTCCTCAGATACACACATTATTTTTGATTAAATCAAAAATTTATTATTTTGGAAAATATCTTGATAATTAGAGAAGAGAAATAAATAGAGAAGAGAAGAATCCTAATAATTACAGAAGAGAATATGTTTAAAACATGAACATAAAAACAAGACATTTTCAAGTGGAATATATGATCGAAAAAAAAAAACACTTATAGTTCCTCCACAAGTTCCACGTGAAAACAATACTGTGCAATTATTCAGAAAATACAATTATGAATTGAATTATCAGTTATGGATATATCAAGTAAACATATACTATTACATACCTGCCGAGGTACATTTATTAACTTACTTCAGAAATATACCATAGTATCTTTTAGAAAGCATTTTTTTACTTTTCATAGTAATACGTGGTAAGCTGCTTATTTTACTAAACATGCTTAATTACATAAGTCACTAAAAAGTTTACCGGGGTGCAGATTTAAGAGCTCTATAGTTTCTAACCCTTCTTATTTTTATATATTTTGGTCAGCTTCTGAAATGTATTTCTAATAATATATATACGACATTGAATGTTATGTACAGTGAAGGTATTCAAATAAAGCTTCATGGAAATAATTTATGATCATATTCTAAGCCTCATTCAAATTATACGCATTTACTTTTTCAATTCAATATTACCTTTAATGTTGTAGAGGCAACATGACAAATAAATGTACTGCTTTTAAACTCCGCATATATTAATTTCGCTAGAATTTTAACGTCTCGCTCATCATAACGCAAATTTTAAATCAAATAGACGTACAAATATCAATCAAATTTACGTGCAATTAGCGCGTTTTAAATAATTAGTGAAATATATAAACTAATAAAAATAGTAAATGTAGATTATTGAAAATTTATATTGAAACTATTAATTTTAGGATAATATTTAAAAGACTGGTTTTGCTGTGAGTCAGAATTTTTTTATTGAAATGCTCGTTTTAAAATATAATTCATTTTTTTAAGTTTTTTTTAATTCCAAAAGGAAAAACGAAACTTTTATAAGGTCACTCATATACTAGTCCTTTGTCTAATAATCATGGCCGTCTGGTTGAAATGCCATCTGGTTGAATAACGAAGAAACTTTAATTTCTGCACAGTGATAAAGCATACCAACTCGCATGTACCTCAATAGTAACCTCTCAGTGTTATAAATATGGTAATTTTTTAGGAAGCTATTAAATTGTTAAAATTGTTTTAATTCCACGGGATATCATTGAAAGATCCATTGATACTGATTCTAAAACTGTTCAGGTTAGAATTTTAGCATTTGATACAGAAAGTTTGCCAAAGTTATAAATAAAAAAAAAATTGCCAAAATTACAAATTATATTTAAGTTATTATATTTAAGCAGTTACCACTTAAAAAACTTGACATGGAAATTTTTAAGGTGATAAATAACTAATTTTTTTTTCTCAAGTGTCGTGTGAGAATGAAGGAAAAAATTTAACCTTTTTTCAGAATGGTATTTAAGAAACTGTTTAAACAACACAATTTTAAGACTGATATGAAGTAATTTATTTGAAAAATAATATATTTTGACAACTTCAAAATTATATTACTTTTCATAGACTAACATTATAATTTAAATAATTTTATCGTTTTTATTTAACATTTATTTTAATTTCGTCTGTCCATTTTTGCATTTATCATATTTAAATAAACATGGTGTCAAAATCGCGTGTCTTAACACCATTAATTCAATATAGATAGATTAAGATAGAACGTAGGGTAGACTTTTACGATGTGAGCTATAGAAATTGTCACCAACAAAATTTTACATCAATTTCTTGAATTTCATTAAGATAAATAGAGCGAGATAAGTATTGCGTAGCGCTTGCAATCATGCTAGAAATATTGATGTCCAAAATTAAGTTCGTTTTACAAATATTTTAATTTCAATGATACAAAAATTTGCTAATACTTCTTTTTTATTAATATTCCCCTTGATGGTAAACCGCGGCGTTCGATTTGCATGATGATGATGAAACAATGTATGTAACGAACGAGGTAAGAACTAATCGTCCACTCTGCATGTCTGCTTGTCCATCTGTTCATCTATCCGTATGTCAACCGCGTATGTTTACTCGGAGATCAAAATATAGATGAAATTTGGATGGTAGTGGTTTTCTATAAACCGATATAAAATGAAATAGTGGAAATATGGAAATAATAATATTAGGGGTGGCACTTAATAGATATAACTGAAGGATGAACAAAATCAGTGCACGTGACGTGTAGAACATCATTAAATAGGTCTTAAAAAATTACATAGAGGTTCTAACAAAAACTTTTGTATTTAATTCAATAGTGAGTGATGTGAGATATGCCTTATGAAAGTTAAAAAATGTGTCCCCCTCCATCTAAATTTTCAAATAACGGTCTAAAATTTAGAAAATAATTAAGGTGGTAGAACATAAAGTAAACTCTTAAAGAAAATTGGTTTGAGTAAGACATATTGTGTAATTTTTGAGATTTATTAAAAACTCTTTTAATTTACTTATTGTCTATTTAGTTTATTTTGTTATCATATTCCAAACTCTTTGCAATCTTCTTGCTTTATTCAGCATATGTTAATGAATAAAGAAATTAAAAGGAATGTTCGTCGAATATTGTCGTTTTCATGAAAGTGCAGAATCAAAATTCAAATGGTCTTAAACATTTTGAAGATAGCTTCAGTTAAGAGATTAGGAGCTTAGTCTCTATAAAGTGTTTCATCAGAGAGCACAATGTCAATATTAAATACGACCCAAATAACAGCTGGAGAAAATAAAAAAAATTGTCCGCAGTAAGTTATGTGTTCAAACAATTTCTTCCCTTAATGTATTCATATTTTTGTATTATTGAGGTGAATTGTCATGTCTCTTAAATATACAATTCTGAGTATAGCTATTATTGATACCATTTCTGTGGAACAGCCTAATTCTGCTTTAATTCTGATTCTAATTCTGATTTACACAATATTTTTGCGTCTGCTAATTCCACAATAATACGAGAAGTCAAATTTTTGGTTCGAATTTCTTTCGCAACAAAACCCACGTGTTATTTAAACGTTTCCATTGGAGAACACAAGATTTTTTTTTGTTTTAGGGAAAAGTGAATGCTTTTGAATTTAATGTTTTAATTTAATTTTCTATAGCTTTAAACTTGTTATAAAAAAGATGTAAAATTAGTGAAGTAGAGGATATCAGAGGTATACATTTGTATTATTCTCTAAATATGCTGGGATATTGAAGGCATTTAAAAATAAATAGATAAATAAACCTAGCAAAATAACTGTAAAGTTGTTATTATTAAATCACAAGGCTAAATAATAAGATGTTTCAAATTAGGTCAAAGAGGTATTGACTATAATTTATGTTAATACCATTATTTCATATTAAAAGCATTGGAATACTAACACGTTTCCATTAATTCTTGTCTTTCTTTAAATTAATTGTGACAGATTGGTCCCTCTGGGAGTACCGAGTGAAAAATAAGACAAATATAGGGAATGGGTAATTTATGTGAAAGAATTTTATGAATTAACATATAATATAAAATATTCGTTAAATTATGAACATTGTATCGAGATGCGTAAATTAATCAGAAGTTTTCATACGAAAACTATTGGTTATATGTTTATAAAATTTCATTCCGATGGCTTTAAAAAAGGAGACGTTAATAAATGTTTCCAGATAAAACTTAAAATACTTTATATGGTTTTTGAATCAAATTACCAACCAATGAAGGTAGAAAAGCACGAGTAGAACTCGCACTAGATGGTTTCAACATTTAAAGATTTGCAGTTCTTCTATTAAAATATTTAAACACAATTTTTCACAAATATTACTTACTTTATGCACACACAAGCGTGAAAACATGATGCGTATTTAAAAAAATTATAAGACCTGGGATAATCGGTATAGTCTTCCTGCAATCTTCATGTCAGATTTTATGAACCCTGTTTTTAATAATTTATGACCCAGTAGTTTAAAAAATAAGAGGGGCATAGAGGGGAATAATTTAAAAATGCGAAAAAAATAATATTATTTTTCTTAAAACAAACATGTTCAAATAAATACCCTAAAATATTGATTTTTATATTATTATTATTTAACATTAAAAAAATTAAATCGCAAAATATTTCGGTTTATATAATATATAATTTTATCATATATAAAGATTATATGTCACATTGTTTCTGACAAAACCGGTTGCAAATATAGAAAAAGGTAAATATATTCCCTAATGTAAATAAACGCAAAAACGTGGTGCATATTTAAAAAATTAAAACGCCCAGAAACATTGTTATAGTTTTCCTATAATCTTTGCCTGGGCTTCTAAAAACTTGAATTATTGTTCATAATTTTTCTTCGTGTAGTTTTAGAAGTAAGGTGAGAGAAACATTATTTTTTTTGCACATTGTTTATTATATCTATGAAGAAATAATACCTAAGAATCGCGAAAAAATTTATTGAGACCCTTCTAGCTCTATTAAATCTACCCCAGATGACACATGGATTAAAAAAAAAATTTGAGTACATAATTTGGTTCCCGGAAAATTTTCATGTTAATATTTTTGAGTTTTAGTATAACTCTTAATATACATATGGGTTAATACGTTTTCTTACTACGTCAAATTTCAAGTTTCAACGTCAAGTGATTTTAGAGAAAATGGCTATGATGCACAGACACGCGGCGGATCTTGTAAGGGTTTCGGTTTTACATATGAGATACGAAATTCAAAAGATGAAATTTATAATTTTTTTTTAATTTCCTGATAAACTTTAACTGTGTTATTCTTAAGAAAACACTAATTTATATTTAATATCTACATCAGCTAAAACGTTTATTAAGCCTAGCAAACTATTATAAACTGCTGTTAACGATTTTTACTCGTAAAATTTAGTTAAAAAACTCATTTGATAAAATCGAAAAATAAAACAAACATTTCAATAAGAGCACATGTTATAACAATGTGTTTTATGTGAAAAAGTCTTAGTTTTCTTAATATCCAGCTTCCCTTGTATCTTTGATAAGATCAGTTTCAATTAAATTTATGATATCCTGAATGGTTTCTTGGCTAACTCCATGTTTAAATATAAAATTTAAATCGAAAAATTCCAAAGCGTGTGTACATAGGTTCGCAAACTTTTGTTTCGCAAACTTTTGTTCGCAGCTCTCGCTCTGTAGTCTCCCTGTTTTCAATAACTTCACAATGGAATTTATGACTATAATTGCGTTAATTACAAAAAAAAATCGCAATTATTTCAATTTTGCAAAATGAATCTCGCTAAAGCATTGCAATTTAATAACTTCAAAACACCAATAACACAGGTTTTAGCATGATTGGTCCTTTATGAATAATAACTTTTAACAAAGAAATAAGAGGAACCATTTATTATGAATATTTTCAACAATATATTTAAAGGTACTTTATATAAAATTTATTAATTATTGTTCCTTGTAATTATATAAAGACTTGTCCTATCTATTAAGTACTGAGAAATCCTTTCTATTAAGTACTGAGACATATGCGCGTTTCTATATTTTATCACTACGTCAAATTTTAAATTATCACATCAGAAGGCTTCTGAGGTTAACGATTGTGATATACGAACGATCACGTGTATGACCTTACAAGGGCTCCGTTTCTTTTTGAGGAATGGTACCCTAAATGGAAGACAAAAAAGGACAAGAAAAGGACAATTAAATCGTCATATTTATAATATTCCGATATATAGAAAACGGCCAAGGGTCTGTATAATTCTGAACGTATCATCAACTATAATAAGCGAAAGCATATATGGAAATGTACAGAAGCAACGCCTCGAAGGAAAATATTTGAATTTTACAAAAAATATTGTCATCATACAAACAACTGTATTTTTTCACATCGACAAGCTGGATGCAGTGGAAAACATGAATGTTATGTTTATAGTGCACAAGAAAATATTATAGCGGCACCTTAAATAATTACTTTCAGGATTAACGCAGACCTACATGGTCTGAAGCACTCTCATGCTCGACATGCTCTCAAACCTTAAACATGCTAGGAGTAAACGTGCATTTGCATCTACGCAGTTCGTACATAGTCGTATTTAGACCAAAATATTTGTTTTTCAAAATTGACAACAAGGGTATATCTTATATATCATTACCATTTCTATTTGAAATGTATAAAGACGATATCTAATTCTAAGTGGAAAATGTCGGGACTGTTCTTGTTATAATTTGAACTATCATTTATTTCCAGATTTTCCCTTGTTTAATTATATGTATTAAAAATATACAAAAGAATATATTTATATTTCAATAATTATTAATGTGCCTTCTCCGCTTTGTGGAAAAATATTTTTTCTGCTAATGTATTAATTTAATTCAAAAGTATTTGATTACCTTGTCAAAGCGTTGATACTCAAAAAAAATCAGTCGTAGTCAAAAGAAGTATATATACTTTTAATATTGCACATTTCCCGACGGACATTTTTTTATTAAATTTTAGACCTTATTTCTAGGAGCATAGAGAAACAAGATTGCTGCAAACCGCAAACATTAGAAAACTCAAGGATAATTTTTCGGAAGTACTAAAGCGAAAAGTTCTAGAAACTTTTCGCTTTATTTAATTTGCTTTTAAGCAGCTTAATGTATTATTTTTTATCTTGTCTGTTCATTTTTATGTATTATTTTTTATCTTGCCTGCTGCTCTAAGCGAATTATATTTTTAATTAATCCTTGAAATATTCTTATAATTTTCATATTAATGCTCAGCATATTGTAATAATTTATTATAATTTTTGTCAAACCGTAACATGCGCGTTAATTTCGTAAGAAAAGCGGTAAAAAGTATCAAAAATGAAATAATTTCAAGTGTCGTCCGCTGGATATCACTGCCAGGCAAGAATTTTTAATTTTTATATAATGTTAATAAATTTGCATGAAATTATTCAAATTAGGGTATGAAAATATGTATTGACGGACTATAAACAAATACTACTCAGCCCTCGACGAGCGATATCCTTTGGCCAACGGAGGGGAGACCTTTAGTTTAGGATACGCGTGGGTCAGAACAGTATAATTAGGATAATAGCTTGCGGGTGAAACCGCGTGTCACAGCTAGTATTAAATAAAATAAATTAATTAAATCTCCACTTGTTTAGAATCAAAGATTGTAGCATTTCAAAGTTTAGTTAAATTTTACATGAATTTTGCAGAATATATCTTCTCTTAATGAAACAAAACAACCACAAACACGCCGTCTCTTAGTAATATGAAATATATTTTGACATTTGCTTGAACGAAATGTATATAGCGCTTTAATTACAAAAATACAAAAAAATTAAAATAAAGTAAGTTTCAAAATTTTGAGGAAAAATTAAAAAAAACTAGAAAACCGTAACAAGTTAAAAAACCTAGAAAAATTCAAATAGCATAGTCAGTTCTATACAGGAACTGTTTGCCAAGAAATTTACCATCTCGAACTACACAAATTAACTTAAAAAAATTCTTTCTTTCTGAAGATGTGATGCAATTACACTTACAGACCACACAAAATATTGTAAAGCCGAAAATAAAACTGAGCGAATCTAAGCATATCCATAAATAAAAACGTTACTTGTGATTTATTAGCGATGTTTCAATTTGATCTGTACATCAAGGAAATAACTACCCTGAATATCAAGTGTCATATTTACAATGGTCGAAAATTGGAAATAGAACTTTGACTTGTAGCAACGAACTTTAACTTGTGGCATATGAAGCGAACCTGTTCGCCGCCAATTAAGTTTATTGCTACGGTGTATTATTAGAATGCAGTTTGTCGCACAAATTTGAAGGTAAGAGATATCATTAAACTATTCGGTAATTGATTATAGGTGACGCTTTTTTAAAAAGCGTCATTTTATAACATTATATTTGATTAATTGTTGCGGGTTATATAAAGTTTTGTTTGCTTTAAACTTTTGAATTTAATAATTGTATATATACAGAAATTATGTGCAAAATGTCAAAAGACATTATTATAATCAATCTAAAATCGAAATCAAAAAGAATACGTTTAAACATATAAAAGAATACGTTTATTCCAATTAGATCTTAGGAAAAATTAATTCATCTGTAGAGTAAATTTAAATTTCCGGGTCACTGGAATTATGAAATTGAAAATTATTGTAGTTTATTAGATGGCCTTTTCCAGATTTGAGTACAAATATTAATAATCAAAATAAAGTTATATATAAATATCCTCAAAATTCAATAACGATAAAATTCAATAAATTATATTATGCCCAATCATTTATTACCAGGGAATATCAGGTGCAAAATTTCTTACCCTGAATTTGAATCTCTTATGTACGGTTTTTCCCTTTTTTTATTTGAAAATTATTAAATTAAACAAATTTACGTAACTTGTAGTGAAATTAGCATCAAACTTGGAAATTCAAACATAATATAGGCAGAAAAATTGGAAATTGAAACATTTTTATCAATGACATGGAAAAAAATAAACTTTTAATAATGTTTTTAGGGAGACTCCTGATACGAAGAAATTTGAGTGCTGAATACCCGCAACAAATCAAAAACCTTGTTACACATATTTATATCTGAACATTTATGAGTTCCGTGAAATCATTACGTGATACCTACGCAAGTACTTTTTCAAGGAAATGTGCAAAATTTCCAACAATTTCGAAATAAAGCGTACACGTGTAATATTGCTTTTGTGTCATAATCTCAACTAAGCTTCCTTTAACGGTTTCTTTGTTTATTCACATAGCGAAATTGGAAATGAGATTTCCATGTACCGACCTCGTATTTCTAAAAATATCGTATGATTTCAATTATCTTGTTTATTTAATCGTACCGTGTGTGTGCTTACGGATGAGTTGTCCAGAACATTTTTGTAAACGTTTGTTCATCATAGTATAATTATTACATATTATCTCGATTAATTGACGATAAAATTTGTCTTTAATTAACCGCTGTACGTTTTTAAACAAGTAACTATATTTTTTTGAATCTTGGTTAATGGAATAAAAGAGTAAAATATACAAGTTTTTTTTACAAATATTTTCTAAATTATTTTGCTATGAATATTTCAATCTTGCTAAACTTTGTTGTAATACAATTTAATGGTAATATTATTCTGTTTGAAAAATAATCGAACGTGACCTTTTATTTTTTAATATTAATTAATTTCAGAATAAAATATGCATTTGTCCTTGATTTGCAGTGATCAGTACGTTATTATCGGTTGACAATTTTATTTCGAGTCGTAGTACTTCATTTCTATTCGAAATAATCAAAAAGTCTATAAGCTCTAATGTATATGACTTTTTTATTTTCTCAGCGCAGTAAAAATAATCTATTCACAAAACATTTTCTGTTTTATTACATAAATTGAATACATATGGAGAAGATCTCGCAAATGAGGCTTCGCTTTGATTGCATCCGTAAAACAAATTTCATAAAAGATATTAATATTTTTATATCATTCTTTGAAATCAGCGCAATCAAATTCTTAATTAGAATTATTTAAAATTTTTATGTAAAGTGGCCGCTAAAATTATACTTAGATTTTTATTACAATTTCAATTAAAATAATTTCATGGAAACACGAATTCTTATCAATTATATAAAGTTTGTAATATATTTAAAATAACGACCCCACTATTTAGGCATGCTCGAATATATTCCCGACCGTGACGCACACTAACAACAAAATTGCACTTGTGTCTGCGCGTGTGCTTGATTCATGTATCCCACGAGTCACCACTTAATGTTGTCATTTTGTTAGTTCGGTTTTGAAATTTAGGGAGCATTGTTTTGTTTTCTTTAAACAATTTTGTTTTTTAAATGGTAAAATAGGATATTTATATTATTACAGTATCAGGAGGGCCACCGCGCTCACGTGATCAAACATTTTTGAACATGCTTCAGCGTAGGCTCGAGCATACATCAAAATCGAACTTCACCGGTTTTTCAAAAGCCCAAAAATTTCTACAAAGAGGGAACTTTAGCTCTGCTGCACATTGGCGATATGTGTTAGATACTGACGGTGCTAATATAATTAACGATTGGTTTTATTGACTACATACAAAATGTTGCAAAATTTGTGTAAAGAGATGGCGGGTTTATAAGTTGCCAACGAAATTATTGGCTGATGCCGCTTCTATAATTTTATAAACGTATGTACTCCTTTACGTATCCAAATTCTTGACTTAAAATATTTTAATTAAACACTAAACATATAATGTTTACGAAACTTTCATATCCTTTCACATACAGATGTTTGAATCATTCTACAGAAAGCAATTCTTGATGAATTGAAGTAATTATATATCATGAAAACTCTAATACAAATGTTAATTATTTAAAATTTCACGAAAAATATTATAATCTGTCAGATAACAGCAATATCTACATTTAATAACATTGGATATGCATCATTTGTACGCACGTGAAAGAAAATTGTAAACGTCACTGAACAAAGAGGGGTCATCTTATGAGGGAATATTGGTTTACGTTTGTGAAAAATTGCCGTATTCTTTTAATGAATCAGTAAAATTATTTTGTATAACCGACTGCATCATAATAAGGCATCATAAATTACTTTTGATTTTATATAGTGCATACGCTATAGGATATAAAAGATGGCATCAGTGTAACCAAAAAATTATCATTTTATCACCTGTTGGCACTGACAACATTTTCCACGATCCCCATAGAACATGAAATATTGTGATTATAGGGCGCGTCCAACAGTACCGCGTTAATTAATGTAATGCATGAATATCACGTGAGCGTAGCGTAGCGGATGCTCGTATGCGTAAATTGAAACATAGTTTATATTTATTAACTTACCAATAATATTAAGGATTCGGAGAAATAAAAAGCTTTACAAGGCAAAATTTCATGACGTGACAACACTAAAATGGGGACGTTTACCCTTAGATTACCATGAAACCAAGACGAAACAATATCTGTACTAAAACTTAAGTACAGATTTCCATTAATATTGGTGGAACTAGTTGGAATTTTAAAATGATAAAAATGTAACGTCTATAGAATTTCTCGTTCGTTCACCTGTCTAAATTTGTAAAATATTTATAAGACATATTCGCGCAAACGGATTGATTTTTGATTTTTTTGATAATTAGTTTAGCTTTAGCCATAATATAAAGCAAATTATGTATAATATATGACTCATAAAAATATACCTTATAATATATGACTCTTAAACTTACCTTTCATAATCCTGTACGTAATGAAACACAATATTTTATACAAAACAAATTTAAGATGTATAAATTAATCATATATTTATATTCTTCTAAAATTATATAATTTAATTTATTTCGAAGTCATTAGAAAATATTATTCCGTTAAAAGAAAAAGCATATCTTAAACATTTAATAGTCACCACTCCATCAGTTTCTATAGGTAGATTTTCAGCAGAGCTTATATTTGCTCATTTTTTTCATTAATAGTCTCACAAAATAATAACAAAATTAGTATCTCCCGTCGTTGTTTTAGTATATCAATTTATTTTGACGCCTCTACTTACACATTAGGCCGACACGTAAATCCGTTATTGCTTAACGGATTTAAATTCGACAGAAAAGGTTACTTTGAAAAAAAACAAATATATATAAATTGAAATACAGACTTGGATTTACATGACTTGTATTTACAAGACAGATAATAGTATATGTCATCGAATGTAAAGAGGATAATATAACAATAGACTGAATGTGAGATTAGTTTTTTGGAAAACTAAACTCTTGTTTTCATGAAGCCTTAGAACGCGTTTATACAATAAGCAATGCTATATTTGGGTATTATAAACAAATTTGATTGAAATTATTATAAACAAATTGATTGAAATAGATTGGGACTTCATACGGATAATAAGAAAAACTTTATTATCATCAGGTGACACTGACAGCCCCTTCCACGGTCCTTATGTACGGCAAAGGAATATTATGGTTGAGCACCTCTGGCAATATTGCATTAATTAATACTAGTGCACAAAAACCGAATATTCATATCCATTGCATATTAAGGATTATGAGAACCAAAAAGCTGTATTATTACGTCAATAATTATATGTTACTTTTAAATTAATAATTTTTGTAAATATCCGTAAGAAAAATTCAAGGGTTGAATTTCCATTTTTTGATATTAAATAAGCTTTAATTCTGTTGTAGACATACGTGTAAATTTAATGAAACAGAAGTAATGTTTTAATCACATATATGAATATTATATATTTAATTCATATGTGGTAGTATATTGATTAGAAAAATAATCGAACAAATTTTACGTGCAATGGTGAATTATAAATTAAAAATTGTCTAATTTTATAAAACTTAATTTATTAAAGACCAACAAAATGGCACCAATTCAAACATTAATCTTACTTCATTACTTATTTCAAAATTATCGTCTGAGCTTACACAATCTCATATTATTTAACTAACAATCACTTTTACAATAATAACAAACTGATTATCTCCTGCCTTAGTTTTACTGTATCAATTTATATCCACGGCACCACGGTAAGTCGTTATAGCTTAACGGATTTGCTTGTCGGCCTCACTTGATCTATACCTTACCAATGCAACGGGTATTAGTTTATGGAGAAAGTTCAGTGGCACTTGTTTCCGCTGGGATTTTACCTCAATTTATTTTACCCAAAAGAGAGCTTGAGAGATTTACATCTAAAAATATACCCGTGTACATAGGGTAAACAAATTACAAATTATTTGCGATTATTTATTTATATCGTAGATATGATTGAAGCAATATTTCTAGTTAAATCTGACATATTTACTTAACATTATTTAAATGTCTTTCATAGACTTTAAAACGTTATAACTATAAAAACATGTTTTTAAAGATACTTTTAAGATGTTAATAAAATTATTTAGAAATTTTTTACTTGCTGTCCTTTATATTGTTGTCATACGAAGAGAGGTCGCAATATTATGAAATGCTTTTTTACGAAAACAAT